>VDFB02251734.1:0-529086 GCA_007258455.2 Sequoia sempervirens
ATTCTTCAAGAAGCAAAGGACAGTTACAATCAATGAAGAATAATGGATCCAGGTGTCAACTGCAGATGTAGTTTTAGGGTTTCTCCTTCTTCTATATCTTCTTTCTTCTTCTCATTTGTAGAGGTGGCACATTTTGGTTTTCATGGGAACACTTTTGTAATAGGGGTTCAAATGTATAATGTTGGTTTTTTAGGTTTCTAGAGTGGTCTGATTTTTGTAGTGAAGAATGTAATTGCACTATATTCATAGTTGAATGCAAATGACATAATATTCTTAACTGGTTGTCTCCATTATTCACATTGCATAAATTTGAATATGTGTAATCAAAGATTGTTATTATTTAGCTTCTTTTCTTTCCTTGTATGTTTGTTTGATGTTATTACTCTCATTTAAAGATTGAGTTAATTTTTAGTATCAAAAATTAAGGTTTATGTAACTATGTGCTATGACTGCTAAGTATGGCTAGTTTAGTTTATGGCATCAATGGTATAATGCATCATCTGATAGGCATAATTGTGACAAATTGAATGATGTGTTAGGTTTTAAATTACATGGTTTCGATGACTCCAACCTAGGATATGGCATTGGTCTCTTAATGTTGTAGTTTCTTGAGACTGTTTGTGATTAACTACAATTTTAAAATCAAATTTAATTATCAATATCATTTCAATTGTGTGAGTTTAATGAATTACATCTCTCATGTTTAAATTAGGCATTACTATAGAGGTCATCCAAGCCTTTAGGGTATTGTGTCTATTAAGCATCTAAAGGAGAATCATATGTTTACATTATACTAGGTACTTTGGCACATGAGAGTATCTGTAAGCATACTGTTGGGGAGACCCACCTTGGTTTGATAGAGATAGGAGTGTAGGAGATTTTTGTCTTTTGACTAAATCCTTTTCATTTTCCAAATCCATCTTTGAGTCTAAATATGAGAAAGTGGCTATTCTTTAGGACTCATTGAATATGTTGATTTGGGAACCAACACCATGGAGACCTAGGCTATCCAAAATGGACCCTTGTTGTTCAAGGAGAATCTCCACTTCCTATCTAAGGAGTGGTAGGAAATTAGTGGTCTCAAGCTTTTGGGAGACTAGTTCATTTTGGTCATTTGCTGGTTTTTCTTAGTTTATTATTTTTGTTGGTCAGTTAGTGTTGTTTGTATAGTGTTTACTTTTTGGGCATTTCACTTCTCGTGAGCCCCTCATTTTCCCTTGATGACTATTTTGTAAAAGAGTACAAGACTTTCCCATCTTAATCTAATCAAAACACATGGGGGGGATATGTTGTTAGGACCTTCACTTAAGTGATAACTTAAAAGACCTTTACAATCAACTATTGTCTAACCACTTTATTTTTAACATCATGATTATTAAGTGGAGGTTTAAAAATCCTATTAATAAAGTAATTAGTTGCTTAAAAATTTTATTAGTATAAATTAAATAAGTAAATGGTTAGGCATCAATTATTTTTTTCTTGACAAACAATGAAGGTGATAAATAATTTATTTTAAATTAATTCACCAAATTAATGAAATTTAAATACAAGAATTATGATGAACGATTTAAATGAGAAATAAATTATTATTTAAATTATCGTATATCAAGTATTTAAGAAAGGACTTGTCCAATCATTTCACTTGGTTTAAATATGCTTACATCTAGGAACAATGGGCTATTAATTTAAATAACAAATTGTTGTTCTGGATTAAAATCAAGGACTTAGTTGAACAGTGTTCACATTAATTAATTGGCATGAGATATTAAAGTTATGAAATTGATTAAATATATGGGATTTAATTTAAATGTTGAATAAAAGAATTCCCTCAGAATGTAAAATTTTATTCTAAAATTGACTCTATCCAATCTAGTGTATCCTTAACGAAAAATATTAATTGCAGCATATAAATTTTCATATATGAGAGAGTATATACATTTGGATGAAATAGTTATTTAAGTGATGCAATTAACAAAAAATAATATCTATAATAAGTGTTTCATGTGAAACATATTTTTTAGTGGCTCGTGTGAAATGTTATTATTAAATGATTAAGACAATTAATTGAAAATAAAATATTGAATAATATAATTTATTAAGTTGTGAAACAATGGAGAAAAATGATAAGTATGGTTATTTTAATCTCCTTACCTAATTACTTCATAAAAAGTGAAGCATTTTAGCATTGGATTAATAAAGTGAATTAACTGAATACTTACTTTAAGATGTGCTAGCCAAGTAATAAAAAAGTACCATTCAAGTATTATCCATAGTGAGACTCTTAATCCTAATACATGTGAATATCCAAAATTACTTCACTAGAGTCAACTTCCTTTTAATTAAATTAATTTGAGCAATTTAAGATATTCAGACACCTTAACAAAATGTGAAGGATAGCATTGAAGTTAAATAATAAAGTTATTGGTATAACATTATTGTGTAGGATGGCACATTAGAAGTGGCAATCAAGCTATATTTTGGGAGGATAGATGGCTTTTTAAGGAACCCCTCATCAAAATTGAAAGATTTAATAGATGGGTTGAGTTATGTAAAGCTGCTTTTGGGGAGCTTGTCAAAGATTATTGGTATGAAGGAGATTGGGTGAACTTATGTGTGATTAGTTAGGAGTTGGCTCAACTTCAATCTTCCTTAAAGGCTGACAGTTTGGGACAAACTCAGCAGGATGATATTCTTGTTTGGATGGACAAACCTTCAGGTAACTACTTTGTCTCTTCAATTGTATGTTTGTTGTCCCTTTCTCAAGCTCCCCCTCCCTTCTGGTCAAAAGCATGGATGAAACACTTGACTCCTAAAGTCAATATATGGGTATGTGTAGGGTCATGATGGGCCAAAAAGTGGCAATATTATGGGTATTTGTAGGGTATGTGGCTGATGACCTTTTTTTAACCCAAAATTGATGAAACGAAAAGGGTTTTTAGAGGAGATTCTCATCTTTCCACCAATATAAATTATGTTTTAATTTTAATTTAATAAATAATTATTATTCATTTTCTATTAGAATTATGACTAAAGAGTCCCTAATCGATAAATTTGATTGAAAAATATCTATAACTTTCAAATGGTATCACATTTTTTTGAATCAAAACATGTATCACATTCTATGTTTCACATACTATAGGATTAAAAAGAAAAATTAAATTTCATAAGTTTTGACCAGTTAATTAATTGATGCTCTGATTTTATATTTTTAAAAGTTGTAATAAAATTCATAATTAATTATTTACTTGGAAAAAAATTGCAAAAAAAAATGGCATCACATCAGGACATGGGTCACTCTGCTTATATATAAAATCTTATAAAATGATCATTTTATTATAGTTGGTGGTCGAGACAAGTTTCTACTTCTTATTTTTTTCCACACTGAAATTTAAAGTACTCTTTGTTCAAAAGAATTTAAATTTTCAACAAATAGATTTTATTGTTATTTTTAAATAAACCTAGTAGTTTAAAAACTATATTCAATTTTCTCTGATTCTGTTACCCATATTTTAAATAATATAGATAACTTATTCAAATTTTTACGTCAAGTTTCCTAACTTAGATTTTTTAATTTTTGCCCATAGGGCTATTTTTTCCATGATGATCTGCCTGTATTACCCATATTCTTCTAGATTATGCTTCAGAATAAGGTGCTTACGGTGGACAATCTTTGTAAACGGGGATTTCAAATCCCCAATAGATGTTACCTTTTCAAGTGTGAAGTGAAGTCAACTAACCACTTGTTTCTCCACTTCCTGTTTGTTTCCATAATCTAGGGAAAATTATTAGCCCTCTGGGATATCTCTTGGGTGTTTCCCCAGTCCATTGAAGATTTTTTTTTACAATAAAAAGCTCCTACTCAAAATCCCTTCATTCGAAGGTTATGGGAATTTATATTCCCTTTTGTTGTTTGGGGAGTGTGGAAAGAATGTAATAATAGACTTTTCAGGGATAAGGATATGTCAAAGAATAATGTCTTTGAAAAAAAAAAAAGGCTTATAAAGAAAAAATTCAATGTGATTCCCAAAAAATCTCTTAACCTTGAAGTAGTGGCATGTACTCCTTATGATCTAATGATAGCAAAGGATTGAAATATTAAAGTGGATGTTTCTTTTGCATCCAAGCCAACCAAGAAAAGTAGGGAGGGTGTGTGCTCAACCTTTCCTCCAAATGGTTGGTCTAAGGCCAACTTTGATGGCGCCACGAAGGGAAATCCGAGTATGGTCGAAAGTGGAGGTGTGTTAAGGGACTCAAATGGTAATTTTATGGAAGTTGTGGCCATCTCCCTAGGTCATCAAACCAACCATGTGGTAGAGGATATAAGATCTTTTCAAGTTTTAAAGTTAGCTCATAATTTGAATATAAAAAAATTATGGCTAGAAGGGGATTCTAAAAATATCATTGATTGTCTCTTAGGAAGGACCCCCCCTCTTGGTCGATAAAGAATTGGATTGATGAAGTAAAGTCTATTCTAGAAAATTTTGATAAATTAAAAGTCTCACACATCTATAGGGAAGCTAACAACGCAGAATATTACTTTGTGAATGAAGGGGTAAGGAAGCAAGGATTGAGCATGTGGCATAATTGTAGGGACTTGAGAGCTAAAGTTACGGCCTTACTAGATTATGATGTTATGCATGGGAAAGAGGAAAATACATTTAATGATTAAATGGAAATGGGTTAAGTACATCAAAACCAAGAGATTTGATGAGGCCACGTCATATTACTTAGCTGGGAAGAAAAAGTGGCATGCTTTGTGGGTACATTGGAATGGTTGCATAAATTTTCAATAGGTGCTCAATGCTAGTAGAGACTACAGTAAGGTGCAAACAAAAATGGGGGGGACAAGAAAAGAGTTGAGCCAAAGAGCTATGAGGTGCACATGAGGAATGAAAAGGTTTGGAAGCAGATTGTAAAGTAAATTTTGGTTCATTTACGGAAAAACTTCTGAAGCAATCATATTTTCAAACTATTTTGAGAGGAACTAGAACAATGGTGAAATAATCCTCTTTGGGAGAAAGGTGAAACTACGATGAGAAAGAAGAATTATAGAAATTGAATGGAATGTCCCTTCAAAAGGGTGTGATTTATCACGACGGAAGGTTTTCGATAAGCGGTAATCAAATTCCTAAGAAGGATAAGAAATTGGCGGTTAAAATTTCCAACAACTATTTTGAAATTGACACCATCAAGGCGCTGTGGAGAAAGGTGCTTCATGTTATTATGGAGTATATCACCCTGGACAGGAGATTCACCAGAGTTTATGGTCATCATTTTTCCATTCTTAACCACTTCCTCCATAAGGTACAGATTTATCTGCCTCACTATCTGTTATGTTCGTTGAGTAATAGCCTTGAGGACCATAAGAAAAATCCTAGGAGATACCCTATTCTTCATCCTAGTCTTATTAGGTTAATATATGAACACTATCAAAGCATGCCGAATTTATCCAAACCTGTTGCCTCCATGGTGTCTGAGGACTATGACATAGACAGTGGGGGTTCAGAGAATCAACCTTACTAGGAGAGAATTGTTGAAGCTCACCCATCCTCTGAGATGTCTGGTAAGAAAACCCAACCTAGAAAACCCCATCTTGCTAAAGTTAACCTTGAGACCTACCCCGACTGCCCTGTCCCCTTAAAGAATCCTGCTCTCAAGGGCTCCCCTACCAACAAGTTGGTTTCCTACTCTGCAGACTCTTTGGAGGACAATGAGAACCACAGAGATTGCGCAAAAACTTCCATATGCACTCCCCTCCTACCTCTTTCAGAGCTGATGGTACCAGATTTCCTAGCTCCCCCAACCCGAATGATGTTAACCTCATCTTAGACTGGGTTCAGTCTGGTGATATTCTTTCCTCTGCAAGAAATGGCATTGGTGCATTTTTAGGGTTTTGAAATGGGCCTATCAAGAAATTAATGATCTTAATTAAAGAAATAGAGCTTTGTATAGCAAGTCAGAGAAACTGGAACTGAAGTTGGCTACTCTCAGCAATGAAGAAGGAAAACAAAAAAAGAACTGTACTAGAATGAGAGAAGGTGACATTGAGGATAAGTACAAGACTCTAAAAGATGAAATGGTCAAAATAAAAAATAATATGAAAACTATTGTGGAACAAAACCATAAAATGGCTAGGCACAATGCCATCATCATCAATGCAATGTTTGAAAAGTTGGAAAAGACGCAACATGGCTCATTGGTCATTGACCTGGAAGAGGACAAGGATAAAAGCAAGAACGAGGACCAAGGTATTTCGAAAAGGACCCATGCCAACCTTAAAAGGAAAGTGCATCCTACTACCCAGATGGTTCAGATTTTAAAGAGGGGGGTTTAGGATATGAATGATTTGGAAGGTAAGACTATGGATTTATTAAAGGCCCAAATTTAGTTGTTGCTTGCGTTTTGTCTATTTTTTTGGTTTTGTGGCCTTCGCTAGCTTTTTTGCTGGCTATGGACTTTTCTTGTTGTAGTTTTTATATCCTTTATTCTTTTGGTGTCTTTAATGATCTTATCTTTTGTTTGTAAACTTTATGGTTTTAGGTCCCTCTAAAACTCATTTTTTCCTCTTACAAGAACATTATTGTTTGGTATGGGCGATGGCTATGCTAATGGATTTTTTCCACTACATTTCTTATCCCACAATAGAGCATTCATCAATGTGTTTGATGCTTTAAAATATTCTCTTGAGCATAGTGATCCAATTCATCTAAATAGGGCCTTGTCAAGGTATAGTCATCATTTGGGAAGGGAGATGTCTGAGTGCTTTAGGGAGTACTATTATGTGTCTTTCCTTCTTCATCATAATTGTTACCATGTAGCTACCTCTATTAACCTCCGTCAGCCCGAGAGAGCTCCTCCTTCATCCTAGGGGATACCACAAAATTTACCTCAGATCAATGCCTCTTCCTCAGGCAGGCAATTTCTATCAACCACATGTTATTCCTGACATGAATGTCACTGCCAACTCTCAAAATATGGAAGAGGGGAATGAAGTGCAAGGTGATAACTCACTGGAGATATTGTAGATGGAAGAATATGGCGATGGCCTTAATAGTTCTTTTTTGGTTTGGTAAGCAAAGAAGTAGTTTGGTTTGGTATCCATGGTTGTAGAAGAAGATGGTAAGCAGTGATGAAGGGGTTTTTGGTGTTGTTAAGCAACATTTTGGTATGCAAGTAGCAAATGGTATGCGGTGAATGAAAGGGTTTTTAGTGTTGTTAAGCAACATTTTGGTATGCAAGTACTTCGACCAAGGTAAATATTTGCATCAAGTAATTACAAATGTCTCCTCTAGGTTATTACATTTGCAACATATGCTTCTTTTGAAAAAAATCATCTTTAATGCTCATGTCTATGTATTCAACAAAAATGACTATGTGTATGGTTTATAGAAGAAAACATTTTTTTTTAGCAGATAGCATAGAATACCAAAATGGTTTGATCATAGTCTAATCAATTTTGAAGTGTAAATGCATATTGTAGCTACTATTTATAAGTAAATAATATATATAGGCTATTAGCCTTTTGTTGAAAAAAAACATTATTGTTAGCACTTTCTCATCAAGCCATTGATGAGGAAATTAATTCAACGATTTATAACACTTGGCTAAGGGAGTTGATCAACAAGAACCAATAACTAGTTATGTCATGTATTATGTGTCAACTAGTATAATACTATCAAATAATGTTAGACCTTAGTATTTACATTGCACAATGGTGGCTTGCGGTTGGGGGCACGTTAAGTTGCAAACCTATGTTTAAACAAAAAAAATAGTTTCATTTGTGTTAGATCCACATTAAAAATGTAGGCATGATAGTATGGCTATCTAAAAGCTTGTATTCATGAAGGGTATGAATAATCAAAATGACATGATTAAAACACTAAATTTATATGTTTAGAAATTTTAGACTCCAAGTTTAAATTATTTTCTTTCACCAATTATGACATGTACTAAACCACTTTATGCTAAAACTTTATCTTAAAGAGATCATTTCAAGAATTTTTTGATTAAGAAAGTATAACACATGTTTTTATTATTAATTTGTATCTTTGGAAAAAATTAGTAACTAATGTGGATCATTTTGAATTGAAAGACATTAAAGGTTGCAAGAATTTATTTATCCTTACTTCTTGTACTACTTATAAATTATTTCAAAGAAATAAATAATAATGTCCTATTTTATTTCCCACATAATTTTTCTAAAATAACACCTCACAAACCCCACTATATGTACATTTTTCCTTGACTAAATTTTATATTCTCTATAATAATTTGAATTTTAAGGGATATTCGGAAGAGAGATAAAACCATATTTAAATAAAAAATAGTTTTGCTTCTTTTTCACTATTAATTTTTTTTTTTAAAATATTATCAAAATTTATACATAAATCTTTCTCATAGAGTTCTTTTTCCTTTAAAAGTTATTTCTTTTTTTTATCTAAGATGTAAATGTGCACTTCCAAGGTAGGGAACTATTCTCTATAAAATTCAATTTAACCAACAATTAATTTTCCTCCAACATTTTAATTAGAATGTTGAAAAAAATTAATTTCACATTTTAATTTGGCATTATCTCACACTTTATGCATAATTTTAAAAGTTGTGATACAAACTTCTTTACTCTTCCACTTTCAATGTTATGTAGCTTCGTTACTCACCTTGCATTTTTTGAAGATGACAATGCTTAAGTGACATGCCATCTTTATTTTACAACATGCAACATTTACCACCACCCAATTTTTGCTACCATTTTTTTTACTTGTTGTCCATTGTAATTGATGTTTAACTTTTTTGACCAGTAGTTGTTATTTGTAGTGACATTTGTTAGAAACGCATTCTTATTACCAACATGCATTTGTATATGTGTTTGTATTATGTCTTATAAAGAACACATTTTTTGGCTATACTATGTTATGTTATCTTTTAATTAGGTTATTCTATACAAGAGGATCTTGTACACTAGTGTGGTGTTCTAGAAGTTGCTAGTATCATTTTCTTCCTATCTAACTATTATTTTTTCTTAAACTTCAAAGTGGTATTTCTCCCATGTTATTTGAGATGGAAATATATTTTAATATAATGTAATTTTGAGACTTCCTTTTCTGTTTATGTCTGAATACTTACTTGGATTAATATATATGATTGTTGGAAATTAATGGGATTTTGAGTAGCATTCTTCCAAAATAGAAAATACTATAAGTGCATCATAATGTTTGTACCAATACTCTTTTTTATGATTTCTAATGAATCATTTGATGATTTCTAATGAATAATGGGTGTTGATTGTTGTAAAAATGTGGTATTTTAATTTAAATGATGTCAATAGTTGCATCATATAAACTCTTCTATTTTTTTAATAAAATGTTTATATTAGAAAACTTGTGTTTTTGCAGTTGACTTCTGTTTCAAAAACCACATAATTTTACATATTGAAATACCTTTATCGAATCAAAAATCAAATAAAAAGAATGAAAATTTATATGTACAAATAGTAAAAGAACGCTATACGATATTTTAAATTTTCTATTGTCCCATTAAAACTTACTATTAATTATCCAACACAAACAATAAAATTTTAAACACACACTGTATTAACTACAAACACACACTCTAGCTTATAAACCTAACAAAGGCACATTATCACATAATACTTGCTTAACTAGGATATTCGGTAGCGAGCCTCCATTTAGGGCAGGCAAACAGCGGATTTTTCCTGTGAACAGTTAATCCAGACTCTTCCGCCATATCTACCTCGTCCTCCACAGTCCAATCAAAGCAATGAAGCAGGTGAGGGAGTGCCAACTCAATAACAGAAAGACCCATGGAAATCCCAGGGCATCCTCTTCTTCCTGTTCCGAACGGCAGCAAATCGAAGTCCTGACCTCTCACATTCTTATTATTGCCCATAAACCGCTGGGGCTTGAACTGATGAGCATCTTTCCAAACGTTTTCATCCCTTCCCATCGCCCACACATTCACAAACAGCCGTGTCTTTGGCGGAACAAAATATCCTCCAACGCTGCACCCTTCCATCGACTCGTGCGGAACGAGCAGAGGGAACGGCGGATGAAGTCGAAAAGTTTCTCTAACCACAGCATCGCAAGTAGTCGAGCTCCATAACGTCACTCTCCTTTATTCTGCGACTTCTGCCAACTGCAGATTCCACCTCTTTCTGCGCTCGTGCCAATGTTCCAGAATTCCTCTGCAATTCACTCATCGCCCACTCTAGCAATGTCACCGATGTTTCCATTCCCGCGCTTATCATATCCTGCACACACATAATATATTTCCTGAAGTTTGTACACATTTCCTCTTGATATAGTAAAAAACGAAATAGTTTAAAACACTTTGTTATCAGATTTGTGAAAGCCAACACAACCTTGATTCTCAGACTTACCAAGATCATGGTTTTGATGTGGTTTCTTGAGATTGTCTGGCTCTCCATTTCGGCCATACTGAGCAGCACGTCTACCAGGTCTTTAACACGATCTTCGTTTGGTTTTCCTTTATCCAATCTACGGTGAATGTGCTCATCGATAACTATTTCAGCAAATCCGTCGAATATTTTGTGAACTGCCTCCATGCGACGACGGAATCCTTTCAAATCGAGCCAGTCGAGAGAAGGAATGAAATCGCCAACGCAAAATGCACCAGCCACAGCCGACATCTCTTCAACCATTTGTTTGAAGCTATGCCCTCCATTCAAGTAGTTGTCAGAGTACGTCCTGCTGGCAAACATTCTGCAGCTAATATTTTGTGTGAGGAAGGAGAGTATCTTCTTCACATCCACACACTGCGCTCCGTGCCCACTTTCCCTCCAGATGGAGCCGATCATGGCAGACACTTCTTCCTCTCTCACGAAACTGAATAAATCGTTTCTCTTAACGGTGAGCAGCTCCACCGTTAACAGCTTTCTACTCTACCTCCAGTACGATCCATAGGGCCTAAACGCCACGTCTTTATGATCATAGCATATATATTTTCCCACTGTACAGTTTGGTCTGCTTGGAAAGACCAAATCATGGGTTTTGAAGAACTCTTTCGCCATGGCAGGCGAAGACACCACAACGGTGGGGACGGAGCCCAAGCGAAAAACAGAATGGATCCGTACTTCTTTGCCAGCGCCGCTAGAGCCTGATGAGGAAGGCCCGGCTTACGTATCACACACTAATGATTTATTCAAAGTGATTTTTGAATTTTCCGTTTTCTCTTCGCCCGTCCGTTGTTGCTGCACTAACGTCACATCAAGCTTTCTTCTTTCTGACTTCCACGTACAGCATAAATAGGTGTTGGGAAGTATGTAATAAATAAAAACTAAAATTTTATTTTAATAAAATTTTAATAATTTTAAATATATTATTTTTATTTTATGTTTATTTTTTATTCTAATTTTATATTTGTTTAAAAATATCAAAAAAAATTATTAAATATATTTTTTATTTTTAAATTGAATATTAAATAAATTTTTAATTGTTATAATATTATTTATAAAAATAATATATTAATTTAATATATTTAATATTTTTTTTTAAAATAGTGTGTTAATTAATTTTGAAATTGAAATATTTAATTTTTTAATTTTATCTTAATTTGAATTCTAATCGTAATCTTAATTTTAACTTAATATTAAGTTAGAATTAAAATCCTAAGTTAAAATTAGGATTAAGTTAGAATTGGGTTGGGGTCAATTAAAATCTTAATATTTATTTAATGTTGTAAGTTAAAATCCTAAGTTATTTAAATCCTTAGATTTTTTAAATTTTTATTTTATCTTAATTTGAATTCTAATTGTAATCCTAATTTTAACTTAGGATTAAGTTAGAATTGGTTTGGGGTCAATTAAAATTAGGATTAAGTTAGAATTGGGTTGGGGTTAGTTAAAATCCTAAGTTAAAATTAGGATTACAATTAGAATTGAAATTAAGATAATTTTTTTTAAAAAAAATCTAAGGATTTAAATAACTTAGGATTTTAAATTACAACATTAAATAAATATTTTTAACTTATTCAAATATTTCAGTTTCAAAAAATATTTATTTAATGTTGTAAGTTAAAATCCTAAGTTATTTAAATCCTTAAAATTTTTAAATTTTTATTTTATCTTAATTTCAATTCTAATTGTAATCCTAATTTTAATTTAAGATTTTAACAGACCCCAACCCAATTCTAACTTAAGATTTTAACTGACCCCGACCCAATTCTAACTTAATACTAAGTTAAAATTAAGATTACGATTAGAATCTGTATATCACTGTTATAATTGCTCCATCTTATTTATATGAGAGAATTGCTTATACTGATTTGAATACATAAAAATCGAATGGAAGCATGCCCATTGACTCTGTACGGAGATGGTTTCCTTTCTGTTTGCATACCCTATTGAAAGCTCAAATATTTAAGAGAACAAGGGGAGCTAAAGGAAGGACATTTATCAAAAACGGTAGTTGGACATCTATATTAGAAAAAAGAAGTGATTGGGCATTCACAATCTTTAAGAAATAGGACTTAGAGGCTAGCCAAATACATTCAATCAAAGAAGTTCATCTTGTTAATGCACATAACACCAGCTTTATCCCAAAGACATGTCCAACCTAGAGTTTAACTAAATTCAATTGCAATTGACTCTGTTACTTGTTGATTTGATTTTCAGTTTGTAGCATCGCCTTTGAGCTACTGATAAACATCCACTTTAATGTAATTCTAAGGAAAATGACAACTATTACTATTTTTTAATCACAACTAAAAATATTGTTTTAGGCATTTGCAAGATTGGGGCCACTAATTTTATAATTTTAGAACTTATAATTTAAGGTAATTATTTATTTTGGGAAATTTTGAATCTTACATTCTGGTGATAATTGTTTTTATTCATCATGGTTTTCCTTAAACTTGGTTGAGTTGATATCTTCACCTTGAGTTTCATGATATCATTGTGATTTCTCTCTGCTTATTCCTTCCAACAAAATTTAGTTATCTTTTGGACTTTATGTAGTACATTTATTCTATGCACTAAATAAACTTATTGAAAAAAATAAAATATATATTTCAAATTTTATATATTGAGATAATAAAGTAACCAAGCTTATTTAGTTGGTTAATTTTCAGTTTTTGTATTTCAATTATAATTTTTTTTAATAAAAGTATTTATTTCTTTTTTGCAGAGCTCTATAGAAAGCATATTCTCCACTCTTTCGGTTGGCATTTCAGTGAGGCTCTAAGTAGAGGTATTTATGCCCAAATCTTGAATAATGCAATTATATTCAATCCTCCAAACTAATTATATCAAGAAACATTAAATTTTAATGCAATTATATTCAATCCTCTAAACTAATTATGTCAAGAAACATTATGTCTTTATTTACTATTGGGGTTAGGTTTCAATTAGGGTTAGAGACAATTAGGATTAGGGATAGGATTAATTTTAGAATATGGTAAGGGTTCAATAAGGGTTGTGTTCTAATAAGGGTTAGGGTTAGGGTTCAATTAGTATTTCACTTAGAATTAGGCTCGTCATGAGAATTAAGCTTAGTATTAAAATTATTATCATGAATAGAGTTAGAATTAAGTCTAGGGTTAGAATTAGAATTAGGGTTACATTTAAGGCTAAGATTAAAAGTCAATTAGGCTTGCGACTCAATTAGAATTAGAGTTCAATTAGGGTTGTAAGATAAATAGATCAATTAGAATTAGATCAAGAAATTTTTTGTCTTAATGCAATTATATTCAATGAAACACATATGTTCTATTAGTGTTATGATTCAATCATATGCTATACTCATATGATAGAATAAATGTAGAACATATGTGTTTCATTAAAATCTATTACTTTTTTCTTTGATAAGGTAAAATTAACAAGTACTTGCATTAGAAAGAAGTGCAATGGTTGCCCTCATAGAAAAATTAGTCTTTGTTTGTGTATATAATTATGAAATACAGTCTTCAAATACATACAATATTTGTATGCAACATTTGAAAAATGTTTATATTACATATTTGGTTACAACCAATTTTTTTTGAATTGTAGTTGATAATTTCCCTTGGTTTCAACTGGTCTATCTATTTTCAAAGCTCTATAGAAAGCATATTCTACACTCTTTCAGTTGGCATTTCAGTGAGGCTCTAAGTAGAGGTATTTATGCCCAAATCCATATAAAAAAATTACATGTTTCTTCAACAATTGTGTATACCTTTGCCATTTTTTTTAGTTTAGTGCTTATTTTAAAATTATACTCTATCTTGGATAATGCAATTATATTCAATCCTCCAAACTAATTATGTCAAGAAACATTTTGTTTTAATGCAATTATATTTAATGAAACACATATGTTCTATTATTGTTATGATTCAATTATAACCTTAATTGAATCATAACACTAATAGAACATATGTGTTTCACTAAAATATATTATTTCAAAGTTAGGGTTAGAGTTAAGTTCGAGTACAATTAGTGTTATGATTCAATTAATGTTATAATTTAATTAAGGCCAGAGTTTAATTATGGTAACACTAAAGGTTAGAGTTACAATTCAATTAGGGAACGTAAACATGGAATCAGGCTTTGGCTTGAGCTTCAAATACAAATAGAGTTAGGATATCTCTCCACATTTCTATATATTCTATTTAAATGTGTAATTTTAAGTCGTTACTGAAGTTATTATTGTACAAAAATATAGCAACTTAAATAGATAATTTTTTATAATAAATGAAAATGTAAAATCAATTTAAAATTATAAAATTAAATACAAAAAAGTTATAATAAATTTATATTAAAAAAAATGTGATTAAGAATTACATTTACACATAAGTTTATCATATGAAACAATTATATAACATTATGATTATTCAATTATGACTTATTTAGGATTATGATTATAATTGGGTTATGATTATGGTTATGGCTTACTTAGGATTAGGGTTCAATTGAATTAGGATTAGAATTCAATTAAGATTAAGGATAGATAAATATTAGGGTTAAGGTTAGGGTTATAGGAGAAAGCTTTGGGTAACGGTTAGGATTAGAGTTGGGGTTAGGGTTAGGAAAAAACTAGAGTTAGGGTTAGGTTTCAATTAGGGTTAGAGACAATTAGGATTAGGCATAGGATTAATTTTAGGATACGGTAAGGGTTCAATAAGGTTTGGGTTCTAATAAGGGTTAGGGTTAGGGTTCAATGAGTATTATAGTTAGAATTAGGCTCATCATTAGAATTAAGGTTAGTATTAAAATTATCATCATGAATAGAGTAAGAATTAAGTCTAGGGTTAGAATTAGAATTAGGGTTACATTTAAGGCTAAGATTAAAAGTCAATGAGGGTTATGATTCAATTAGAATTAGAGTCCAATTAGGGTTGTAAGATAAATAGATTGAAATTAAAATTAGGCTCATCATTAGAATTAAGGTTAGTATTAAAATTATAATCATGAATAGAGTTTGAATTAAGGCTAGGGTTAGAATTAGAATTGGGGGTAGATTTAAGGCTAATATTAAAAGTCAATTAGGGTTATGGTTCAAATAGAATTAGGGTTCAAATAGGGTTATGATTAAAATATAGCAACTTAAATAGATTATTTTTTAATAATAAATGCACATCTAAAATCAATTTAAAATTATAAAATAAAAAACAAAAAAATATAATAAATTCCTTACTACACATAAAATAATTTTTTAAATTAATATATTTAGAACTACCATATCTATGGTGAAAATGAAAACGTGATTAAGAATTGCATTTACTCATAAGTTGATCATATGAAATAAATTATATAACATTATTATTTACTATTATGATTATGATTATACCTTAGTTAGGATTATGATTATAATTGGGTTATGATTATGGTAATGGCTTAGTTATGATTAGGGTTCAATTAGAACTCTAAGATAAAGCTTGGAGTAAGAGTTAGCATGGGGTTAGATCAAGGTTACAATTAGGGTTAGGGTTCAATTGAATTAGGATTAGAATTCAATTAATATTAAGGATAGGTTAAGATTAGGGTTAAGGTTAGGATTATAGGATAAAGCTTTTGGTAAAGGTTAGGATTAGGGTTACAACACAACTAGAGTTAGGGTTAGGTTTCAATTAGGGTTAGACACAATTAGGGTTAGAGTTAGGATTACTTTTAGGATATGGTAAGAGTTCAAGAAGGGTTGGGTTCTAATAAAGGTTAGGGATAGGGTTGTCATTAGAATTAAGATTAATATTAAGACTAGTATTACAATTAGGCTTGTCATTAGAATTAAGATTAGTATTAAAATTATAATCCTGAATAGAGTTAGAATTAAGGGTAGGGTTAGAAGAAGTGGCAAAAGAAATTATGGGTGTTAGAGCAAAAGAATTGAATATTTTGAAGCATGAAAAACAAGTTGATGTTAAGTTTTCACACATTATACAAAAGGTCCTTTTCAACAGATACCTATTTAAACTTTAAGTGAAAAGAGAGACTTATAATGATGAACAGAGGATTAAATGCACAGTCATAAAAAAAACAAAGTTTGATTATTCATCTGAGAGAAAAACTTTATTAGATTCAATTGCAAAGCTATAGGTTTCATAACATTCAAATGCTTGAATGTATATAATCTTAGCAATGTATTCAAACATTTAAAAAAAAAAAGTGGATATATCTAAGTTAGTTAATGCCATTTTGTCGTGATATACTTCTTTGATGTTGTCAATACTAAATCTAATGATTGATGAACATTTCTGATTTTAAATTTATTGTTCTTTGTTGATTGTTGTTATATACAAGTTGGTATGATTTCAAATTTGAATGTGTTCCCTTATATATGGGAATTAAAATAAACAATGACACAAACAATAATGAAATCAAATCGATTGCTTTTCAAATTCATATTCATGAAAATGTAAGCATTTTTTTCAAGTCAATAGGTGTCTCGATAAAGATAACTCTCGACGTGTTTTACATATATTATTAATTAATATAGGTATGCTAGTTGTAATCCTAATTTTAACTTAGGATTAAGTTAGAATTGTTTTGGGGTCAATTAAAATTAGGATTAAGTTATCAAATTGGGTTGGGGTTAGTTAAAATCCCAAGTTAAAATTAGGATTACAATTAGAATTGAAATTAAGATAAAACAAAAATTTAAAAAATCTAAGGATTTAAATAACTTAGGATTTTAACTTACAACATTAAATAAATATTTTAAACTTATTTAAATATTTCAGTTTCAAAAAATATTTATTTAATGCTGTAAGTTAAAATCCTAAGCTATTTAAATCCTTAAAATTTTTAAATTTTTATTTTGTCTTAATTTCAATTCTAATTGTAATCCTAATTTTAATTTAAGATTTTAACTGACCCCAACCCAATTCTAACTTAATACGAAGTTAAAATTAAGATTACAATTATAATTCAAATTAAGATAAAATTAAATTTTAAATATTTCAATTTCAAAATTAATTAACACGTTAGTTTTTAAAAAATATTAAATATATTAAATTAATATAATTTATTTTTATAAATAGTATTATAACAATTTAAAATTTTAAAATTTATTTAATATTCAGTTTTAAAATGAAAACATTATTTAATAAATTTATATTTTATATTTTTAAATAAATATAAAATTATAATTAAAAATAAACATAAAATAAAAATATTATAAAATAAAAATAAAAAATAAAAATAAAAATAAAAACAATATATTAAAAATTATAAAAATAAAATTTTAGTTTTTATCTATTACATACTACCCAACACCTATTTATGTTGTACGTGGAAGTCAGAAAGAAGAAAGCTTGACGTAACGTTATAACAGTGCAGCAACAACAGACGGCGAAGAGAAAACAGAAAATTCAAAAACACTTTGACTTCCTATGAGGAAGGCTTCCCAAGAGATGAAGACTTCCTATGACAGGCCATGGACGTGGTCCTGGAGGCATTTTCAATTTGCCGCCATTGCTTCTCAACTTATAAAAAAAGCAGTAGAAGAAGAAGAAAATCCCAAGTCCAATAGTCACGGCCTCATTCAGGGAGCAAGTCAGGGACTCCATGCTATGAGAAAAGGGAAAGTTGTCAGTCTGCAATGAATGGATAGTAAATTTCCGAGTCATGACGGTCTTTGGACTTATAGTAAATTTCAATGTGACAAGTGGGATCCAGCGTGAGATTGAAATCTTAGCCGCCACAAACTATTCTTTTGAAATCAGATCATCTTGCCCTTTTCTAGGTTGTATTTTTTTCGTTTTGATTCAATCTATATTTTTTTATTCAAATGATAGGATATTAAAGTCAATTTTTTTGGCAATTTGTCTACTGTCTTATTCTTTGTAATTATTATTTTTGTTTTGATTCAATATTATTTTCTTTCTTTATTCAAATGATGTGATATTAATGTTAAGAAATCTAATGTAAATAGAAATAATTATTTTTGTTTTGTTTTGATTCAATGTTATTTTCTTTCTTTATTCAAATGATATGATATTAATGTTAAGAAATCTAATGTAAATAGAAATAATTATTTTTGTTTTGTTTTGATTCAATGTTGTTTTCTTTATTCAAATGATATGATATTAATGTTAAGAAATCTAATATAAATAGAAATAATCATTTTAGATATTTTGAGTGAGGTCTCAAATTTCAAACAATGTCAATTCAAACTGTAAATTTTCACTGTCATTGTCATTATAAATGGAAGTAAACTTTTTAAATAATGTTTATGGATTTTTAGTTTAAATTAATTAATTAATTTAATTAGTAATTGTATAGTAGGTATTAGATTTTTATAATTTATAAATATGATTATAATATATTGTTCAACATAACAATTATGTTGAGTTATAGCTATTTCTTTTATAAAACTTCAACATACATAGCAATGATGTTGTTTAATAGGGGACAACCAATTTAAATTACTAACAAGAATATTGGAGTGATTGAGAAAAAATGGATTGCTTATGAGTCAACAACTTGAACTTTATGCCCAAACTAATTTATCTCTTTCAATGAAATGTGAAAGGTAGTATAGATTGTGGATGCATTAATGTTGAATGTTGCAAAACCAATTAGAAAAAAGAAATGCAACACTAATTAGAGTAAGAAACAACAACAAGGGTGATTGAGAAGAAAAAATGGGTTTAGAGGATGTATATCTTATTCTACAAATCAAGTATGACTTTCCAATTCCTTGTACGATCATTCCAAGGAAAGTTTTCATTTCATTCTTACAAAACGGGATAGAATATTATCATATGCAACATGCTATACATTTAATAAATTTCTTATGTCAAGACTCATATTTCCTTATTGCATGCAACTTGGTGAGTTGGTCAATTATATTTATGAAATTAGCTACTAAAACCTATAAGGAGGTGGGGAAGTGATTTTCTATTGGCTAATATTTATCAATTGGCTAATAGTTGAAATTTGGGAATCCAAAATTGCCTAATAGTTTGAGCTATAACATGACTTGAATCCCACATTCTTACAAAATTCTATTATAGTCTTATTTAAATCACCAAATAATTTATTTTATTAAAAAATTTAACTCAAAAATTCACCACAATATTCAATACATGATTAAATCAAAATTTCCTAAACTTTATAAATTATAGTAAAAATCTATATTAATTCACCTATAGTATACCATAACTATTAGTTGCTTTAGGACCATATTTCTAATCTTTATTTTCCACCATTGATTTACAATATAATCTAATGGCCTTGTTGTATTCGATGAGGTGAAATATACCTGTGATCTATAATGCTCATGGGACCCACAATTTCAGGTCTCATAAGCATTATAGATCATGGGTACATTTTACCTCATAGAGTACAATGAGTGTTGTTAGATTAATGATCCAAAAACAATTTCAAGCCCCATGAGAATTACAAATCGTGTGTACATTTTACATTTTAAAATAGAATGAGGGTCATTATATTATATTTTAAAATAATGATGGCAAGTAAATATTATAGTCTACCCCTTAAACCCATCAATAATTTCCACCCTTAGGCCCCTACTTTTCTATGAGAATTATTTTTAGATTGTATGGATTTGTTATCATAATTAATGCATTTTCCTATTACTTTTCAAGAATCGCCAATTTTTTTAACAAAATTTTAGTGATGTAAAAAAATAGTAAATAAGATTAATAGTTTTTTCAAAAATGGGAAAGATTTGCGAGTAGAAATTAATATATTTTCCTAGAAAATTGAAATATTTGCTAGTATTTTGTAACTTTTTCTTACATAGGTTTCTTAAAGTTGTCAGTGGTTGTGGGATGTTACAAGCATACTAATTATGGTTGTTGTCAACATCATGCCTATCAAGCATGTCAAGTTCACTAAAGTCATGAGGAACACCCATTTAGAGGAAAGATAAGAGTTACTACTCTTCAATCCCAACCACATTCAATGCTTATATTTCATTAGGAGGTAATTCATCATCAAAAGTAGTAGAAGAAATTATAGGTTTGCAATCAACATACCACACATTGTAATTGCCTTTTATCCTCTCCCACTATTTCATAATTTTATCTATAAATGACTCAATATCAATTGCAATAGTGTACAATGGTTTATATAAAAGAATTTCATAAAAAAAAAAAGACCCAAAAGCATCTAATTCTTTAACAAGAATGCCTGAAACCAAGGATTACCACAAATAATTCTTAAAACTACAACCCTCATTTATTAATTATTTGTAAAAAATTGCTACAAATATTAAATTTTTTGTAGCTTCAATTAGTGTGAACAATTCTAAGGATAATGATCTAGCCATCAATAAATGTTAAAGTTGCAAAACGCACATCATTATATTCAATAACATGAAACAATATTGTTTGGTCCATTCAAATACACAAACGACATACTACATACTGCAAAGAGCGATTTTAACAATAAGTAAAAACGCTTTTGGACATAAATATTAGGATCGACCACAATATTTTCCATGGACATGGTCCGAGGAGAAATTTCAATTTGCTACCGTTGCTCTTCAACTTATACAAAAAGTAGTAGAGAATAAAGGATATCCCAAATCCTATGGTGACGGGCTCATTCAGGAAGCGAGTCAACGATTCCATGCTGCGAGAAGAGGGAAATTCGCAAGCCTACAATCAATTGAAACCCACAAACGAACCCTTTTAATACCGTCGATAAGGTTTACGCCCTCACTACGACCCAATCACAAGTCAATAATAAAATATTTAAAACTAGGAATTGTATCTTGGTGTGCAATGGGTACGCAGAAGAGGTGTGGAAGGTCAATAAGGGGGAAAATGGTTTTCTTTTTGCATATATTTGTGTAGTACATGAGATCAATTGATAGGTCATCTAGAAAATGATTTTGTTTATATATTACTATTACTACTACTATTATATAATTAATTATATTTATTTTTTATTATATAATAATTTTATTATATTTATTTTTTTAATTTTATGTATTAACTATTATATTCACCACACTAATCTCAGATCTAAGTAATTTATTGTGTCTATCTATTAAATCTTCCATAAATTTCCTTTCAACACCAAATAGACTTCAAAACTATGGGTAATAATTTTTATATAGTATATTATTATAATATTTTTATGTATTATATAATTTAAATATAAATATAATAAATAATATAATAATATATATAATAGATATATATTATAATATGACTTTGGATTAGATGCCTTCACTAAATAGGTGATTGATGGAGAGATCAAGAGGCTTCAAAGCTATGAGCAATAATTTGTATATAGTATATTATTATAATATTTTTTTGTTATATAATTTAAACGTAAATATAAAAAATAATATATTATCAGGTAAAAGCCTCCAAAATCTCACTTATCACTTAAAAGACAAATAAATATTGATTTCACAACTAGATGGGAGCATTCTATCTCCATTTGCAATATTTTTTATCAATTTGATGGCAATTTTCTTCTTTCATTTGCATTGGTTTATGTTTTGAATATGTATGCAAATATTTCATAATCATATAATACCAAAGAAAAAATGTAGATTTGTCTAAATTTATTTCGTTCCATTATTTAGCACTTATTATTAATTGTTTAATCTAGCCACATATAGTGCATCCATGCACAAAACACATACTCTCTAACATATTAATGTACACGGTTTTCTATCGGCATAATCCTTGAACCTTCTTTAGTTGCAAGTGTTCGTTTATATACCTACCTCTCTATAGAATTGTCTCCCACTCTATCTCTCTTTCTATTTCCTAATCTCTCCGAAGATCAATTAAACTGTCAAATTTTTTATATATTAATTCAATTCAATCTATATAAAAATATATTAATTATGAACTATAATAATTTCATATTTATATTAATTTAATTAGGTCAATATAAAAATACATTAATTATTAATTATAATAATTTCATTTTTATATTTAATAATTTTTATTATAGAATATAATATATAATAATAATATAACCTATATACTATTATATATAATAATAAATATAATGATATTATATATAATTTAATTTGTATTATATAAAATATAATAGTGTATGAATTGTAATTTGTATTATATAAAAAAATAATAATTATTAATTATTCACTATATGTATTTTATAGTTTTATAAAAATATAGAATATAATTAATAATTAATAGTATAATTTTATTGTTTTTAATTTATTTTTTACTATATAAAATATACATTAATTATAGTAATATATATTTAACTACGTAGGGTAGGGTAAAGGATGTCGTAATGTTAAAACCTCAATGTGCTCATAATTAGAATCTTGGGAGTAATTTTCATTTTAATAAACATACTCTAACTGAGTGGTCCCATGGGGGGGCTTGGGCTCCTATTTTCACAGGTGGTCTTATGGGAAAAAATAATTCTGGTACATGATTAAATGGAATCTTTTTCAGCCCAAACAAGCAGGTGGGCTAGAAATTGCCCCACCTACTTAAGAGTACTTTCCTGCCATTTTTGGAGGGAAATGATGTTTATTTATTATTTTTTTATTCCCAACATTCCATTCCACCACCAGCCTGCTTAAATTTTAAAGCTTCAAAATATTGAATGGACTACCAACTTCAAAATATTCTCTAAAAAATTAAGTAGATTTTGCCCTGGATTTTTAGGAAGCCCACCTCCATTGGACCGTGCCATAAAACCCTCTCCAAACCTTATTTTCATGCTGCCGCTCACGAAATTGAAGTAAAAGCTCAATACCAATGAAGAGTTTGGGGGAGCCAAAATAAATAGGGGAAAGGACCCAGTTACCACCCCCCATTGAATTACCGCCACCTCCATGCTCACTTAAGCCCCCAAAAAAAAATTCACTTTGATCCATTAAAAAACTTTTTTTATTGAATAAATAATTACAAAAACACCAATAGCTGCTCATTAAGTGCTAAAGTGAATGATTTGAGTGGATTTTAAGTGCTAAAACAACTATAATTGATTGAAATTATAGCAGGCGGATATTGGGACTCCCGCATTCGATCGAATTGCCCAAAAGCCAAAACCTATAATTTTTTTTTTATTCGATGTACGGTTTGAATTCTACAGTTGCACGAAGTTAGCCCTGGCAGATACTGGGTCCTCTCCCCTAGCCACGGAAAAGCAGTAAAAAGTGTAAAAAACAGTTGAAAAGAAGGACGAAAAAGATGAACGGCTGAGATTCGTTTAATCTTTTTCCATAGTCTATGCGAAAATCCTCACCGTTACTGGATAAAAGAAGCTCGTGAGCTTCAAATAAGAACGCCTTCGGGTAATAAAAATAGACGTTGCGTCACCGGTGCATCCCATCACTTTAGGTTCTGAATTATAGCCACAACGCAAATAACAATCTGCACGTAAGTTAACCCTAATTATATCTGATTGTTGATAGATTTTTGTTAACTGTTTAGTTTCATAGGCATGTACACCATTCAAAAATTAACTTAAGAATCAGATGTTGTGGTAAAATCTCTCAAATTCCCTACCTACTAAGTTTGCTTGATAATTGCATATCGTATAGATACCATTACGATGGAGACATCGGGGAATCGGGTTCTTCTCATTGCAGTTATGGAGTTCAGAATTGTCGGTCGAGAGCCTGACTACTAATAGAAACTATTTCCTAAATTCCAGTTATAGTTACAGTTGAGGTCCACCGCCAAGTCTACCAGTAGTCGACGAACTGAAGTATGTGTTCCGCCTATCTATAGTAGGGGGCGGGGGCCTGATAAGCATCCACGACCAGAAACAATCCATCTTATGCCCACGATGTATTATTTTAAACAAAATCAACGACAAGTATGCTAGCGATTACGTACCGTAAACAATAAAAAAATCGAACTTTAAAGATATAAAATTGAAAGTAATGGTTTCTTACAATTACAAATAATATACAATAATAGTAATTAATTTTAGATTCAGGATTTCTTCACGGAACCTGATCTCGTCAGATTTTTTAATTTATATAAAATAAGAAAATTGCTTCAACATTATCGAAAAAAATCTTTGAGGGGTCAGAAGGTAGACATTTTCAACGTGTGTGGGGGGTACAAACTTTTACTATATAAAGGAGAAGAATATTATTTACTCCTATAAACTTCTGTATAGTAATAACTCCATAAACGTTAACTATTATATATTATTTATATTTTTGAACTTTGTTTTCGATAGTCCTTCACTTTCAATCACTACAGAGTCCATGAAAATTTCCTTCAAAGAAGTGCGGAGAGTTAGAGGCGTAGAAAATACAAGATATGGGAAGAAGGGATGCCTACAAAACAAGACATTCTCTACTTCAATCTTACAATTGTCTTACTCACGTCCTTAATTTATGATTTTGTGAGTCATCTCTTATACTTGGTTTTAATTATAATTTTTTATTTTTAATAGAAATAAAAAATATGTTTTAATAAGTTTTAATTACAATTTTTTATTTTTAATAGAAATAATAAATATGATTTAATAAGTTTTTGGGATGTGGGGTTTATCACATAGTGTGTGATGGTTAAGTGGTGGTATTATTACTGTGACCACCGTGGTTCAAGTCATTGTAATCATAGGCACAATGCCTTCACTCTATAAATGGTAATATATAGATGAAATTTAAATTTGAGGCTTCTTTTTAAATCTTATAGAATTAATTTCAAGTGGTGTGTGTATATAAACTTAGATAGTGAAATAGTGAATCTTTAAATAGAAAGTGAACAAATTAAGGTAAGCATAAATGAAATGTAATAATGGAAATTAAATGGATAGGAATAGGTTAGGGCATGCACCAAACCAAGCATAAGAGTTTGCCACTTGTCATTATATATATGTATTAAAGATATTCTCTAGGATACACATAAGTCTAAATGGAAATCAACATGAATATTCTAGTTTAATATTACAACCCATATTAAACTCATTATAAATCTGTTAATAATTGAATTTTATTGACAAGGTTATTTTAGGTTCTTTTTAAATTAGCATGTTGACCATAACAGGTTTACTTATTATAAATAAAACAACAAAAATAATATAATTATATGATGAAAATATAATTTCATATTCCATAGAGTTATTTAATAAGTTCTTAAATTAATTGTCTAGCTTTTTGTATAGCCAATTCTATATGTTTGTTAAATAAGTAATATAATTATATTTCATATCCTTTCCAATAATAAATACTTGAATTTAGGTTTTTTTTAAAGAAAAATCTATTATTTTGAAGAAGATGTTAATTTTCTTAAAATTTATATAAAAAATTGAACAAGCTTGGGATGGTGTGTGAACCATTAAATATTATTGTAAGATCAAGGAACTTGAAATTTAATCTTATAAAGATACCTTTTAGAACATTTATCGTAATCTCATTGATCAACTAAAATAACATCTATTGAGGAAATTTTGGTCTTCATGTCTAACTAACCTTTTGAAACACGATGAAATGATGTAAATCTATGTCTTGATAAGAAAAATACTTTTTTTCTAAATGAAACCTCAATAAAAATTAAACCATGATAATTGATTATGAGGTACCACTAAAAGGGATGGGTTTTAATAATAATATTGGAATGAAATTTATTCTATGTTATCTAAGGATATAATACTTATAGGCCTTCCATAGAAATGGGAAAATGTGCATAATCTTGATTGATATAGAGGCAGAAAATTTGGGTATGTCAATTTAAGCCATTAAATTAAATATTTCACTATAAGGATTGCTTCAACATTTCTAACTCATATGTAATATTTTCTAGGTTTCATCATCATGTAAAACTCAAATGATCTATCTTGTCAAAAGTGCATAATCTCTAGTTCTATTTGCTAGCATTTGAACATCCTTAATTGTGTTAAAAATATTTTAAATAACTATAAACCTCTAGATAATTTAGAATAAAAACCTTTATGATGTATTGAAGACTTAAGAAAATTAAATACTAGTAGCTATGAATGAGCTACCTCCATATTATCTACCATAGATCTTTCACCCATGGTCATGGATTTAGATACAAAGCGTATAATTATAAATTAGGGAGTTAATTTAGTTCTCTTTACTTTTACAATGGCTATCATATAGGTTGATAATACCTATAGACATATACTCCTCTTGATTAGGAAAAAATATCATCCAAATCTTTTTATTTAACCAAATTATACATATGATTTAACTTAAAAGAAAAGAATGTTGAAAAATATATGGTTTGGGAGACCATACATAACATTTCCAACCATTCCTTTCTAGTAGTGATAGTTGAGGAATGAAACTAGATAATTTACCTCTACCTCTACGAACTATAACACTTACAAATTTTAATTTATAGATTTTTATGCCTTTGTCTCTTGTTATTACAAGTTAATGTATTCTTTATTTTGATTGTAGCTTTCAATATGTGGCTTCCACTCACTTATTTTTATAATCAGGGTTATAGTTTATGTGTCTCTAATATATAAATTCATTAGATTTAACAAAATATATAGTAAAAAATAATTGAATATGCAGTAAAATTTAAACTTGAATTGGAATATTTAAGTTCATGAAAAAAGTACCTTTGATACTATATATAAATTATTTTGTACATCTAGACTTTTTAGTTGAAAACACCCTCAAAATTTTGGAAACCAAATCTAAAGGACAGTAAGAAAATTACTTGGTGGTAAAAAATGGTTGTTGTATCCAATCAAAAATACCCATGTCATGAATGAAGTGACTTAAATTTAAGGAGTGGTAATCACTCAAAGTATATTTATTGTGTAGAGATTCAAAATGTGGAACTTAGTTGCATATTATATGGATATAGTAGAACAAATAGTAACTATATCTCCATTTTAATATCCTCTAAATTATTAAATATGAAAAATTGTGTGTGAATTATAATTCATTTCAATCCAATCCCTTAGATAAAATATCATTAATTTGGTCATATTATTAACTTATTAGATATGGTATAAACATGATTAATAAATACAAAAAATGCTTAAACATGTCCCAATATTATCCCTTGTAATATAAATCTCATACATTACCTTTGATTCCATGATGGATTCAATTTCTATGTATATCTTATTTTCATGTAAATTTTATAATCCATGCCTAATCAAACTAGCTACAAAATAAGAGAACTTTTAAAACTATTTTTTTTCTATTTATCCACTACACCATGAGGGAAGAGGGCATTAAATGGAAGTTTAGGTAATTTCATGATCCGTAAAAGCTTAATAATGATTATTTTTCTTTCATGGAAAATGAAAAACCATAAATTTATTAAAATAAATAGATGTCAAGGAACCAACTTGAAATATAGATAAAGAAAATTCTAGCTTTAAATAATTGACCTCCACAACAAGTTCCAACCCTTTGAATTGTTTTTTTAATAATTATCCTTAGTTTTAACCATTATATGCCTCAATAAATATTGACTTCAAAAAAATGTCAAAACTTAAATGAATATATAGCATGACAATTTTTTCACTTATATATCACCTAATTCAATGGAAAAATGCATTTTTCCATTTCAATTTGGAAAACCATTTACCACTTTCACATGTGCACATGAGGTGATAAGAAGAATTATAGGAACATAAATCAATGATGCTTAAGATTTATCAAATTATGCAATGCTAACATAGGGTAATGCTCTTGGTAGGTTCTTGAAAGTGGGTCCTACTTCTAAATTTTTTACCCATGCCTCCTATATGTGTATTTGTATGCAAGTTGATTTATCACATGCTTTACATAGAAAGGTTATGCTTAAAGTTGATGGTTAGTCATGGACTCAGCTTGTGGATTATAAAGAAATATTGTTTCATTGCAGGTGTTTTTTTGCTACTAAGCACTTGGCATGTGACTACCATTGTGGTTCTCCTAAAGTGTCTTCCTCCACTTGGTGGAATACTTTTCTTCCTGGCCATCTTATTATGTACCCTAATGATGAATCTATTCTTTTTAGTGAATATTTGGGGATCCACTCACCTTCTATGCCCCCTCCTCCTCCCACATAGATGAAAAATAATCTTTCCACTCTTGATCTCTTGTTTATCCTAAGGTTAGTGATGTTTTGGTTTTGGACAAGGCTATTTCTCCACCTTGTTCTCCTGTCAATTTTTTTTCTTTAGTTATACACTCCAAGCAGCATTCTCTCCATTCTTGCCTAAATGTTACAAATTTAGTTAATGAATCTTCTTGGATAGTTGTACAACATAGGAAGAAATGCCATCCTAAGGACTCCATTTTTTTGGACAAGCCATTCAAGGAAAAAAATTTAAATTCAAGTTGTGTTGCTTGATCTATTTCTCTTTGTATTACTATTTATGTGTTGTTTATATTTTTTATGATTTTAAGGCCCTTCCCTACGATTTTAATCAAAAACATAGGGTAAACATAAATCATAAGTGAAATCATTCATATCACAAAAAGGAACCTAATAAATCCTTAATCCTCCACATGCTACACAATACTTGCTCCTTGATATGAGATACCTTTTAGCTTCATGAATAATCTATCATGTGGCTAAAGCTAAATACATAGCTAAAATTTAAGAATCTATATTACACAAAGAAAACGAACAATCCTCATGCATGAGACTATTGAATTCTTTATATATTATTAGTAAAATCATAAAAGTATCAAGAGAAATCAAATACACTTTCTATTTTATGTGATTTTTCAAACTAATTATAGAGAGTCCACAAAGAATGAAGTATTTCTAGGGGAAAAATATTGACACTCTAAGGGATAAGATAAATACTATACCATAAAAAATTTGACAGAATGAATACCCCTTAAAAATTAACTTTAAAATATAAAATAATAATTTTTAAACTAAATATCTCAATTGTAAATTAATATCATTAAACATTTTGAATCTTAAAATAAAAAATAAAAAGTAAAAAAAATTACTCCAACAACTTATGTCGCAAATAAATATTTTATGAATATTTATTTTGAGTAGACAAAACTCAAGAAATAATCATCTTGTGCTACACACTTTCTTTTTGGAAACCCCTATTACTTGGAATAAAATAAATGAAGTGGGTTTTACTATATCTCATATATGTAATATGAAGTCAGGGATTGAAGATCTATTAGGTATGTTAATACAAATTAAATTATTAATTAATATGATGGGTAAAACATACTATTACGTACAAGTGCATGAAATAATTTTCTAATATAAATATGTAATAGCCACAAGGTTAAAGGAAAATACAAGAGGATCCAACATGAAATATATTTTTATCGAGCATATGCCTATCTAAAAATTTGTAGTCATAGAGGATATGCATAAGAAATATGAGATAGTTGAAAATCCAACTTTGTAGTTTTAGAACTTAGAACCTCTAGAGTTAAAATTTTATCCTCTCACCAACTATTCCATGTACTTATCTAAAGCATTCAATGTTCAAATATTAAGTTTGAAGATCATTTTGAAACATGATTCATAAGGAAAATATAACCCAAGCTTTTCCTTGTCCAACTTTGAATGGTGGATATGAATTATAATTAATGTAGACCCTTTCACATTTTAAAGAGACTAAAATAAGTAAGAATTTATTTATCTCTACTCCTATTGCTCATAAAAAATTATTTCAAGATTATAAATAATAAATGTCTTATTTTCATTCACCACACATAAATTTTCTAAGAAAATACCTCACAAACCTAATGTTATATCCCTTTTTCCTTAAGTAAATATTATATTCTCTATAAAACCATTATTTCTGAGAGATATTTGGAAGAGAGGTCCAAATTATCTTTAAGTTGAAAATAAAATTCTTTATTTTCACAATAGAAGATTAGTTTTAAAAACATTATCAAAATCCATACACATATCCTTATCATAGATTTATTTTTTCTTTAAAAGATATTTCTTTTTCCCCTTAAGGTGCAACTTCTCTCTTCTAGACAAGGACTATTCTCTATAAAATTTAAATTCAATCAATAATTAATTTTCCTTCAACATTTCAATCATAATGTCCAATAATATTTAATTGCAAGTTTTAATATGGCATACCTTGTACAATTTCATCACTCTTAAAACTTGCAGAAAAACTTCACTCTTCCACTTGCAAAGCAAGATAATTTCTTTACTAGCCTTCACTTTTTCTTTTCTATATATCTCAATATTATTATGGAATTAAAAAAATATATATAAAAAAGAAAAGAAAATCTAAAGCTACAAACATTAAAAAAATACATAAATTAAATTATGTTTGGATTTTTTATTTTGATTACAAATGACCTTTAGAAAGATCATTATTTTAACAACCATTTTTCTTATAAAGATTCACTATTAATTATCCAATACAAACAATAAATTATTAAACTAACAATAACAATATTATTAAATATCTACAAATTAACGATATAGATTATAAAACTAACAAAAACATCTTTCATAGAATACTTGGATATTCAGTAGTGAGCCTCCACTTAGCCTGAAATCAAAAAAATAGAGGAGTTTAGTGAGTGCCAACTCACCAACAAAAACACCCATTGAAATCGTAGGCCATCCTCTTATAACCGCAAGCCAAACAACAAAAACTAATACTATACCTATGTTAACTCAACAAATAATTGTCGTAATTATATTTTATTCTTGATAGATTTTTGGGAACCATTGATAATGACAAAATTAGATCTTGTAGTAAAGTTTCTTGAAGTCCTTGACATTAATATTTTAAAATATTAAAGACAATCACTTAAGCAACAACAGATACTCATTAATATTGAAGGCACTACAATGGAGTAGGAGTGGAAGCAGAGTGCTAGGCGGGAAAATGGGTTTTTCGAATCTTCAGGTACTGAGCAGGGTGATGGTGATGGATCTGTGAAGGCCCAGGCGTGTCACGAGTCTGCCTCGAGTAAGAAGAAAAGCGAGGAGGAACCGGATCGAGAGGACTCCCCAAAAAAGCATGCAGACGACCCAGGGGGAATAATATTTCGGTCCCTCCCCCTGTTATACCTATCGGTGACTGCCCTAAAGATAATCTCAAAGGCACAGTGGGGTCAGGTGACATGAATGGCGGGCAGCGCAAGAAGTGGGCCTCACTGTTTGGGGTTAAACCTAATGGTAAGTCTTTTTTTCCCCCAGTACGCAACATTTCCTGCCCTTCTGTAGGTAAATTTGCAATTTCTATTCCAGACAAAATCATTGATCATAATATTGCAATAATGGAAAACTCCCTAGTTGGAAAATTCATGGGCTAGAGGCCTTATATTGAGATTGTTAGGGATTTCGTTAAAAAAAATGGAGAACAAATGGTAGTGTCCCTGTTGCAGCTCTCCCAAAAGGATTCTTTGCTTCTGAGTTCTCGAACAGAGATTACATTAAGGCTGTTAGATGTGGAGGTCCTTGGGTTATTGGGAAATCTACTCTTACACTTAAGAAATGGTCCTCAAACTTAGATCTATCAGATTCTATCTTTGAGACTGCTCTGGTTTGGGTTAGGCTTCATGGTCTTCCTCTAGAATACTGGAACGAGGATGTTTTCAAGGGGATTGCTAGCTCCTTTGGGGAGCTACTATCGATCGACCCTATGACAGTAGCAAGAAGGAGACTGGTGTTTGCCAGAATTTGTGTGGGTGTTTCTCAGGAAGCAGATCTTCCCTCCTCTATGGAGATCCACTCGAAACTTGGCTCTTGGTCACAGGCTATTGAGTTTGAGACCATCCCTTTTGCCTACTTCAACTGTAGAAAATCTGGCCATTGGGCTAAGCATTGTCCCCTTAAGGCAATAAATGAAATGGAAAACCCTAAAAGGGCCTCAAAAGTGGTGTGGAAAAAGAAGCATGAAAAAAACTTTACTTCAGAACTAGTGGGAAAGGTTACTGATAGCCGTGATATTCTCTCGAGTGATGATGGAAACGATGGCTCCACCATTCAGGTATCCCAAGCTCTTGCTCCTAAGATTAAGGATGGATCTCAGAACAACGAAGAAGGAATGGATTGTAATAATGGGAACTTGGCCCTTAGCAAGGTGGTTGTTTCTCAACAAAATTTCTCTGATGTTGCTGGAAACGAAGGTTCCGCCTTTAAGATCCCCCATGTTTTGGTTCCGGTTCTAATCTCTGACTCTCAGGACAAAGAGGATAGTGTGGAATGGGAAGCTGGGAAATTTTCCCTAAGCAAGTCGAAAGACTCTATTACCTCGAAGATGAGCCCCATCTTTTGAAACCCTGTGATGCTAGGGCTGGACAATATTCCTACTCAGGGTCTTTCTCTAGAAGTTGGCATTCCCCTGAGTGTATCTCTGGTTAGAAAAAATATCCAAGGTGTTGATTACTGGTTGGAGGTGGCTTCTCTTGATGTTGTTAAAGACACCTTTTCGGACCCTAGCCAGGCAAGCCTTCTTGAAAGAAGTTATTCCTTGCCTTGTGGGAATGGGCTCATGGACACCCTCCCCTGAGAGCAGAAATTCCTCTCTGAAAAAGAATGGGAATCCAGCAAAGAGTTAGATAGTCAAGATGACATAGATAGAGAAGAGGTGCTTTCAAAGAAAAATAATCAAAAATCAAAAATCAAAATCAAAATCACCCCTTGTGGGATTTCAACAAGATAGAGAGCAAAAGTGGACTGCGGGGAAATTTCTCTGGCCAAAGGAAGAAGACCCAAAAATTTGATAAGAGAGCACCATAGCCTTCAAGATATTGCGGATGGTTCCCAAAAAACCATCCCGGAGTTCCTTCTTTCTCCCAAATTCCCATGAAGTTATTGTCCTGGAATATAACGGGACTAAATAATCCCCACAAGTAGGATATTTTACACAATTTTACCTGGAACCAAAAGCCTGATATTCTCCTTATTTAGGAAACCAAAATGTTAAGTGTTCAGGTGGAAAAGATTTCTTTGTTTCAGCATTGCTCCATTCAGGGAAGTGATTCTGCTGGTGCTTCTGGTGGGGTAGCGACTTTTTGGAAATTTAAGGTTATAAAAGGTGATCCCCTGTTTTCTCATCCTAATCATGTTGCCACTAGATTTACTCATATAAGGGACAATTTCAGTTGGATCCAGTCTAATATTTATGCTCCTAATTGTAAAAAAGCTTGGAAGGTTTTTTGGAAAGAGTTGGTTGCCTTCCAGAAAAATTTTCAAAATGACCCCTGGGTTGTCATGGGAGATTTTAACTCCCCTCTCCTTCAGGCTGAGAAGTTTGGGGGCTCTTAGATCAATAAAGAAAGCAAAGATCTTTTGGAATTCATCAACAATCAGGCTTTGATCGACCTGGACCTGTAAGGGAGTTCTTACACTTGGTCAAACCGTAGAGTTCTGTCTGATCTGATCTAGGTGAGGCTTGAAAGAACCCTTGTTTTTGATACTTCGATCTTAAATTATTGTTTCTCTTTAAAAACCCTTCCTAGAGGTGGGTCTGACCATTTTCCTATTAATTTTGTTGTTGACCCTCTAAAAATCAAAAGAAATACCCCCTTTCACTTTGAGAAGATGTGGCTTTCCCATCCCCTTCTCCAGGAGGAAATAAGGAAATGGTGGAATATAAAAATAAAGGGTACTGCTTTATTTAGAATTGCCAAAAAATTAAGAGAAGTAAAAATGAACCTTAGAAAGTGGAAAAAAAAGTCTTTTGGTAATATCTTTCAAATCAAATCTGATATTCAGTTTAGGCTGTCTGAAATCCAAAACAAAATTCAGAAGGAAGGCTACCTAAATGAAACTAAGGAAAAGAAAAATGAGATTCTCACAAAGCTTCATGAGATAATTACACGAGAAGAGGAATTCTAGAGACAAAGATCCAGAGCTCTTTGGTTAAAGGCTAGAGACAGATATTTTCATCTTTATGCTTCCAAACACAGGGCTGCTAACAAAATCTTAGCGATTGTGGTTGATGGCAGAACTTTTGAGGAGGAAGAGGACATTAGAAGAGAAGCTGTCCTATACTTCAAGAACCTTTTGTCTAAGAAAGAGGATATTAACTTGGAGGATCAAAATCAATTATTGGAGGCCATCCCCAGGATTGTTAATTCTAGAGACAATGATATGCTGACATATATACCCACCAGTGAGGAAATTAAAAAAACTGCTTTCTCTTTTGAAGGAAGCAAAGCGCCTAGTCCTGATGGCTTCCCTTTACTTTTTTTCCATTGGTTCTGGGACATTGTTGGGGAGAATTTTGAGAAGGCGGTGAAAGAGTTCTTTCACTCTACAAATCTTTTAAAAGAGCTAAATGCCACTTTCTTAGTTCTTATCCCCAAAAGACCTGGAGCGCAGGATTTTGAAAGCTTCAGACCTATCAGCCTTTGTAATTCCTTTTATAAAATTATTTCAAAGGTGCTAACCTCTAAGTTGCTCCTCATCCTACCCTCCATTATTGCTCCTCAACAGAATGGTTTTGTTCCTGGAAGACAAATTCTTGACTCTATTGTCCATGCTCATGAGAATGTTCACTCCCTCTCAGTCTCTAAATCGGAAGGATTTCTTCTTAAGCTTGATATTTCGAAGGCCTATGATAGGGTGGACTGGAACTTTCTGTTCAAAATTTTAAAGTCTTTTGGTTTCAATAAAAGAGTTTTGCAGCTTATTGAACAACTCATCACTTCTTCTTCTGTGGTGGTTCTTATTAATGGATCCCCCTCCACTTTCTTCTGTAGCTCTAGAGGTTTAAGACAGGGAGATCCCATTTCTCCTATCCTCTTCACGATTATGGCTGAGAGTTTTGGTAGGAATATGAGTAAGTTGGTTTCTCAAAGATCTATTATGGGGCTCAAACCATCTTCGAACAACCTGATATGCTCTCATCAACAGTTCTTGGATGATACTTTGCTGACGGGAAGGTCTGCTGTGTCGGAAGCAAAAGAGATGAAGAAACTTTTGGATACCTATGGCAGAGTTTCTGGTCAGGTGATAAATAAACAAAAAAATTCGTTGTATTTCTTTAACACACCTTTGCATAGACAGAGAAAAATAGTGGGAATTCTTGGCTGCAAGATTGATTCCCTTCCTGCTACTTATCTGGGATTGCCTCTTTGTTTAAAACCTCCGGACACTTTTTGGATCTCTCTGGTTGATAGGTTTGGAAAAAAACTCGCCGGTTGGAAAGGAGCTCGCCTAAGTCAAGCCGAAAAACTCTAGCTTCTTAAAGCTTTGTTGCAAAAGCTTCCTATCTATGATCTTAGCCTTTTTAAAATCCCATCTAAATATGCTGAAACCATTGAGAAGATCCAAAAGAGATTCCTTTGGTTAGGAGTTGAAGAAAGAAAAAGAATGCATCTTGTTGGATGGGACCTGGTTTGCAGATCTAAAAAGGATGGAGGCCTTGGGCTAAGAAAAATCAGACTGTTGAACAAGTCGCTCCTAGCTAAATAGATATGGAAACTTTTCTTCTCCTCTGGGGAATGGAGTGAAATAATTAAAATCAAGTACTTGCAAAATAACAATTCCCTTAAAGATTTGGCTGAGAATTCCAACCTCCCGAAAGGATCTAGTTGCTGGAACTATATGATTGATGGGATTAAGGTGGTGAAATTGGGTTTGAAATGGCAGGTTTGCAATGGTAACCAGATTAGATTTCGGGACGATTGTTGGCTGTGTAATGAACCTCTGTCTCAGGACGGGAATCTCAGCAGATGGGCTAAGTTTTGTAAAGATACTTTTGGCCATTTTATAAAAGATTACTGGAGGGATGGTAAGTGGATCAATCTCCCTTTGATTAACGCTGCTTTGGTCTCTGTTTACTCCTCCTTAAATACTGTTAGACTTTGCTTAAATCAGGAGGATAACCTAATTTGGAAGTTTGAACCTTCGGGGTGCTTCTCTATTTCTTCTACTTTTTCCCAGATTTCACATGCTAACAGCCCTCCCCCTCTGTGGTCGCAAGCCTGGACTAAGCATCTCTTACCTAAGGTTAACATTTTTTTTGGTCTGTGCTGCAAAATAAAATTCTAACTGTGGATAATCTTAGTAAAAGAGGTTTTTTGCTCCCCAATAAATGTTACCTTTGTAAATGTAATGCTGAATCGGTTAACCACCTCTTTATCCACTGTCCTTTTTCCTCTTTGGTTTGGGACAAGCTTCTGAAAAGCTGGCATTTTTCTTGGGTCCCCCCGGAGTCGGTCACGGATTTTTTTGCTCAATGGCAAGCCCCTTCTTACAATCCCTTTATTAAAAAACTATGGGCTTTCTTGTTCCCCCATGTGTCCCGGGGAATTTGGAAAGATAAATAATCGGATCTTCAGGGATAAGGAATCGTCAGAGGAAATAGTGTTTGAAAGAATTCTTTTGAGTATTAAAGAAAACTTCTATATTGTCCCCTTTAGGGAGGACAAGGTTGAGACTGTTGTTTGCTCTCCTTTTGACAGCCTAATTGCTAAGGAATGGAGAATTAAATGGGATATTTCCAATGTGCCTAATACAACCAAAAAATCCAGGGATGGAGTGTGCTGGAGTTTTCCTATGGAAGGATGGGCCAAAGCCAACTTTGATGGTGCAGCCAAAGGAAACTCGGGGAAGGCCGGGTGTGGTGGGGTCCTAAGGGACTCAGCATGTAACTTTATGGGAGTTGTTGCCACTCCCTTGGGAATCCAAACTAATCACGTGGCGGAAGCGGCGGGGGTTTATTACATAATCAACCTTACTGTGGGTATTAAATGCAAAAATTTATGGCTTGAAGGGGACTTAAAAAATATAATTGATAATCTTTGTGGTAGGTCCCACCCTGCATGGTCGATCAAAAATTGGATTGAAGAGGCTAAGGCTTTACTTAATAAGTTTGACAGAATAAAAATAACTCATGCCTACCATGAGGCGAATGCGGTTGCGGATTTTTTTGCCAACAAGGGAGTCAAGAGCGACTATATCCTCACATGGAACAAAAAGTCTGACCTCCATTTCGAAGCTCAAGCTTTATTGGAGCTCGATGTTGTGAATGGAAAAGCGGTGGCTTATTGTATTAATAAGGAAGGTACGAACCATGAATAACAATAATAGAGGATATAATGGGACCGAGAGGATCCGACAAATAAATTACCTTCTTTGGCATGCTTTGTGGGTCCTGCAAAGGAAAGGAACTATCTGGAACAGGTCTTATGTCTGCAACAGTATCTGAACTAAGATCTCCAAAATGGGTGGTGAACGGAAGAGGGTTGAACCTACCAGCTTCAAAACTCACACCAAGAACGCCAAAGCGTGGAGTAAAATTAGAAAGGGTGGCTTACTTTCGTTCATTGAGAAACTCCATGGCCCTAAAGAGGAGATTACAGATTTCTTCAAGAAAAAATGGAACAATGGGGAGGTTCTCCTATTTGGGAGGAAAGTTCAGATTGATGAAGCTTTGATTGCGGAAGTGACTAGCATTCCAATGGAAGAGCATAAATTTTTTAGAGACAGGAAATTCTTTGATAAAGCTGTGTTGAGGTTCCCTAAGTCTGAAACTGAGAGGCAAAAACTTGTCAAGATGACAAACAGTTACTATGAAGTGGACACTATAAAAGCTTTATGGAGAAAAGTGCTAAGGGTTATCATGGAGTACATCACTCTTGACGGCCGCTTCACTAGGGTTTATGGATACCACTTCATGCTGCTCAATCACTTCCGGCATAAGGTGCGTGTCTCTATCCCCTTCTTCCTACTCTGTTCCCTGAGAAATAGCTTTTCTGATCATAGTAGAAGCCCTAAAAGATACCCGATTCTTCACACGGGTCTTTTTAAGGCTCATTTATAAACACTTTTAGAATTTGCCTGCCCTTCCAAACCCTGTTGCCCCTTCGAAGCTTGATGAGGATGATACTGAGCCTAACATTTCTGATTCTAAAGCTTCCCTTGATCGCGTCAAGAGTTCTTCGCCTCCTCTGCCTCCCCCTTCTGCTTCAGGCTATTCCCCCTAGCCTTCTGGTGCCTACTCTGTTCCCACCTCTGACCGAACTAACCCTAACTCTAAGGGGATGAGCTCTAGCTCACCGGTTAATAAGTTAATTTCCTACCCTGATGACTCCCCTGTTGTTTCTGCTAAAGCGGCTGAGGCTTGTCCTGAGAACCCCCACTTCCCTCAAAATTTTCAATAGGAGAACTATAGCCCCCCTAGAAGGGCGGAGTCAGTTATTTTTGGGGCTAATGCTGAATGTGACCCCCCTTTCGACTTCATTGGAAATGCCAATAAATGTTCTTTGGACCAGTTTAATGCTGCCAATTGGTTATTTCATGAAATTAGCGAGTTGAAAACAAAAAAATTGTCTCTTCACTATAAGCTAGGGGAAATTGAAGCCAAAGTTATGGAGTTAATTCAGAACGATGTGGAGAAGAATACCACTGTGTAGGATAATACATATAAGGACAGCACCATTGAAAATGAAATGGAAAAAATGAAAGTTACAATGAAAAAACTTGCTGATCAAAATTGTAGAATTGCCAGACACAACTCTATTATCATCAAAGCTATGTCCGAAAGATTGGAGAAAACCCAGAAGAGAGCTCTAATTATCGACCTTGACCAGGAGAAAGACTAGGATGAGGAAGCTGGGATTTCTAAGCGCACTAGATCCAGCATGAAAAGAAAAGCCCTAACCACCCCTAATATGACTCAAATCTTTATGGAGGGGGTCCAAGACATGGTGGACTTGGAAGAGGTTGCAGACGAGCTTTTGAAGTCCATGGATTAGCTATGGCTGGGCCCTGCTTTGTCTGGTTGTTGGCTGGTTAATGGGTTTTTTTGTGGTTTTTCGTGGCTATTTGTTTTAGCTAGTTTATTTCTTTCTGGCAGCCTTTTTGTCTTTTGGGCCTCTTTTGTGGTCCTTGTTTGTAATGTTACTCTGCGTTTTCGGGTCCTTGTAAAACCTGTTTATCCCTCTTTTTATCAAAAACAAACCCAAAGAATAAATTAATTAAATTGAGATGGAAGTAATGGTTTTTAATAATCATAAATAGTATATAAATTAATAATAATAAATTTTAGATTCAAAAAAATTCCACAGCTGATCTCATAAGTTATAGGATTTTATAGAAAATAAAAATGTTCTCAAAATTATCGAAAAAAATGTTCTTAGGGTCTACCGATAGCTATTTTAAAAAAAAAAATCCATGTAATTGATGGGAAAGTATTATTTATTATTGAAAAGTTATATATATAACATCAATATATTTTTAAATTTAAATTTATGTCTCATAAAAAGTAAATGGTAAGAATGGAAAGTTTGTGTTATAAAATTTAATATATGTTAGATTGTTATTAAATTATATATTATTAGATGATTTTGTAATATAATTAGTATAGTAGTATTTTTATAAATAAAAATTATTGTGTTATGTTTCTATCAATTTAACAGTAGCTTTTGATGTTAGAGGAGGAACTTGTTTCAAAATCATACTAAAGTAGATAAGCTTGCATCAAGAGGGGTCCCAGTGTACCAATGCTAGTAAGATAAGATGACGATGATCAAGATGGGTGATCAAGCCCCCAGGATCAAGACCCTATGGCGAACCAACATAAGAACAAAAGAACACACATGTAAAATGATATAAGGATCAATAACAAGAAACAAGCATACACTACCAAAGTCAAAGAAAAGAAAAAATAAAACAAAATGGATCGATCAAGCTTTGATCTTTTTCCTACATGTTGTGGATCAAATCTATATTGTTTTTCCAAAAATGCATGCTCACTCTGAGGCAACAAAACTTCAGCCTGTCCACTAGGTGAGTATCCAAAAGGTGAAACACATACGCACACGACCGATCATGCCTAAGTTTAGTTCCTATTCAACTAGACTAGAGCTATACCTCCTAATAACTTTGATAAGGCGCCACATAGAAATGAACTTTGAGATTCATGAGGAAAGCAAAGCTTTGTATGCTTGAAACTCATGAAAAAACAAGATGGTTCCACAAGCATGCAAAGTGTGTTATGCAAGGTGGCCATATAACCAAAATTGTAAATGTAAAATAGTGTAAGAAACGTTCAAAGTAGTTTTTCTTAGTTTGTGTAAGGTCTTAACTTAGGGAACATTGTGCCTAATATCTCCAAGAAAATACCAATCAAAGAATAGAATATTCACAACTTAGGGGATGCAGTGTGTTGCATCAAACCACCAAGAGGAATATAATATGCTAAGAGAGATCATGCTCTTGAGGGAAATCACACCCAACATCAACCACAAAGTGAAAGAAACATCACATGAAGTAAGAAGACTACACAATAAAACATGAAATGCAAAAGAATAATGTCAATGTATGCCCCCACTTTAAATAAATTGCTAAACACCATGCTTTGAGCAATTACTATGAGCAATTAATTTAAAGTAGCAAATGATAAATGCTAACAATAAAGAAGACATGAGAGCTAACTTTGAAATCCCTATGCCAAGTCATATGTTTCAAAATAGAGTTGCATCATGAAAATGGAAGAGAGGGGTTGCCCCCAAAATGAAACTCCAAACACATAAGGGATCTGTGGATTTTGGGTTAGTAAGTTCTTGCTACAATGTTTTTAGAGCACTCAGAACTATCAACATTCCCCAAATACTCATGGAACAAGAAGAATGACACAAAGAGAGAAAAAAAAAAACCTTTCAAGTCAACATGTAAGAGACATGAATGTCTTCACAACTTGCATCATCCGTAAAAGGAAAATACAAGACAAAAGAAATATAAAGGAAAAGCCTTTGGGTCAACATGGAAGAGACATGAATGTCTCGATGCCTTGCGTCATCCCCAAAAGGAAGAAAAAAGACAAAGGTAAAAGGAAAAGGTAAAATATTTATGATATAGAGAAGAATGTAGATACAAATAGAGGAATGGCACAAAGAGAGAGAAGTACATTAAACATAACATTATAGGGGATCACATTATGCACATACAATCACACAAAAGAAAAAGAAACAATGCAAAAGACTAGTAAGATGAGTGTTAGTCAACCTATAGCAGGTCGTCTACATCCCAATAGTGTTCATCGTATATAAAAGGCAGACAACTAACGAAAGGGTCAACGATGAATGTGTTACTAGGATAGGGCTATCTAATTCTTTCCCACACTAAGTGCAAGACAAGAATGAGCTGAGATAGGTGATGGGAAAGGTCTCCTTTCATTTTGAAATGATTTGCAATAAATGTAAAGCATGAAATAGTGAGAATGTTATGATCCTATAACTATTACATAGAAAGGAGTGAAATGACATGCTTTAAGGGACTATTTCTATTATATCAAACTTTTAAAATATTTTTAGTTCTTGTTCAACTAGACCAGAGCTATACCTCCTAATAACTTTGATAAGGTGCCACATAGAAATGAACTTTGAGATTCATAAGGCAAGCAAAGCTTTGTATGCTTGAAACTCATGAAGAAACAAGATGGTTCCATAGGCATGTAAAGTGTGTTATGTAAGGTGGCCTGTTGGTACATAATAGCTTAGGTCTGATACAAACAATGATTGCTATAAGCATCATCATTGTTATATTAGATCTATTTGCTCTGTAAATATTTCTAGAAATAAGTAATCGACTTTATAATGCATGTATAAAATTGAACTCATATAAATGATGATCATATACGCCATGTTTGATGACACGTATTTGTTAATCTGTTTAATCATGAATGGTTATCAGATATTCTAGAACTTGCATGCTCAAAGAACACGTCCCTTGAGCAGACGTGTCTCCAAGTGTGGAGACACGTCCTCTCAAGAGGCGTGTTCCTTAGATATGGAACCCGTGCGCTCAAAGGAACATGTCCCTTGAGTAGATGTGTCTCCAAGTGTGGAGACACGTCCTCTCAAGAGATGTGTCCCTTGGATGTGGGTCTCCCTCATACAAAGGTTGAGTCCATTTCCATTATGCAGATCATCAAAATCCATTAATGTTCTGCATCCAGTACATTCAACTGTAAAGAGAAGTATTCAGAAAAGTTATATCTGTCTCAGTATTTATACTTAGAATTTCTGTCTGTAGTTTATTCTTAGGATTAGGATCCCATCCTGTTGCAGATTTGTTTGCATTTACATGGTATCAGAGCCACGTTGTGTGAATCCTAATCAAATCTAAATACCAATCTACTCAAGAAAAATTCATATTTTCCAAAATTGAATTTACTTCACATTCTTCATAATGTCAAGCGTGATCAGATTTGAAGATTGCCTTGCAGGAGTAGACAATTTCACATCATGGAAATTTAGAATCATGATGATCCTTAGAGAGAATAAATTAGATTCACTTGTGAAAGAAAACTTGGAGGAACCAAAGTCTGAATCTGAGAAAACTCAATGGACAGAAAACAATGAAAAGACCATGAAAATCCTAGTAGATGCAGTTAGGGATCACATAGTGCCCATCCTAGCAAAACATGAAACTGCATACCACATGTTCAAATCTCTTGAGAAAACTTATGAGATTAACAACACCTGCAGGACTCTTGCTTTGAAAAGGCAAATCAACAATGCTCAAATAAACAAAGGAGAGTCCATTAACACATATTTCATGAGGATTATTGAAGTAAGAGATCAACTATCCACAATTGGATATCACATTGATAGCAAAGAATTAACTCTAATTGCACTAGGAGGCCTACCAAACTCATGGGAGTCTTTTGTTCAAGGAATAAGTGCAAGATCCAAACTCCCTAAGTTTGACAGGCTAAGAACTAACTGCCTTCAAGAAGAAACAAGACTCTCCTCAAAAGAAAACAAACAGAAAAACATAGATGAAGATATTCATGCACTCAATACATCGTCTAATAAAAGGAATAAGAAAAACTCCTACAAGAAAGGATCTTTTAAAAGAAAGAGAAATCCCAATGGAAATGGATCCTCTAAGAAGAAAGACATTTCTCAAGTGCAATGCTTTAGGTGTGATCAATACAGCCACTATGCAATGAAATGCCCTAACAGAACAAAGCAACAAGCATCCTTTGCCAAAGTAGGAAAGTCAAATTCAGATCATGAATCTGAGAACTTTGTGTTCTATTCAGCATTATCTAGTCAAGTATCTAACAATTTCAACAACTGGGTAATTGATAGTGGTTCTTCGAGGCACATCACAGGGTTTAGAGAACACCTTGACACTATGTCTGAAGAGTCTAATGAGGATGTAACAATTGGGGATGACTCTACACATCAAGTAAAAGGGGTTGGAGCTTGTTCCATCACATTAAAATTTGGTCTCTCCCTTCAACTCACTGGAGTCTTATTTGTACCTGGTATAAAGAGGAATCTCATATCCATCTTCACACTTGAAGACAATGGTTATAGAGTTACCTTCATGGATGGGAAAGTTCTAGCATGGCCTAAAAAATCAACAATCAAGAAAGCCCAAACCATAGGTGTAAGACAAGGGTACCTTTACAAACTTTGCACTGAAGTCAATCAAGCCCTTACCCTTAACACCTTTGATTCAAATGAAATCTGGCATAGAAGATTAGGACACCTTCATTTCCGTGCCCTATCTTCTATGGAAAAACTTGTTACAGGGTTACCTAAGTTAAAATCATCTCATGAAGGAAATTGTAAAGGTTGTGCCTTAGGAAAGAATTCAAAGGGATCCTTTCCCACTAGTTTGAGCAAAACTCTTAATGTGTTAGATCTGGTTCATTTCGACTTATGTGGACCTATGTCTGTACCTTCTAAAGTAGGATTTCTTTACTATGTCATATTCATAGATGACTTCTCTAGGAAAACCTGGATCTATTTCCTTAAGTGTAAAGAGTCATTAGAAATCCTCAAAAGGTTCAAAGAGTTCAAAGCACTTACAAAAAACTTCTCCGAGAAGAAAATAAAAACCTTAAGGACAGGCAATGGGAAAGAATACACCTCTGAAGCTTTTAAGGAATTCTGCATGAGTGCTGGAATTAAGAGGGAGTTCACAGTGGCTTACAACCCTCAACAAAATGGGGTTGCTGAAAGAAAAAATAGAACCATTGTAGAAGCTGCCAAAGCAATGTTGCTTGATCAAAACATTGAAACCTCCTTCTGGGCTGAAGCCTCTAGGACTGCTGTCTACATCCAAAATAGATGTCCTAATTCTCATCTTGACAACAAAACCCCTGAAGAAGCCTTCACTGGCATAAAACCTGACATTAGTCACTTTAGGATTTTTGGTTGTCCCGTCTATATTCATGTGCCCAAGGAGAAGAGATTCAAACTTGAGCCTTTCGGAAAGCAAGGGATATTTATGGGATATAGTGAAACCTCCAAAGCCTTCAGAATATTCATACCTGGTCAAGATCAAATTGAATTGAGCAGAGATGTCATCTTTGAAGAAGACATTGCAGTCAAGAGGGCAAGAAGTTCTAGTGAGTCTAAATCCTTTTCCCTTAGAGTATCTGAAATGGAACCTGCTCCTGAGTTTCAAAGGGAGCATCCTGAGGAAATGACACCTGAACTTCCTTCTACTTCAAATGAGAATATAGATATCAATGGCAGAAAGAGACCACTTTGGGCCAAGAAGATCATCAAAGAAGCAGAGAATCATGCAGGACCCAAAGGAACGTTCAGGGAGAGTAAGAGACCCAAACGTTTCTCTAGCTATGTTGCTCTCATGAACAATATCATAAACTCTGAACCTGTCAGTGTTTCAGAAGCCTTCAGACATCAAGCATGGAAAGATGCAATGATGGAGGAATATCAGTCCATTCTAAAGAATGATGTATGGGATGTTGTGCCTAGACCAAAAGGGAAATCTGTTGTCTCTTCCAAATGGCTCTTCAAAATCAAGCATGCTGCTGATGGCAGTATAGAAAAACATAAAGCATGTTTTGTGGCAAGAGGTTTTTCTCAAAAGGAAGGCATTGATTATGAAGAAACATTTGCACCTATTGCCCGTTACACATCAGTGAGAGCAGTGTTAGCCATTGCAACAGCTAAAGGCTGGAAGATCCATCAAATGGATGTGAAGATTGCCTTCCTGAATGGAACCATTGAAGAGGAAGTCTATCTAGAATATCCTGAAGGTTTTGTGATACATAAACCTGACTCACATGTATGCAGACTGAAGAAAGCTATTTATGGACTTAAACAGGCTCCCAGGGTCTGGTATGAAAGAATTGACAGCTATCTCTTGGGATTAGGATTTTCCAAGAATGAGGCTGACTCCAATCTCTACTTCAAGGTAATCAAAGGTGATATGCTAATAATTATTTTATATGTTGATGACCTGCTAATAATAGGAGAAGATCACCTCATTGCTCAAGGGAAGCAAGATCTAATTTCTAAATTTGACATGAAAGACTTGGGCATTTTACACTACTTCCTAGGTTTAGAAGTATGGCAAAAATCAAAGGGCATTATACTAAATCAAGGTAAGTATACTATTGATATTCTGAAAAGATTTGGAATGTTGAACTGTAGACCGATGTCTACACCTATGGAAACCAACCTTCACAAATTGAAAGAAGCAGCAACAAAATCCAAGTGTGCAGATCCAACCCTTTACAGACAGATGATTGGATCCTTGATGTATCTAGTTAACACCAGCCCTGATATTTGCTATGTAGTGAATGTTCTCAGTCAGTTCATGTGTGAGCCAAACGAAATTCACTTAATGGTTGTGAAAAATATTTTGAGATATCTTCAAGGCACTATTGGATATGGTCTTCTTTACAAGAATGATCAACTAGATCTACATGGGTACTCCGATTTAGATTGGGCTGGAAGTATAACCGATCGAAAAAGCACATCAGGATGCTGCTTCAGTTTAGGATTGGCTATGATCTCCTGGATTTGCAGAAAACAATCTTCAGTTGCACAGAGCTCAACAGAAGCCGAATACATTACAGCCTCACTGGGAGCAAGAGAAGCAGTTTGGCTTCATAAATTGCTTGTGGGACTCTTTGGTGAGCCCTTGAATCCTACAATTATTCATTTTGAGAATCAGAGTTGTATCAAACTCTTTGTAAATCCTGTCTTCCATGATAGATCTAAGCACATTGAGATCCCCTATCATTATGTAAGAGATATGGTAGAAAGGAAAGTAATTCAGTTGGAGTATATTAGTACAAATGATCAAACTGTAGACATTCTCACCAAGCCTCTCTCCCGAACCAAGGTAGAGCACTTCAGGAAGAAACTTGGTATGGTTGAAATGTAATTTGTTAGTTATGCTTGAAATTCAAATTGTTTATCAAAATTGTACTAATATATAATTTTTTTTTAATGTGTAAACTCTTTTGTCATGTGTGTGACTCCATGACTTTATGGGCCTACTTCCCTTGTGTACATTATTGAAAGGTGACGATCTTTCTAATAATGAACACTTGTATTTGACATTGTAAAGTGACGACTCTATAATGAAAACTATCATGATAGATGTCATGTGACTTGATATCTTTAGATATGTCATGATAGTATCTCTTGGACACTTTGGTTGATATCTTGGGACTTGATATCATTTGTAGATCATTGTGATCCTTAAGAGATAATCATGGTGGATATTTATATCCGTGGATATGCCATGAATTATGGTAGACATCATGTGACTTGATGTTAGTGCACATACCATAATGAAGATGTGTTATGAAGAATGTCATGTGACTTGACAACTTTGAGAAAACATAACTTCGATATCACATGTGAAGGTGATATCTTCACTTATTTGATTTGAAATATCTTCCCTAAGCTAAGAGGGAGTGTTGGTACATGATAGCTTAGGTCTGATATGAACAATGATTGCTATAAGCATCATCATTGTTATATTAGATCTATTTGCTCTGTAAATATTTCTAGAAATAAGTAATCGACTTTATAATGCACGCATAAAATCGAACTCATATAAATGATGATCATATATGCCATGTTTGATGACACGTATTTGTTAATCTGTTTAATCATGAATGGTTATCAGATATTCTGGAACTTGCATGCTCAAATAACATGTCCCTTGAGCAGACGTGTCTCCAAGTGTGGAGACACGTCCTCTCAAGAGGCGTGTTCCTTAGATATGGAACCCGTGCGCTCAAAGGAACACGTCCCTTGAGCAGACGTGTCTCCAAGTGCGGAGACACGTCCTCTCAAGAGATGTGTCCCTTGGATGTGGGTCTCCCTCATACAAAGGTTGAGTCCATTTCCATTATGCAAATCATCGAAATCCATTAATGTTCTACATCTAGTACATTCGACTGTAAAGAGAAGTATTCAGAAAAGTTATATCTGTCTCAATATTTATATCTTAGAATTTATGTCTGTAGTTTATTCTTAGCATTAGGATCCCATCCTGTTGCAAATTTGTTTGCATTTACATGGCCATATAACCGAAATTGTAAATGTAAAATAGTGTAAGGAACGTTCAAAGGAGTTTTGCTTAGTTCATGTACAGTCTTAACTTAGGGAACATTGTGCCTAATATCTCCAAGAAAGGACCAATAAAAGAATAGAATATTCACAACTTAGGGGATGTAATGTGTTGCATCAAGCCACCAAGAGGAATATAATATGCTAAGAGAGATCACGCTTTTGAGGGACATCACACCCAACATCAACCACAAAGTGAAAGACACATCACATGAAGTAAGAAGACTACACAATAGAACATGAAATGCAAAATAATAATGTCAATGTATGCCCCCACTTTAAATAAATTGCTAAACACCATGCCTTGAGCAATTACTGTGAGCAATTAATTTAAAGTAGCAAATGATAAATGCTAACAGTAAATAACACATGAGAGCTAACTTTGAAATCCGTATGCCAAGTCATATGTTTCAAAATAGAGTTGCATCACGAAAATGGAAGAGAGGGGTTTCCCCCAAAATGAAACTCCAAACACATAAGGGATTTGTGGATTTTGGTTTAGTAAGTTCTTGCTGCAATGTTTTTAGAGCACTCAGAACTATCAACATTCCCAAAATACTCATGGAACAAGAAGAATGACACAAAGAGAGAAAACAAAAAAAACCTTTCAAGTCAACATGTAATAGACATGAATGTCTTCACAACTTGCATCATCCCTAAAAGGAAAATACAAGACAAAGGAAATATAAAGGAAAAGCTTTTGGGTCAACATGGAAGAGACATGAATGTCTCGATGCCTTGCGTCATCCCCAAAAAGAAAAAAACAAGACAAAGATAAAAGGAAAAGGTAAAATATTTATGATATATTGAAGAATGTAAATACAAATAGAGGAATGGCACAAAGAGAGAGAAGTACATTAAACATAACATTATAGGGGATCACATTATGCACATACAATCACACAAAAGAAAAAGAAACAATGCAAAAGACTAGTAAGACAAGTGTGAGTCAACCTATAGCAGGTCATCTACATCCCAATAGTGTTCATCGTATATAAAAGGAAGACAACTAACCAAAGGGTCAACGATGAATGTGTTACTAGGATAGGACTATCTAATTCTTTCCCACACTAAGTGCAAGACAAGAATGAGCTGAGATAGGTGATGGGAAAGGGATCCTTGCATTTTGAAATGATTTGCAATAAATGTAAAGCATGCAATAGTGAGAATGTTATGATCCTATAACTATTACATGGAAAGGAGTGAAAGGACAAGGGACTATTTCTATTATATCAAACTTTTTAAATATTTTTTGTAAAGAACATCACTCATCAGTACTATATCCAAGAACTCTATGGTATTGACAATTTGATGTGTTTGTATTCTTAGGATTTGGCTTTCAATCTTCTCTTATGGAGGTAATGTAATCATTCCTCGATGTAGAAGTATTTGTAAATGCCTCTTAGTTGTAGATGGTGGACAAGGGAATTGTAGTTTTTTTAGTTTGTAAGGCCTTTTTCATTTCCTAGATTCACCAATTTGTCATGTTGAATGTTGAGGAGGAGGACCTAAGATGATCCTATCATCCTTATCATCATTACAAAGCATTGTTTGTTCCTTAGGAAGGAAACTCATATCGAGAGGAGGATCTTGATATCCTCACCCTTTAGTATCTCTAATTGGTATTTTCTTTTAGAGTCGATGAATTTCATTTCCACTTGTTGTATCACATCCTTGTTTGCTTAAGATCATGAATCCTTGTCCATATGTATCTTCTAGATTGATGGGATTGTTGGTCACTTTGTTAGCATAGAAGGGTTGATTCTTTGCTTGATTAGAGGAACTAGGTTCACCTATTGTAGGGATATTAGGCCTAACTTGTATCTCAATTTCAAGATGTAAAAGACCAAACATCTCAAGTGGTGGTATTATAGGGGGTGTTGATTGTGTTGCATAAATGAAGGTGGTGTCATTGATGTCAATAGGTCAATTGGTTATCAACTAGTTTTTTTTTTCATTGATGTCATGGATGTAGGTTATTGGCTATATATGTCAAGGATATTGAGATATTGTAATGTAGCAAGGTTGCAAGTGTTTAGTGGGTGCTCTGAATTTTTCTTTAGGATTTTCTCCTATATTTGTGTGCTTCAGATATATTGATCATGGTTGTTGGAAGCTGCTATATCTAGATTTTTGGCTTCTTATTCATTGCACATCGTGAGTTATGTTCAGTAGTTCTGAATTGTGCTTTTTAGTGTATCTAGCTGAGGTCTGGGAGAAATGTTGTTGCTCTAGATTTATTTATGTTTGAAATGATTTTTGGTTGCCGACAGCTATAAAAACACCCCTGCACTATGAAAAATGACCCAATAATGTGAAAAATGTATTGAAAAGTGTTGACACAAATAGGAAATGTTTATGTTGCAAAGAAGTAGCCATTGCACTAGCCGAGGGGAGGTCAATTTGATATTGGAATAAAATTTCTACACAAGTCTTTGATGTTGCTGTGGGAAAAATTTTTATTTGATGCTTGATATGTTGTCCCCACCAGCCCATGGAAGGAACTACTGACATCTACACATGATAGCAAGGAAGCAGGGAAGAGTTTATGAGGTTTTCAAAATTTTAATAATTTATAAAACCATCGGTGTTAAGGCTTTATTTAAAAATTTTAAAACATGCTTGCTCGTGAGCCCATGTATATTGATGGTATAGTGAACATAAAGCAGCGGGAGAGCAGGTATTGGTTGGAGTAGCCAAGGTGGGCCCAATAAAATTTTTAAAAAGAAAAGATATTAACGTATAAAACGCAATGTGCAAGGTGTGAGTGATTTTTTAGCCCCAAGGAAATTTTAAAAGTAAAAAGGCTTTTAATATGAGCAAAGAAAAATAAAAGGTGGCATGAATAAAATGTATTGCATAGCCTGGGTAAAGGGATTAAAATTTTCACTATTTAAATGTAAGGATTTTAAATGAAGTGCATTGTAAAAGGCATGGGGAAAAAAATTAAATGGCCTGATTAAATTAAAATCTTCTAAAATATTGTTGGGAAATTTTTTTAAGTGCTACATGGGAAAATATTTTCTTTGGCTGCTAGTAAAAAGTAGTAAAGAGCTTTCACAAAAAAAATATTTTTTCTTTGTTGGGTGAAGCTAAACGATAAGTGCAGCCAAGTAAGAAGGGTAAAAAGCTTTCATGGGAGAGTAGATAAATTTTCAATGTAGGGTAAAATGGAGGAGTAAATTTTTAGCTTCAGGGAAAAACAAATGTGTGAATATTTTTTCATGGTCAAGGTAAATTTAAGAGTGAAGGGCTTTGTCGGTGGCAAACAAATATTTTCTACAGTAGGGAATAGATGAATGATGACTCATCATGAAGGGAATATTTTCTATTAGAGGGCAAGTGAATGCAAGATGCATGAACCAAGGAGTAGATTGAAGATTCTTCAAGAAGCAAAGGATAGTTACAATCAATGAAGAAGAATGGATCCAGGTGTCAACTACAGATGTAGTAATAGGGTTTCTCCATCTTCTATATCTTCTTTCTTCTTCTCATTTGTAGAGGTGGCACATTTTGGTTTTCATGGGAACACTTTTGTAACAGGGGTTCAAATGTATAATGTTGGTTTTTTAGGTTTCTAGAGTGATTTGATTTTTGTAGTGAAGAATGTAATTGCACTATATTCAACGTTGAATGCAAATGACATAATATTGTGAACTCGTTGTCTCCATTTTTCACATTGCATAATTTTTTAATATGTGTAACCAAAGATTGTTATTATTCATCTTCTTATCTTTCCTTGTATGTTTGTTTGATGTTATTACTCTCATTTAAAGAATGAGTTAATTTTTAGTAACACAAATTAAGGTTTATGCAACTGTGTGCTATGACTGCTAAGTACGGCTAGTTTAGTTTATGGCATCAATGGTGTAATGCATCATTTGATAGGCATAATTGGGACAAATTAAACGATGTGTTAGGTTTTAAATTACATGTTTTGGATGACTCCAACTTGGGATATGGCATTGGGACGAGTTAATGTTGTAGTTTCCCGAGACTGTTTGTGATTAACTACAATTTTAAAATCAAATTTAATTATCAATATCATTTCAATTGTGTGAGTTTAATGAATTACATCTATCATGTTTAAATTACGCATTACTATAGAGGTCGACCAAGCCTTTAGGGTATTGTGTCTATTAAGCATCTATAGGAGAATCATATGTTTACAATATACTGGGTACTTGGGCACATGAGAGTATCTGTAAGCATACTGTTGGGGAGACCCACCTTGGTTTAATAGAGCTATGAGTGTAGGAGATTTTAGTCTTTTGACTAAATCCTTTTCATTTTCCAAATCCATATTTGAGTCTAAATATGAGAAAGTTTCTATTCTTTAGGACTCATTGAATATGTTGATTTGGGAACCAACACCATGGAGACCTAGGCTATCCAAAATGGACCCTTGTCATTCAAGGAGAATCTCCACTTCCTATCTAAGGAGTGGTAGGAACTTAGTAGTCTCAAGCTTTTGGGAGACTAGTTCATTTGGTCATTTGTTGGTTTTTCTTAGTTTATTGTTTTTGTTGGTCAGTTAGTGTTGTTTGTATAGTGTTTACTTTTTGGGAATTTCAGTTCTTGTGAGCCCCTTATTTTTCCTTGATGACTATTTTGTAAAAGGGTACATGACTTTCCCATCTTAATCTAATCAAAACACGTGGCGGGCCCTATGCTGTTATGACTTTCACTTAAGTGATAACTTAAAAGACTTTTACAATCAACTATTGTCTAACCATTTTATTTTTCACTTCATGATTATTAAGTGGAGGTTTAAAAATCCTATTAATAAAGTAATTAGTTGCTTTAAAATTATATTAGTATAAATTAAATAAGTAAATGGTTAGGCATCGATTATTTTTTTCTTGACAAACAATGAAGGTGAGAAATGATTTATTTTAAATTAATTCACCAAATTAATGAAATTTAAATACAAGAATTATGATGAACGATTTAAATGAGAAATAAATTATTATTTAAATTATCGTATATTAAGTATTTAAGAAAGGACTTGTCCAATCATTTCACTTGGTTTAAATATGCTTACATCTAGGAACAATGGGCTATTAATTTAAATAAAAAATTTATGTTGTGGATTAAAATCAAGGACTTAGTTGAATAGTGTTCACATTAATTAATTGGCATGAGATATTAAAGTTATGAAATTGATTAAATATATAGGATTTAATTTAAATGTTGAATAAAAAAATTCCCTCAGAATGTAAAGTGTTATTCTAAAATAGACTCTATCCAATCTAGTGTATCCTTAATGAAAAATATTAATTGAAGCATATAAATTTTCATATATGAGAGAGTATATACATTTGGATGAAATAGTTATTTATTGGTTATTTAAGTGATGCAATTAGCAAAAAATAATATCTATAATAAGTGTTTCATGTGAAACATCTTTTTTAGTGGCTCATGTGAAATGTTATTATTAAATGATCAAGACAATTAATTGAAAATCAAATATTGAATAATATAATTTATTAAGTTGTGAAACAATGGAGAAAAATGATAAGTATGGTTATTTTAATCTCCTTACCTAATTACTTCATAAAAAGTGAAGCATTTTAGCATTGGATTAATAAAGTGAATTAACTAAATACTTACTTTAAGATGTGCTAGCCAAGTAATTAAAAAGTGCCATTCAAGTATTATCCATAGTGAGACTCTTAATCCTAATACATGCGAATATCCAAAATTACTTCACTAGAGTCAACTTCCTTTTAATTAAATTAATTTGAGCAATTCAAGATATTCAGACACCTTAAGAAAATGTGAAGGATAACATTGAAGTTAAATAATAAAGTTATTGGTATAACATTATTGTTTAGGATGGCACATTAGAAGTGGCAATCAAGCCAGATTTTGGGAGGATAGATGGCTTTTTAAGGAACCCCTCATCAAAATTGAAATATTTAATAGATGGGTTGAGTTATGTAAAGTTGCTTTTGGGGAGCTTGTCAAAGATTATTGGTATGGAGACTAGGTGAACTTATGTGTGATTAGTTAGGAGTTGGCTCAGCTTCAATCTTCCTTAAAGGCTATCAGTTTGGGAAAAACTCAGCAGGATGATATTCTTGTTTGGATGGACAACCCTTCGGGTAACTACTTTGTCTCTTTGGCTGTCTCTTTGTTGTCCCTTTCTCAAGCTCCCCCTCCCTTCTAGTCAAAAGCATGGATAAAACACTTGACTCCTAAATTCAATATCTTCTTCTAGATTATGCTTCAGAATAAGGTGCTTATGGTGTACAATCTTTGTAAATGGGGATTTCAAATCCCCGACAGATGTTACCTTTGCAAGTGTGAGGCAGAGTGAGCTAACCACTTGTTCCTCCACTACCTGTTTGTTTCCATAATCTGGGGAAAATTATTAGCCCTCTAAAATATCTCTTGGGTGTTTCCCCAGTCTACCAAAGATTTCTTCTTACAATGGGAAGATCCTACTCAAAATCCCTTCATTCGAAGGTTATGGGCATTTATATTCCCTTTTGTTGTTTGGGTAGTGTGGAAAGAATGTAATAACTGAATTTTCAGGGATAAGGAGTTGTTAGAGAATAATGTGTTTGAAAAAAAAATTAGGCTTATAAAGGAAAACTTCAACTTGATTCCCCAAAGAGCTCTTAACCTCGAAGCAGTGGTGTGTACTCCCTATGATGTAATGATAGCAAAGGATTGGAATATGAAAGTGGATGTTTCTTTTGCATCCAAGCCAGCTAAGAAAAGTAGGGATGGTGTGTGTTGGACCTTTCCTCCAAATGGCTGGTCTAAGGCCAACTTTGATGGTGTCACGAAGGGAAATCTGGGTATGGCTGGAAGTGGAGGTGTTTTAAGGGACTCAAATTGTAATTTTATGACAGTTTTGGCCATCTCCCTAGGTCATCAAACCAACCATGTGGTGGATGATATAGGAGATTTTCAAGTCTTAAAGTTAGCTCATAATTTGAATACAAAAAACTTATGGCTTGAAGGGGATTCTAAAAATATCATTGATTGTCTCTTAGGAAGGACCCCCCTCTTGGTCAATAAAGAATTGGATTGATGAAGCTAAGTCTATTCTAGAAAATTTTGATGAATTAAAAGTCTCACATGTCTACAGGGAAGCTAACAGCGTGGCAAATTACTTTGTGAATGAAGAGGAAAGGAAGCAAGGATTGAACACGTGGCAGAATTGTAGGGACTTGAGAACTAAAGTTAAGGCCTTACTAAATTATGATGTTATGCATGGGAAAGAGGAAAATACATTTAATGATTAAAGGGAAAGGGGTTAAGTACATCGAAATCAAGAGATTTGATGGGGCCACGTCATATTACTTAGTTGTGAAGAAAAAATGGCATTACATTGGAATGGGTGCATAAATTTGCAACAGGTGCTCGGTGCTGGTAGAGACTATAGTAAGGTGAAAACAAAAATGGGGGGGAATAGGAAAAGATTTGAGCCAAATAGCTATGAGTTGCACACGAGGAATAATAAGGTTTGGAAGCATATTGTAAGAGGTTGGCTAGTTCCATTTTTGGGAATACTTCATGGGCTTGATACTATGGCCACAAACTATTTTGAGAGGAACTAGAACAATGGTGAAATAATGCTCTTTGGGAGAAAGGTGAAACTCGATGAGAAAATTATAGGGGAGGAGAATGGAATTTCCACTGAGGGTGTGAAGTTTTATCACGACAAAAGGTTTTCTGATGAGGCAGTAATCAAATTCCCTAAGAAGGATAAGGAGAAATTGAAACTGGTTAAAATTTCCAACAACTATTTTGAAATTGACACCATCAAGGCACTATGGAGAAAGGTACTTCATGTTATTATGGAGTATATCACCCTAGACGGGAGATTCACTAGAGTTTATGGCCATCATTTTTCCATTCTTAACCACTTCTGCCATAAGGTATGGATTTCTTTGCCTCACTATTTGTTTTGTTCATTGAGTAATAGCCTTGACGACCATAAGAAGAATCCCAGGAGATACCCTATTCTTCATCCTGGTCTTATTAGGTTAATATATGAACACTATCAAAGCATGTCGACTTTATCCAAACCTGTTGCCTCCATGGCGTCTGAAGACTATGACACAGATAGTGGGGGTTTTGAGAATTAGCCTTACCAGGAGAGAATTGTTGAAGCCCACCCATCCTCTGAACTGTTTGGTAAGAAAACCCAACCTAGAAAACCCTAGCTTGCTAAAGTTAACCCTGAGACCTACCCTAACTGCCCTGTCCCCTTAAAGAATCCCACTCTCAAGGGCTCACCTACCAACAAGTTAGTTTTCTACTCTGCAGACTCTTTGGAGGACAAAGCTGTGAACCCTTAAGTTAGCAAATACTATGTTCCCTCCCCTCTTGCCTCTTTCAGAGCTGATGGTACCATATTTCCTAGCTACCCTAACCTGAATGATGTTAACCTCATCTTAGACCGGGTTCAGTCTGGTGATATTCTTGCCTCTATAAGAAATGGCATTAGTGACATTTTTAGGGTTTTGAAATGGGCCTGTCAAGAAATTAATGATCTTAATCAAAGAAATAGGGCTTTGTATAGCAAGTTGGAGGAACCAGAACTGAAGTTGGCTGCTCTTAGCAATGAAGAAGGAAAATAGAAAAAGAACAGTACTAGAACAAGAGAAGGTGACACTGAGGATAAGTACAAGACTCTAGAAGATGAAATGGTCAAAATAAAAAATAACATGAAAACTGTTGTGGAACAAAACCATAAAATGGCTAGGCACAATGCCATCATCATCAATGCAATGTTTGAAAAGTTGGAAAAGATGCAACAAGGCTCGTTGGTCGTTGACCTGGAAGAGGACAAGGATAAAAGAAAGAACAAGGACCAAGGTATTTCAAAAAGGACCCATGCCAACCTTAAAAGGAAAGTGCCTCCTACTACCCAGATGGTTCAGATTTTAAAGAGGGGGGTTCAGGATATGAATGATTTGGAAGCTAAGACTATGGATTTATTAAAGGCCCAAATTTAGTTGTTGCTTGCATTTTGTCTAGTTTTTGGGTTATGTGGCCTTCACTAGCCTTTTTGCTAGCTATGGACTTGTCTTTTTGTAGTTTTTATAGCCTTTATGCTTTTGGTTTCTTTAACGATCTTATCTTTTGTTTGCAAACTTTGTGGTTTTGGGTCCCTCTAAAACCCATTTTTTCCTCTTTCAAAAACATTACTGTTTGGTATGGGTGATGGCTATGCTAATGAATTTTTTCCACTACATTTCTTATCCCACAATAGAGAATTCATCAATGTGTTTGATGCTTTAAAATATTCTCTTGAGCATAGTGATCCAATTCATCTAAATAGGGCCTTGTCAAGGTATAGTCATCATTTGGGAAGGGAGATGGTTGAGTGCTTTAGCAAGAAGCAACATTATGTGTCTTTCCTTCTTCATCATAATTGTTACCATGTAGCTGCCTCTATTAACCTCTGTCAGCCTGAGAGAGCTCCTCCTTCATCCTAGGAGATACCATAAAATTTACCTCAGATCAATGCCTCTCCCTCAGGCAAGCAATTTCTATCAACCACATGTTATTCCTGACATGAATGTCACTGCCACCTCTCAAAATATGGAAGAGGGGAATGAAGTGCGAGGTGAGAACTCACTGGAAATATTGTAGATGGAAGAATATGGCAATGGCCTTAATAGTTCTTTTTTGGTTTGGTAAGCAAAGAAACAATTTGGCTTGGTATCCATGGTTGTAGAAGAAGATGGTAAGTAGTGATGAAAGGGTTTTTGGTGTTGTTAAGCAACATTTTGGTATGCAAGTAGTAGATGGTAAGCGGTGAATGAAAGGGTTTTTAGTGCTGTTAAGCAACATTTTGGTATGCAAGTACTTCTACCAAGGTAAATCTTTGCATCAAGCAATTACAGATGTCTTCTCCAGGTTACTACATTTGTAGCATATGCTTCTTTTGAAAAAAATCATCTTTAATGCTCATGTCTATGTATACAACAAAAAGGACTATGAGTATGGTTTATAGTAGAAAACATTTTTTTTTAGCAGATAGCATAGAATACCAAAATGGCTTGATCATAGTCTGATCAATTTTGAAGTGTAAACGCATATTGTAACTACTATTTATAAGTAAATAATATATATAGGCTATTAGCCTTTTGTTGAAAAAAAAAGCATTATTTTTAGCACTTTCTCATCAAGCCATTGATGAGGAAATTAATTCGACGATTTATAAAACTTGGCTAAGGGAGTTGATCAACAAGAACCAATAACTAGTTATGTCATGTATTATGTGTCAACTAGTATAATACTGTCAAATAATGTTAGACCTTAGTATTGGCATTGCACAATGGTGGCTTGCTTGTGGTCGAGGGCACGTCAAGTTGCAAACCTATGTTTAAATAAAAAAAATAGTGGCATTTTTGTTAGATCCATATTAAAAATGTAGGTATGACAGTATGGCTATCTAAAAGCTTGTATTCATGAAGGATATGAATAATCAAAATGACATGATTAAAACACTAAATTTGTATGTTTAGAAATTTTAAACTCCAAGTTTAAATTATTTTCTTTCACCAATTATGACATGTACTAAACCACTTTATGCTAAAACTTTATCTTAAAGAGATCATTTCAAGAATTTTTTGATTAAGAAAGTATAGCACATGTTTTTTATTATTAATTTTGATTTTTGGAAAAAAATAATAACTAATGTGCATCATTTTGAATTTGAAAGACATTAAAGGTTGCAAGAATTTATTTATCCTTACTTCTTGTACTACTTCTAATTTATTTCAAAGAAATAAATAATAATGTCCTATTTTATTTCCTGCATAATTTTTCTAAAATAACACCTCACAAACCCCACTATATGTACATTTTTCCTTGACTAAATGTTATCTTCTCTATAAAAATTTGAATTTTAAGGGATATTTGAAAGAGAGATAAATCCATATTCAAATAAAAAATAGTTTTGCTGCTTTTTCACTATTAAATTTTTTGTTTTAAATATTATCAAAATTTATACATAAATCTCTCTCATAGAGTTCTTTTTCCTTTAAAAGTTATTTCTTTTTTTTATCTAAGGTGTAAATGTGCACTTCCAAGGTAGGGAACTGTTCTCTATAAAATTCAATTTAACCAACAATTAATTTTCCTCCAACATTTTAATTAGAATGTCGAAAAAAACTAATTTCACATTTTTGTTTGGCATTATCTTACACTTTATGCATAATATTAAAAGTTGTGATACAAACTTCTTTACTCTTCCACTTTCAAGGTTATGTAGCTTCGTTACTCACCTTGCATTTTTTGAAGATGACAATGCTTAAGTGACATGCCATCTTTCTTTTACAACATGCAACATTTACCACCACTCAATTTTTGCTACCATTTGTTTTACTTGTTGTCCATTGTAAATGCATTGATGTTTAACTTTTTTGACCAGTAGTTGTTATTTGTAGTGACATTTGTTAGAAACACATTCTTATTACCAACATGCATTTGTATATGTGTTTGTATTATGTCTTATAAAGAACACATTTTTCAGCTATACTATGTTATGTTATCTTTTAATTAGGTTATTCTATACAAGAGGATCTTGTACACTAGTGTGGTATTCTAGAAGTTGCTAGTATCATTTTATTCCTATCTAACTACTAGCGCTTGCACCTGAACTAGGTGCAATGGTTACACTGATAGTAGGATATACTCTAGCAGTATACTAAAGGGCATGGGAAAAAATTAAAAGAAAAATGTAAATTGCTTTTCTTAAGACTAACTATTTATAGCAAAAGTCAATTGATGATGGGATGCGAGAAGATTTGAATATGAACAAATGGAACTTTATTTAAATCAGTATGCTATGCCAAATGGTGTCACAACAAATCCTTTGAGAATGATCTTAAGAGCTTTCAACCTAGTTAATAGTTGGATAAAATTTTGTTGGCTCTTTCTTTCATATTAGAGCTTCATTTCCTCTACATTTCCATATGGAAGGCTTGGCAACATGTTTGCAAATGCTTAAACTAAAAAAGTTCTTCCTTGCAACACATTTTCAATTTTGGGTCCTCATCTATTTTGTGGAATAGAATGGTATAATATCAAGGTCAATCCATTGGTGTCTCTTTCCAAGGTGTACACATTATTTATTGAATAAAGGGATTCAACAATTTGGGGACTTATGGGATTTTAATTCATTAGACTGGACTACCCGACAAAACATTGATAATATTTTTTGTTTAAGCAACAAAGGTGTTATCTGTTTTATAAATCATTGGTTCTTATGGACTTAGTCGTGAAATTTTACACTCCTCTACACTAAAATTGGTTTGCAATCAATCTTGATTGTGTTTAGTAAATGTGCAGTGACAAATCCCAACACATTGCCATAACCAATATGCTTTGAAATACAGGCAACTGCAATTTCATCAAAATACATTCCTTCTTTTCTTTGCATAGTAAAATGAAGCATCTTCAAGACAGCTTCACTGTCCTCAATACAAACTGCACCATGCTTTGAACAGAACATGTAAGTACCAAATGGTATATAAGGACTTCGAGGATCAGAATCTCCTGCATAATTGTTTGCTATTGTAGATGTGTACTGCAATACATTGTTAAGAGGAGTCTTGCAAGCTTCTTGAATGGAAGGATGTGATACAGCCACAAAAGCATTTCCCATTAAGCTCCCATAGTGAGGCAAAATTGCACTTAAAGGCTTAGAAATTGATTCGAGTGGTGCAAGGAGCAGTCAAGGAACAATATCATACTTGGAGACAACATGACAAAATTTTCCTGACCAGTCCTCACGGCCAATTGCTTCCCCAAGTCTAACATCTCCCACCAAAGGAGAACCAAATGTAATGCAAAATGGTGAGATTTTTCTTACTCTTTTTTCCAAAAACCAAATTGTCACCAAGGTTGCGACTGCATCTCCCATAGAATGACCCACAAACTGAATGGCTTGTTCTCTTCTTAGCTTAGTAAAATTCTACATCTGATGAGACAGATAAATAATCTGGGTTATGTTAAATTTTAAAACTTGATCCCTCTTAAACCAAAAGAGAGAATATATGTTTTGTTAAACGATTGATTTCCATTTCCAGTTTTATTTAATAAACATTTTTTTTTCTTTATCGTGATATGGAATTCCTATTTTTTTGTTTGCAAGTGAAATGGCTTTCTAAAGAGTGCAAAACTTGTAATTGCAAAAGTTCTCAGCATGGCAAATAAAATTCACAAAATTAATCAATATAATATGTATGCATGATGCAAAATATTAACAGTCGTAATCATATAACTTTGTATAATATCTAGAGCAACAAGACATAGATCACAAGTTTTATCATTTCTTGGGCTTCTGGATTTTATATTATGGAAGGAGCTTCAGTTCCTAATTGACAGAATGCTTGAAAGAGAGCAAATGATAACAAGCGGTGTTTGGAACTTCTTCAAGGGCTCTAATTTTCATCAAGGATAATGTTTATAGTTTCTAGATATAAGTTTTATTAAGGATAGTCAATAAATTTGGATAGTTCCTGTGTTTTCAACTAATAGTAGACTAATTAACAAGATATAACAAAAAGGTTTTTAGCATGTATCTTTATTTATAGAGAGGTTAAAAAAGAAGAAGGATATGCCATGCATAACTATGTGCGAAGAAGGCCTAATATATAAAGCAGAATAGATGAACCCTTGGGTGTCGTCTAATCATTCAGATTTCCACAAAATCAAGGATGATAAGTGTTGTCCAGGAGTTCTTTAGGGGATCTAATTTTTATCAAGGATAATGTCAATAGAGGAAAAGGGTACACCATACAAGACTCTGTGTGAAGCAGGCCTAATATATATAGGTAGGGTAAAAGAACATCTGGGTGTTGTCTGATCATTTAGATGTCCCATAAATAAAACACATCAACAATAAAGAAAATGGCATATACTCAAAACTGCAGCTGGGTACAACAATTGTATTTTAGAAATGCAAATACAGAGATACCGCTCATAGACGGTGATAGATAAATCAGGTTAATGGATCTATTTTCAAACAAGTAAAATAAACTAAACACAATTACCACTACCAGCACTTCGGGCCACCATGGCCATCGTCCAGTCACCCCATAAGAATAAATGCCTTGAATCCTTCAAAAAAGAAACACCGTCCTTACAATTAAAGGGGTTTATAGAACTATTTACCTTGTCTTTGAAATCTGAATTTTCCAGAATATACATGGATCGCCTGAGAGCTCCCTTGTGAACAAGGGCAGGCTGATCATCATTGCCCTTGAGGTAGGGAGAGAAGACTCTGTTCTTGTTCAGTTTCTGGCACTCACCATATTTACTATCCCTCACAATGAAATCATCTATGTACAGGGAGGAAAAGACCACATATATTACACCTTCATACTCTTTGAGAACAAAAGTATCTACATTATTTATAGAAGCACTGCGAATTCCTTCCCAAGCTGTGCACAAATCTAGAAGAAGCAAGAAACATTGAAAACTCTTGACCGGAAGTGAATCTGGATCAACGATTCCACAAATTAGCACCATGTGGACACAACATAAATTAAGACATAAAATTTAAAATTTCATAAAGAAGGCTCAATTTTCAACCAAACTTTAGCTGACTTTCTATTGAGGCCACTCCAAACTTGCTATAAATGAGATTTACATTATTGGGTTTTCTAAACGCTTAAGAAAATGACAACAAAAGTAAATAAGTCCAACTACAAATTCATAGCCTAATGGAAATTTACAAGCTCATACTTACAGTGGAGTGGACGACTTTGAATCCATAAGCAACAATCTGATAGTTGATTAGTTACAATGTGATGCCTATTTGAGTTTTGTTAAGGGGTGCATTTATAGAGTAATGGGTTGTATGGAGGAAGTAATGGGTGTGTATGGAGGAAGCAAGCATGCAACATCTGGGCAAGACAAACCTTTGAAATTATTTTTTATTGGGCAGATTTGTTATTATCCACAATGAAAGAGGGAAGAATGTAACAATGTCAATGTCCTATAGCTGAAATTGTTTTTCCTTAGGTAAATTTGTTATTATCCACAAGGAATCTTCAGGGAAAACACCCAAACGAAATAAAAAGGGTAAAAATGTAATATGGGGAAGCCTCGTTGGAAATTGCTGCAAATTATGATAGCTTTTTGTTCGATGTAGGCTATGCAAATAATAATTGTAAATTGCAGACCCGTGCCCTTTTCTACCTAAATGGTTTTTAACTGTAGACAATGCAACTGAAATTTCTCAAACCTGGATGTATTGAGTCGAATACAACCCGATAATGAAGATGCCACCCACAGAGAAAGATATCAAGCTCAAGCTGCTAGCATAGATTCAATATGGCCCTTGTTTTTTCCTTGTGCAAGGCGTGCCCAGCCACAAATAGGAGATTTGATGTTTCTAAACCCTCCAAGAGTGGCCACGACTCAGCAAAAGAAGTTATTCAAAAGACGTCTTGCTCAGTAAATCGCGATTTTCCTTATTCCGCTCAGTTTGCATCAGATACATGCGGCTTGATAAACCCAATTGTTGGAAGAAAATGATGTGCCCAACCTTCATTATAAACCATGCCCACAAATCTTAAGCTCACAATCCAAAACGCGTTTCTCTAAGGCACCAAAATTCCAATGTACTATGACTCAAAAATCTGAAGGAAGACCATGTTTTCACTCTGCCATTGTGCCGAAACTTGCAAGATGTATTTCTTCCCCAAAGACTTTGATTGTTCCAACTAGGGCTGGTATCCGTAGCATTTCTCATGCCCTGCCATATTTATTTCTTCAGTATTTCTCATGCCTTGCCATATCATTTCCACATCTTGCAGTCTTCTCGTGCCGAAGAATGGGTGGCCATACCTTCACGTGAAAAATGGCATGGGTACCATGCCTTATTGAATGTGCAGGGAGGCGTATGTTTTCTTCGGACAATTTTCTCGGCATCGGGCAATTTTATCGGCATCAGACAATAGACTTTTCCGGTGGATTTCCCACCTTTAATAGCCTGTCAGCTAATTATTTTTTCTTAAACTTCAAAGTGGTATTTCTCCCATGTTATTTGAGATGGAAATATATTTTAATATAATGTAATTCTCATACTTCCTTTTTTGTTTATGTCTGCATACTTACTTGGATTAATATAAATGATTGTTGGAAATTAATGTGATTTTGAGTAGCATTCACTCATCGCCCACTCTAGCAATGTCACCGATGTTTCCATTCCCGCGCTTAACATATCCTGCACACACATAATATATTTTCTGAAGTTTGTACACATTTCCTTTTGATATAGTCGAAAACGAAATAGTTTAAAACAATTTGTTATCAGATTTGTTAAAGCCAACACAACCTTGATTCTCAGACTTACCAAGATCATGGCTTTGATGTGGTTTCGTGAGATTGTCTGGCTCTCCATTTCGGCCATACTGAGCAGCATGTCTACCAGGTCTTTAACACGATCTTCGTTTGGTTTTCCTCTATCCAATCTACGGTGAATGTGCTCATCGATAACTTTTTCAGTAAGCACAACATGGCAACCTCTGGAACGAGTTAGATGACTATGGTAATAAAATAATGAGGAGTGATTTAAAATTAATATTATTAGGATGTCGCGCTAAGATTAATATTGGATGTCTTGGGCGATATTCTGGTTTTCAGCTATTATTGAAACTTTTCTTCAAATAACCATTATAGCAGATATGTTGACAGAAATAGAAAGGCGAGATATTATTAGAAGCCTTGGTTTTGCGAATAACACTAGCGCCATGGCCATGGATCAACTTTAACCTCATTCTACAACACTGAATGGCAGAAGCCTTACGAGAAGTAACAGGGATGATGTCTGTTTATGAACGAGCTTGGGAGGATACGAGATAGGGAACTGTGTTGTTGTTTTATTTTATTTTATTAGCTGTTGTGACCTTACAGACAGGTACGCAACACATTCAAGAACTTCATTCATATTTTGAGGTTTGTATTCACTATTGATAGCGAATAACAGAATGGATCCGTACTTCTTTGCCAGCGCTGCTAGAGCCTGATGAGGAAGGCCCGGCTTAAGAATCACACACTATCTAATGACTTATTCAAAGTGATTTTTGAATTTTCCGTTTTCTCTTCGCCCGTCCGTTGTTGCTGCACTAACGTCACATCAAGCTTTCTTCTTTCTGACTTCCACGTACAACATAAATAGGTGTTGGGTAGTATGTAATAGATAAAAACTAAAATTTTATTTTAATAAAATTTTAATAATTTTTAATATATTATTTTTATTTTATGTTTATTTTTTATTATAATTTTATATTTATTTAAAAATATAAAAAAAAAATTATTAAATATTTTTTAATTTTAAAATTGAATATTAAATAAATTTTAAATTGTTATAATATTATTTATAAAAATAATTTTATTAATTTAATATATTTAATATTTTTTTTAAAAAAAGTGTGTTAATTAATTGTGAAATTGAAATATTAATTTTTAATTTTATTTTAATTTGAATTCTAATTGTAATCTTAATTTTAACTTAATATTAAGTTAGAATTAGGTTGGGGTCAGTTAAAATCCTAAGTTAAAATTAGGATTAAGTTAGAATTGGGTTGGGGTCAATTAAAATCTTAATATTTATTTAATGTTGTAAGTTAAAATCCTAAGTTATTTAAATCCTTAGATTTTTTTAATTTTTATTTTATCTTAATTTGAATTCTAATTGTAATCCTAATTTTAACTTAGGATTAAGTTAGAATTGGTTTGGGGTCAATTAAAATTAGGATTAAGTTAGAATTGGGTTGCAGTTAGTTAAAATCCTAAGTTAAAATTAGGATTACAATTAGAATTGAAATTAAGATAAAAGAAAAATTTAAAAAATCTAAGGATTTAAATAACTTAGGATTTTAACTTACAACATTAAATAAATATTTTTAACTTATTTAAATATTTTAGTTTCCAAAAATATTTATTTAATGTTGTAAGTTAAAATCCTAAGTTATTTAAATCCTTAAAAAAAATTTTATTTTTATTTTATCTTAATTTCAATTCTAATTGTAATCCTAATTTTAATTGACCCAACCCAATTCTAACTTAATCCTAATTTTAACTTAAGATTTTAACTGACCCCAACCCAATTCTAACTTAATACTAAGTTAAAATTAAGATTATGATTAGAATATGGATATCGCTATTATAATTGCTCCATCTTACTTATGTGAGAGAATTGCTTATATTGATTTGAATAAATAAAACTCTAATGGAAGCATGCCCATTGACTCTATGGAGATGGTTTCCTTTCCGTTTGCATACCCTATTGAAAACTCAAATATTTAAGAGAACAAGGGGAGCTAAAGGAAGAACATTTATCAAAAACGGTAACTGGACATCTATATTAGAAAAGAAAGTGAGTGGGCATTCACAATCTTTAAGAAATAGGACTTATCTACTGATAAACATCCACTTTAATGCAAGCTTATTCCTTCCAAAAAAAATTATTTATCTTTTGGACTTTATGTAATACATTTATTCTATGTACTAAATAAACTTATTGAAAAAAATAAAATATATATTTCAAATTTTATATATTGAGATAATAAAGTAACCAAGCTTATTTAGTTGGTTAATTTTCAGTTTTTTTATTTCCATTATAAACTTTGTTAATAAAAATATTTATTTCTTATTTACAGAGCTTTATAGAAAGCATATTCTCCACTCTTTCGGTTGGCATTTTAGTGAGGCTCTAAGTAGGGGTATTTATGCCCAAATCTTGAATAATGCAATTATATTCAATCCTCCAAACTAATTATATCAAGAAACATTAAATTTTAATGCAATTATATTCAATCCTCTAAACTAATTATGTCAAGAAACATTATGTCTTTATTTACTATTGGGGTTAGGTTTCAATTAGGGTTAGAGACAATTAGGATTAGGGATAGGATTAATTTAGGATATGGTAAGGGTTTAATAAGGGTTGTGTTCTAATAAGGGTTAGGGTTAGGGTTCAATTAGTATTATAGTTATAATTAGGCCCGTCATGAGAATTAAGCTTAGTATTAAAATTATCATCATGAATAGAGTTAGAATTAAGTCTAGGGTTAGAATTAGAATTAGGGTTACATTTAAGGCTAGGATTAAAAGTCAATTAGGGTTGTGACTCAATTAGAATTAGAGTTCAATTAGGGTTGTAAGATAAATAGATCAATTAGAATTAGATCAAGAAACTTTTAGTGTTAATGCAATTATATTCAATGAAACACATATGTTCTATTAGTGTTATGATTCAATCATATGCTATACTCATATGATAGAATAAAATGTAGAACATATGTGTTTCATTAAAATCTATTGATAGAAAAATTAGTCTTTCCTTGTGTATATAATTATCAAATACAATCTTCAAATACATACAATATTTGTATCCAACATTTGAAAAATGTTTATATTACATATTTGGTTACAATCAATTTTGTTTGAATTGTAGTTGACAATTTTCATTGGTTTCAACCAGTCTATCTATTTCCAGAGCTCTATAGAAAGCATATTTTCCACTCTTTTAGTTCGCAGTTTAGTGAGGCTCTAAGTACAGGTATTTATGCCCAAATCCATATCAAAAAATTACATCTTCAACAATTGTGTATACCTTTGCCATTTTTTTTAGTTTAGTGTTTATTTTTAAATTCTACTTTGTCTTGGATAATGCAATTGTATTCAATCTTCCAAACTAATTATGTCAACAAACATTTTGTCTTAATGCAATTATATTCAATCCTCTAAACTAATTATGTCAACAAACATTATGTCTTTATTTTATTCTATCATATGCTATACTCATATGATAGAATACATGTATGACATATGTGTTTCATTATTATCTATTGCTTTTTCCTTTGATAAAGTAAAATTAACAAGTACTTGCATTAGAAAGAGGTGCAATGGTTGTGCTCATAGAAAAATTAGTCTTTGTTTGTGTCTATAATTATGAAATACAATCTTCAAATACATACAATATTTTGATGCAACATTTAAAAAATGTTTATATTACATATTTGGTTACAACCAATTTTTTTTTAATTGTAGTTGATAATTTCCCTTGGTTTCAACTAGTCCATCTATTTGCAAAGCTCTATAGAAAGCATATTCTGCACTCTTTCAGTTGGCATTTCAGTGAGGCTATAAGTAGAGGTATTTATGCCCAAATCCATATCAAAAAATTACATGTGTCTTCAACAATTGTGTATACCTTTGCCATTTTTTTTAGTTTAGTGCTTATTTTAAAATTATACTCTGTCTTGGATAATGCAATTATATTCAATCCTCCAAACTAATTATGTCAAGAATTTTTTTTTGTTTATGCAATTATATTTAATGAAACACATATGTTCTATTAGTGTTATGATTCAATTATAACCTTAATTGAATCATAACATTAATAGAACATATGTGTTTCACTAAAATCTATTGTTTCAGGGTTAGGGTTAGAGTTAAGTTCTAGTACAATTAGTGTTATGATTCAATTAATGTTATAATTTAATTAAGGTTAAAGTTTAATTATGGTAACACTAAATGTTAGAGTTACAATTCAATTAGGGAACGTAAACATGGAATCGGGCTTTGGTTTGAGCTTCACATACAAATAGAGTTAGGATATCTCTCCACATTTCTATATATTCTATTTAAATGTGTAATTTTAAGTCTTTACTAAAGGTATTATTGTACAAAAATATAGCAACTTAAATAGATAAAAAAATTATAATAAATGAAAATGTAAAATCAATTTAAAATTATAAAATTAAATACAAAAAAAATATAATAAATTTATATTAAAAAAATAATGTGATTAAGAATTACATTTACACATAAGTTTATCATATGAAAAAATTATATAACATTATGATTTACTATTATGATTATTCAATTATGACTTAGTTAGGATTATGATTATAATTGGGTTATGATTATGGTTATGGCTTACTTAGGATTAGGGTTCAATTGAATTAGGATTAGAATTCAATTAAGTTTAAGGATAGATTAAGATTAGGGTTAAGGTTAGGGTTATAGGAGAAAGCTTTGGGTAAAGGTTAGGATTAGAGTTGGGGTTAGGGTTAGGACAAAACTAGAGTTAGGGTTAGGTTTCAATTAGGGTTAGAGACAATTAGGATTAGGGATAGGATTAATTTTAGGATACGGTAAGGGTTCAATAAGGGTTGGGTTCAATGAGTATTATAGTTAGAATTAGGCTCGTCATTAGAATTAAGGTTAGTATTAAAATTATCATCATGAATATATTTAGAATTAAGTCTAGGGTTAGAATTAGAATTAGGGTTACATTTAAGGATAAGATTAAAAGTCAATGAGGGTTATGATTCAATTAGAATTAGAGTTCAATTAGGGTTGTAAGATAAATAGATCAATTAGAATTAGGCTCATCATTAGAATTAAGGTTAGTATTAAAATTATAATCATGAATAGAGTTTGAATTAAGGCTAGGGTTAGAATTAGAATTGGGGGTAGATTTAAGGCTAAGATTAAAAGTCAATTAGGGTTATGGTTCAATTAGAATTAGGGTTCAAATAGGGTTATGATTAAAATATAGCAACTTAAATAGATAATTTTTTTATAATAAATGCACATCTAAAATCAATTTAAAATTATAAAATAAAAAATATATATATATAATAAATTCCTTATTACACATAAAATAATTTTTTAAATTAATATATTTAGAACTACCATATCTATTGTGAAAAAGAAAATGTGATTAAGAATTAAATTTACTCATAAGTTGATCATATGAAATAAATTATATAACATTATTATTTACTATTATGATTATGATTATACCTTAGTTAGGATTATGATTATAATTGGGTTATGATTATGGTAAAGGCTTATTTAGGATTAGGGTTCAATTAGAATTCTAAGATAAAACTTGGAGTAAGAGTTAGCATGGGGTTAGATCAAGGTTACAATTAGGGTTAGGGTTCAACTGAATTAGGATTAGAATTCAATTAATATTAAGGATAGGTTAATATTAGGGTTAAGGTTAGGGTTATAGGATAAAGCTTTTGGTAAAGCTTAGGAATAGGGTTACAACACAACTAGAGTTAGGGTTAGGTTTCAATTAGGGTTAGACACAAATAGCGTTAGAGTTAGGATTACTTTTAGGATATGGTAAGAGTTCAAGAAGGGTTGGGTTATAATAAAGGTTAGGGATAGGGTTGTCATTAGAATTAAGATTAGTATTAAGACTAGTATTACAAATAGGCTTTTCATTAGAATTAAGATTAGTATTAAAATTATAATCATGAATAGAGTTAGAATTAAGGGTAGGGTTAGAAGAAGTAGCAAAAGAAATTATGGGTATTACAACAAAAGAATTGAACATTTCGAAGCATGAAAAACAAGTTGATGTTAAGTTTTCACACATTATACAAAAGGTCCTTTTCAACAGATACATATTTAAACTTCAAGTGAAAAGATAGACTTATAATGATGAACAGGGGAATAAATGCATAGTCATATAAACAACAAAGTTTGATTATTCATCTGAGAGAAAAGTTTTATTAGATTCAATTGCAAAGCTATAGGTTTCATAACATTCAAATGCTTAAATGTATATAATGTTAGCAATGTATTCAAACATTTAAAAAAAAAATAGTGGATGTATCTAAGTTTTTGATAAAGGGAAAAACAGGTTTTACAGGGACTCGAAACCACCAAGTTTACAACAAAAGAGAAAGGACAGAAATTCCAATAGAAAAAAATAGGCTATTAAAAAAGGAAAAAACCAGAAAAAGTAGAAGCCACCTGCGATAGACCAAGAGGGTCAAACAAAAAATGAACTGAAAAAGCATCAAAAAGACCAACTGCCATTAACCTAGAGTCTTCATAATAGACTCAGTTTTAGCCTCCAGGTTCTGCATATCATAAACACCCTTCTTGAAGGTTTGAATCATCCACGGCGTAGGAGGAGCCTTCCTCTTCAAATTATCCCTAGTCCTCTTAGAAATACCAACATCCTCATCCTAGTTTTTATCATTGACCTCTTCTAGATCAACCACCAAAGACCCATGTTGAGCTTTGTCCAATTTTTCTATCATGGCATTGATTATGATGGCGTTTTGTCTTGCCATCCTATTGTTCTACTCGGCTATAGTTTTAATAGTATTTTTCATTTTTTTCAGCTCAATTTCAACCCTTCTATCCATACCCACTTGGTTCTAGGTTTCTTTATTGGCACCATGATCTTTTCGCTCCACCTCATTCTTTCCAATCGTAGAAACTTTGACACCCATTTCTTCCAGTTTACTTTGAAAGGCCTAGTTTTTAATTTTTAGCTCATTGATTTCATGAAAGACCCATTTCAAAATTCTGAAATGGTCAGCAGAATTGTTCCTAGCTAAACCCAAGACATCAATAGCGGGTTCCCTACCAAGGTTGAAGCAAGTTTTAGTCGGGTCGGGGGTAGCAGGGGAGCCAGTTCTAGCATCTTTGTCTGATGACGAGGTAGCAAAGGAAGTAGTATTGTTAGCACTAGAGTCCTCAGACTCAGGAGAGTCTTCAGAGTATGACACAAGGTTTTTTCCTAGAAGATTCTTGCCAACATTTCTGATATTAATGGTGGGACTTCCTGGCTTAGGCGTAGAGCAGGCTTTCACAGAATTAAGGCTTTTCTTACCAATTTGGATAGAGGGAGGACTAAGGACCATCCTAACCAGGCTTAGATTAGGAAAATTCCTCAAGCAGCTAGGTTCAGTATCATCCTCCTCAGAATCAGGAGGGGCGACCAAATTAGCAGGGGTGGGAATTTTTTGGAAGTGTTCAGCAATTAACCTAATTAAACCAGTATGCAATATATGAAATCTATTTGGGTTTTTCTTATGATCAACCAAACTTATTCTCAAAGAACAGAGAAGAAAGTAGGGAAAAGAAACCCTAAACTTGTAGTAGAAATGGTTGAACAGGGCAAAGTGGTACCCATAGACCTTGGTGAAGCGACCATCCACAATAATGTACTCCATGATGACATAGAGAACATTCCTCCAGATAGCTTTTATAGTGTCGAATTCAAAGTAGCTATTAGAAATTTTCACCAGTTTCATTCTTTCCTTCTCTTTCTTTAGAAATCTGATGACAACTTTATCAGAGAAAACCTTGTCCCTAAAAAATTTATGTCCATCAGTGGACATTCCAGTCACTTCAACTATAAGGTTTTCATCGAGCTCCAGTTTCCTACCAAAAAGGGTAAGTTCCCCATTATTCCAATTCTTCTCAAAAAGCTCAATGGCCTCCTGATTTGACCCATGGATTTTTTCTAGAAAAGGGAGTAAACCCCCACTTTTTATTTTGTTCAAAGCTTTAGGATTTCTAGTTTGAGTCTCAAAGTTGTCCAGCTCCACTCTTTTCCTGTCTCCACCCATTTTGGCAAGCATAGTGGGGCAGGCCGCGACGAAATCTTACTTGAAATGGTCCCGCCAAATCTAAGAACCCACAAAGTATGCCAGGAAAACTTACAGTATAAGGAACTAAGCTCGGTCCCATACAATCTGATGATTGTGATGTAATTACCCCATCCTATCATCATTAATGAGGTAACAAACTTCTTGCCCATGTGACACATCATAGTTCAGTAAGGCTTGGACATTAACACTTAGTTCACTAAAATTTAGCCAAGTACACAATCCTTTGCTCCTAACCCCTTCATTCACAAAAAAATCTGCCACGACATTGGCCTCTCTATAGGTGTGTGAAGTCTTTATATTATCAAATTTGGCTAAAGTCAATTTAGCATCATCAATCCAGGACTTTATAGTCCATGGGGGGGGCTACCTTTTAGACAATCAATAATATTTTTGGAGTCCCCTTCTAGCCAAATGTTTTTGAAATTTAGACTTTGGGCCAAATTTAAAATATGAAAAGCTCCAGCTACCTCAGCCAGGTGATTGGTTTGAGAACCAAGAGGGGTGGTAGTCGCACCTAGAAAGTTTCCAAAGGAATCCCTTATTACTTCGCCGCAACCCATCACCCCAGGATTACCTTTAGCCACTCCATCGAAATTGGCTTTGACCCATCCATTTGGTAGAAAAGACCAGCAAACAACCTCTCTGTTCTTCTTAGCTTGTTTAGGAACACTGGGCATATCCAAACTTATATTCCAATCCTTAGCGACCAAAAGATCATAGGACGAGTGAGCTATTTTCTCAAAATTGCTAACCATCTGGGGTATAGCTTTGACATTTTCTTTCAAAAATCTGATTATTTTATCAAAAACAATATCCACTGGTGCTTCTTTATTTCTATAAATTTTATTGTTTCATTCTTTCCAAAGACCACAAGAAACGTGAGGGAAAGAGAGATCCCACAAGTTTCAAAGAACGGGATTATGAGTTGGGGCTTTCCATTGATAGAATAAATCATTAACAGACAAAGGAAAAACCCAAGAAAGTTGCCAGAAATTGATGATTTTTTTCCAAATCGAGGTAGCAAAAGGATAGTGAAGAAACAGATGACTCACTGACTCAGCCTCCTTCTTGCAAAGAAAACAACTATTAGGTATTTGAAAACCATGCTTGCAGAGGTTATCAACTGTAAGCACCTTATTTTGGAGAAGGATCTAGAAAAAGATGTTGATTTTAGGGACCAGATGTTTGAGCCAAGCCTTTGACCCATAAGGGGGAGACGCCTGGAAAGAGGTAAGCCTGGCAAAAGCAGATGAAACAAAATAATTTCCTGAGGGATCATCTCACTAAACAAGACAATCTTTCGTCTGATTAGGGCGGAGTCTGACAGCCAACAAAGAAGTCTGAATAGGAGCAAGGACCTGGCTGACAAGGCACATATCTACCCATTTTCCATCCACACTATAGTCTTTCACAAATGATCCAAAAAGACCTTTGCAATTCTTAGCCCATCCGCTAAAAGAGTCATTTTTTATAAGGGGCTCGTTAAATAACCATCTATCCTCCCAGAATCTAGTTTGGTTTCCGCTTCTAACCTACCAACCCACTCCAGATTCAATAACTTTTCTTCCATTAGTCAAATTATTCCAACAGGTTGAGCCTCTGGGAAGAAGATGGGAATCCTTCAAAATTATAAGGATCTATTACCCTCTAAATATTTGCTAGCAAGGATATCAGTCCATTCCCTAGCAGACGAAAAAAATCTCCAAATTTGTTTAGCTAGAAGAATCTTGTTAACTGTTCTAATTTTTCTAAGACCCAAACCTCTGGCCTTTTTAGGTCTGCACACCAAATCCCATCCTATAAGAGGCAGTCCTTTTTTTTCTTCAACACCTAACCAAAGAAATATTTTTTGAATCTTTTCAATAGCGTCTGCAAACTTAGCCAGGATTTTGAAAAGACTTAGGGCATAAATCGGCAAATTCTGAAGAGTAGCTTTAAGGAGTTGAAGTTTTCCCTCTTGGCTTAACAAAGCTCCTTTCCAGTTGGCAAGTTTCTTACTGAACCTCTCAACCAATGAAATCCAAAAGAATTCCAGGGGTTTAAGGCTTAAGGGTAAGCCAAGATAAGTGGCAGGCAGGGACTCCACCCTGCAACCAAGGATTTCGACGATTTTATTCTGTCTGTGAGCAAGAGTGTTGAAGAAAAAAAGAGAGCTTTTATTTTTATTAATCATCTGACTTGACGCCCTCCCATACTCATCCAACAAAGACTTCAAGGTTTTTCCTTCCAAGACAGAAGATTTTCCTAGGAGTATAGTATCATCAACAAATTTTTGATGAGAATAAATCAGATTGCTAGAGGACGGTTTGAGACCAAGAAGGGATCTATTATCGATCAACCTTTTCAAATTCCTGCCAAGACTTTCAACCATAATAGTGAATAAAATAGGGGAGATCAGATCTCCTTGTCTTAGATCTCTAGTGCTTTGGAAGAAAGTCGTAGGAGCATCGTTAACCATGACATAAATTGAAGCTATGGACATGAGTTGTTCCACCATTTGAGGAACCCTGTTGCAAAACCCGAACACCTTTAAAATTTTAAACAAGAATTTCCAGTCAACTTTGTCATAGGATTTTGAGATATCAAGCTTTAAAAAAAAGCCTTCAGTCCTAGATTCAATCAAGGAATGGATATTCTCATGCACAGTGACAATAGAATCCAGGATCTGTCGACTAGGAACAAATCCATTTATCCATTTTGTTGTGATATACTTCTTTGATGTTGTCATTACTAAATCTAATGATTGATGAACATTCAAATTCATATTCATGAAAATGTAAGCATTTTTTTCAAGTCAATAGGTGTCTCGATAAAGATAACTCTCGACGTGTTTTACATATATTATTAATTAATATAGGTATGCTAGTTGTAATCCTAATTTTAACTTAGGATTAAGTTAGAATTGTTTTGGGGTCAATTAAAATTAGGATTAAGTTATCAAATTGGGTTGGGGTTAGTTAAAATCCCAAGTTAAAATTAGGATTACAATTAGAATTGAAATTAAGATAAAACAAAAATTTAAAAAATCTAAGGATTTAAATAACTTAGGATTTTAACTTACAACATTAAATAAATATTTTAAACTTATTTAAATATTTCAGTTTCAAAAAATATTTATTTAATGCTGTAAGTTAAAATCCTAAGCTATTTAAATCCTTAAAATTTTTAAATTTTTATTTTGTCTTAATTTCAATTCTAATTGTAATCCTAATTTTAATTTAAGATTTTAACTGACCCCAACCCAATTCTAACTTAATACGAAGTTAAAATTAAGATTACAATTATAATTCAAATTAAGATAAAATTAAATTTTAAATATTTCAATTTCAAAATTAATTAACATGTTAGTTTTTAAAAAATATTAAATATATTAAATTAATATAATTTATTTTTATAAATAGTATTATAACAATTTAAAATTTTAAAATTTATTTAATATTCAGTTTTAAAATGAAAACATTATTTAATAAATTTATATTTTATATTTTTAAATAAATATAAAATTATAATTAAAAATAAACATAAAATAAAAATATTATAAAATAAAAATAAAAAAAAATAAAAAAATAAAAACAATATATTAAAAATTATAAAAATAAAATTTTAGTTTTTATCTATTACATACTACCCAACACCTATTTATGTTGTAAGTGGAAGTCAGAAAGAAGAAAGCTTGATGTGACATTATAACAGTGCAACAACAACAGACGGGTGAAGAAAAAACAGAAAATTCAAAAACACTTTGACTAAGTCATTAGTGTGTGATACTTAAGCCGGGCTGATGAGGAAGGCTTCCCAAGAGATGAAGACTTCCTATGACAAGCCATGGACGTGGTCCTGGAGGCAGTTTCAATTTGCCGCCATTGCTCCTCAACTTATAAAAAAAGCAGTAGAAGAAGAAGAAAATCCCAAGTCCAATAGTCACGGCCTCATTCAGGGAGCAAGTCAGGGACTCCATGCTATGAGAAAAGGGAAAGTTGGGAGTCTGCAATGAATGGATAGTAAATTTCTGAGTCGTGACGGTCTTTAGACTTATAGTAAATTTCAATGTGACAAGTGGGGTCCAGCGTGAGATGAAATCTTAGCCGCCACGAACTATTCTTTTGAGATCAGATCATCTTGCCCCTTTCTAGGGTGTACTGGTTATTGACATGTAATAATTGCTGTTTACTTTTTTCGTTTTGATTCAATCTATATTTTTTTATTCAAATGATAGGATATTAAAGTCAATTTTTTTTGGCAATTTGTTTAGTTTCTTATTCTTTGTAATTATTTTTTTTCGTTTTGATTCAATGCTATTTTCTTTATTCAAATGATATGATATTAATGTTAAGAAATCTAATGTAAATAGAAATAACTATTATTGTTTTGTTTTGATTCAACGTTATTTTCTTTATTCAAATGATATGATATTAATGTTAAGAAATCTAATATAAATAGAAATAATCGTTTTAGATATTTTGAGTGAGGTCTCAAATTTCAAACAATGTCAATTCAAACTGTAAATTTTCACTCTCATTGTCATTATAAATGGAAGTAAACTTTTTTAATAATGTTTATGGATTTTTAGTTCAAATTAATTAATTTATTTATTTAGTAATTGTATTGTAGGTATTAGATTTTTATAATTTATAAAGATGATTATAATATATTGTTCAACATAACAATTATGTTGAGTTATAGCTATTTCTTTTATAAAACTTCAACATACATAGCAATGATGTTTTTTAATAGGGGACAACCAATTTAAATTACTAACAAGAATATTGGAGTGATTGAGAAAAAATGGGTTGCTTATGAGTCAACAACTTGAACTTTATGAAATGCATTTTTTCCAATGCAATGTATTGAACAAAACATCATACTCTCATGAAATGTTCCAACATTGACCAAGCTCAAACTAATTTATCTCTTTCAATGAAATGTGAAAGGTAGTATAGATTGTGGATGCATTAATGTTGAATGTTGCAAAACGAATTAGAAAAAATAAATGCAACACTAATTGGAGTAGAAAACAACAACAAGGGTGATTGAGAAGAAAAAATGGGTTTAGAGGATGTATATCTTATTCTACAAATCAAGTATGACTTTCCAATTCCTTGTACGATCATTCCAACGAAAGTTTTCATTTTATTCTTACAAAACGGGATAGAATATTATCATATGCAACATGCTATACATTTAATAAATTTCTTATGTCAAGACTCATATTTCCTTATTGCATGCAACTTCGTGAGTTGGTCAATTATATTTATGAAATTAGCTACTAAAACCTCTAAGGAGGTGGTAAGTGATTTTCTATTGGCTAATATTTATCAATTGGCTAATACTTGAAATTTGGGAATCCAAAATTGCCTAATAGTTTGAGCTATAACATGACTTGAATCCCACATTCTAACAAAATTCTATTATAGTCTTATTTAAATCACCAAATAACTTATTTTATTAAAAATTTTAACTCAAAAATTCACCACAATATTCAATACATGATCAAATCAAATTTTCCTAAACTTTATAAATTATAGTAAAAATCTATATTAATTCACCAATAGTGTACCATAACTATTAGTTGCTTTAGGACCATATTTCTAATCTTTAGTTTCCACCATTGATTTACAATATAATCTAATGGCCTTGTTGTATTCGATGAGGTAAAATATACTTGTGATCTATAATGCTCATGGGATCCACAATTTCAGGTCTCATAAGCATTATAGATCATGGGTACATTTTACCTCATAGAGTACAATGAGTGTTGTTAAATCAATGATCCAAAAACAATTTCAAGCCCCATGAGAATTACAAATCATGTGTACATTTTACATTTTAAAATAAAATGAGGGTCATTATATTATATTTTAAAACAATGATGGCAAGTAAATATTATAGTCTACCCCTTAAACCCATCAATAATTTCCACCCTCAGGCCCCTAATTTTCTATGAGAATTATTTTTAGATTGTATGGATTTGTTATCATAATTAATGCATTTTCCTATTACTTTTCAAGAATCGCCAATTTTTTTAACAAAATTTTAGTGATGTAAAAAAATAGTAAATAAGATTAATATTTTTTTCAAAAAGGGGAAAGATTTGCAAGTAGAAATTAATATATTTTCCTCGAAAAGTGAAATATTTGCTAGTATTTTGTAACTTTTTTCTTATGGAGGTTTCTTAAAGTTATCAGTGGTTGTGGGATGTTACAAGCACACTAATTATGGTTGTTGTCAACATCATGCCTATCAAGCATGTCAAGTTCATTAAATTCATGAGGAACACCCATGTAGAGGAAAGACAAGAGTTACTCTTCTTCAATCCCAACCACATTAAGAGTTACCTGCTTAAGAGTACTTTCCTGCAATTTTTGGAGGGAAATGATGTTTATTTATTAATTTTTTATTCCCAACATTGGAATTTGCCCCACCTACTTAAGAGTACTCTCTTGCCATTTTTGGAGGGAAATAATATTTATTTATTAATTTTTTATTCCCAACATTCCATTCCACCACCAGCCTGCTTAAATTTTAAAGCTTCAAAAGATTCAAGGGACTACCAGCTTCAAAATATTCTACTAAAAATTTACGCAGATTATGCCCCGGATTTTTAGGAAGCCCACCTCCATGGGACCGTGCCATAAAACCCTCTCCGAGCCTTATTTTCATGCTGCCGCTCACAAAATTGGAGAAGTAAACGCTCAATACCAGCGAAGAGTTTGGGGGAGCCAAAACCAATAGGGGAAAGGACCCAGTTACCGCCCCCCATTGAATTACTGCCACCTCCATGCTCACTTAACCCCACAAAAAAAAATTCACTTTGATCCATTAAAAATCTTTATTTTATTAAATAAATAATTACAAAAACACCGATAGCTGCTCATTAAGTGCTAAAGTGAATGATTTGAGTGGATTTTAACTGCTAAAACAGTTATAATTGATTGAAATTATAGCGGGCAGATACTTGGACATTAGGTGGGGGCAAATGGATGACACCTCTAAAAGGTGACTTTTTTACCTCTGCGTTCATATCCAACACTCCTGCATTCGATTGAATTGCCCAAAAGCCAAAACCTATAAAAAAAATTTTGATTCAATGTACGGTTTGAATTCTACAGTTGCACGAAGTTAGCTCTAGCGGATACTGGATCTTCTCGCCTAGCCACGGAAAAGCAATAAAAAGTGTAAAAAACAATTGAAAAGAAGGACGAAAAAGATGAACGGCTGAGATTCGTTTAATCTTTTTGCATAGTCTATGCGAAAATCCTCACCGTTACTGGATAAAAGAAGCTCGTGAGCTTCAAATAAGAACGCCTTCGGGTAATAAAAATAGACGTTGGGTCACAGGTGCATCCCATCACTTTAGGTTCTGAATTATAGCCACAACGCAAATAACAATCTGCGCGTAAGTTAACCCTAATTATATCTGATTGTTGATAGATTTTTGTTAACTGTTTAGTTTCATAGGCATGTACACCATTGAAAAATTAACTTAAGAATCAGATGTTGTGGTAAAATCTCTCAAATTCCCTACCTACTAAGTCTTCTTGATAATTGCATTTCGTATAGATACCATTACGATGGAGACATCGGGGAATCGGATTCTTCACATTGCCGGGGGAAACGGTGAAACTCACCCGAAAGAAACTCTAGACTCTCCCGGAATTCTATTCTAATCTAACTTAGCCATAGCCATGTCGGTTACTCTTACACTCTCGAGCAGTGGTGGGAGTTAAGAGCCGTACCGCATCGGTTAATCCGGGTTGGGTCCCCGTGATAAAGTTCAGAATTATCGGTCGACAGCCTGACTACTTATAGAAACTATTTCCTAATTATTTACTCCTATAAACTTCTGTATAGTAAGAATTCCATAAACATCAACTATTATATTTATTTATATTTACGAACTTTGTTTTCGATAGTCCATTTTCAATCGCTGCAAAGTCCATGAAAATTTCTTTAAATGAATTGCGGAGAGTGGGAGACGTACAAAATACAAGATATGGGAAGAAGGGATGCCTTCAAAACAGGACATTCTCTACTTCAATCTTACAATTGTCTTACTCACGTCCTTAATTTATGATTTTGTGAGTCATCTCTTATACTTGGTTTTAATTATAATTTTATATTTCTAATAGAAATAAAAAAATATGTTTTATTAAGTTTTAATTATAATTTTCTATTTTTAATAGAAATAAAAAAATATGTTTTAATAAGTTTTTGGTATGTGGGGTTTATCACATAGTGTGATGGTTAAGTGGTGGCATTATTGCTGTGATCGCTGCAGTTCAAGTCATTGTAATCACAAGCACAATGCCTTCATTCTATTAATGGTAATTAAGATGAAATTTAAATTTGAGATTTCTTTCTAAATCTTATAGAATTAATTTCAAGTGGTGTGTGTATATAAATTTAGATAGTGAAATAGTGAATCTTTAAATAGAGAGTGAAATCGTAAATCTTTAAATAGAGGGTGAAAAAATTAAGGTAAGCATAAATGAAGTGTAAGAATGAAAATTAAATGGATAGGAATAGGTTAGGGCATGCACCAAACCAAGCATAAGAGTGTGCCACTTGTCATTATATATATGTATTAAAGATATTTTCGAAGATACACATAAGTCTAAATGGAAATCAACATGAATATTCTAATTTAATATTACAACCCATACTAAACTCATTAAAAATATGTTAATAATTGAATTTTATTGAGAAAGTTATTTTAGGTTCTTTTTACATTAGCATATTGACCATAACAATTTTATTTATTATAAAGAAAACAACACAAATAATATAATTATATGATGAACATATAATTTCGTATTCCACAGAGTTATTTAATAAGTTCCTAAATTAATTGTCTATATTTTTGTATATTCAATTCTATATGTTTGTTAAATAAGTAATATAATTATATTTCATATCCTTTCCAATAATAAATACATGAATTTAGGTTTTTTTTTTTTTAAGAAAAAACTATTATTTTGAAGAAGGATGTTAATTTTCTTAAAATTTATATAAAAAATTGAGCAAGCTTGGGATGGTGTGTGAACCATTAAATATTATTGTAACATTAAGGAACTTGAAAGTTTATCTTATAAAGATACTTTTTAGAACATTTATCGTAATCTCATTGATGAACTAAAATAACACCTATTGAGGAAATTTTGGTCTTCATGTCTAACTAACCTTTTGAAACATCATGAAATGATGTAAATCTATGTCTCGATAAGAAAAATAATTTTGTTCTAAATGAAACCTTAATAAAAATTAAACCATGATAATTGATTATGAGATACCAATAAAAGGGATGGGTTTTAATAATAATATTGGAATGAAATTTATTTTATGTTATCCAAGGATAGAATACTTCTAGGCCTTCCATAGAAATGGGAAAATGTGCATAATCTTGGTTGATATAGAGGCAAAAAAATTGGGTATGTCAACTTAAGCCATTGAATTAAACATTTCACTATAAGGATTACTTCAACAATTCTAACTCATATGTAATATTTTCTAGGTTTCATCATTATATAAGACTCAAATGATCTATCTTGTTAGAAGTGCATAATCTCTAGTTCTATTTGCTAGCATTTAACAAGTGCATAATCTCTAGTTCTATTTGCTAGCATTTGAACATCCTTAATTGTGTGAAAAATATTTTAAATAACTATAATCCTCTAGATAATTTAGAATAAAAAACTTTATGATGTATTGAAGACTTAAGAAAATTAGATATTAGTAGCTATGAATGAGCGACCTCCATATTATCTACCATAGATCTTTCACCCATGGTAATGGATTTAGATACAAAAGGTATAATTATAAATTAGGGAGTTAATTTAGTTCTCTTTAGTTTTATAATGGCTATCATACGTGTTGATAGTACCTATAGACATATACTCCTCATGATTAGGAAAAAATATCATCCAAATCTTTTTATTTAACCAAATTATACATATGAGTTTAATTTAAAAGTAAAGAATGTTGAAACATATTTGTTTTGGGAGACCATACATAACATTTCCAACCATTCCTTTCTAGTAGTGATAGTTGAGGAATGAAACTAGATAATTTATCTCTACCTCTATGACTTATAAAACTTACAAATTTTAATTTATAGATTTTTATGCCTTTGTCTCTTGTTATTACAAGTTAATTTATTCTTTATTTTCATTAAGTCAGTATATTTTATTTTGATTGTAGCTTTCAATATGTGGCTTCCACTCAATTATTTTTATAATTAGGGTTATAGTTTATGTGTCTCTAATATATAAATTCATTCGATTTAACAAAATATATAGTAAAAAATAATTGAATATGCAGTAAAATTTAAACTCGATCTGGAATATTAAGTTCATGAAAAAAAGTACCTTGGATACTATATATAAATTATTTTGTACATCTAGACTTTTTAGTTGAAAAAACCCTCAAATTTTGAAAACCAAATCTAAAGGACACTAAGAAAATTACTTGGTGGTAAAAAAGTTTGTTGTATCTAATAAAAAATACCCATCATGAATGAAGTGACTTAAATTTAAGGAGTGGTAATCAATCAAAGTATATTTATTGTATAGAGATTCAAAATGTGGAACTTAGTTGCATATTATATGGATATAATAGAACAAATACTAATTATATCTCCATTTTAATATCCTCTAAATTATTAAATATTAAAAATTATGGGTGAATTATTATTCATTTCAATCCAATCCCTTAGATAAAATATCATTAATTTGGTCATGCTATTAACTTATTAGATATGGTATAAAAATGATTAATAAATACAAAAAATGCTTAAACATGTACCAATACTATCCCTTGTAATATAAATCTCATACATTACATTTGATTCCACGATGGATTTAATCTTCTATGCATATATTATTTTCATGTAAATTTTATAATCCATGCCTAATCAAACTAGCTAAAAAATAAGAGAAGTTTTAAAAATTAAGCTTTTCTATTTTATCCATTACATCATGAGGGAAGGGGGAATAAAATGGAAGTTTAGGTAATTTCATGACTCATAAAAGCTTCATAATGATAATTTTTCTTTCATGAAAAATCAAAAACCATAAATTTATTAAAATAAATAAATGTCAAGGAACCAACCTAATATATAGATAAAAGAAATTCTAGCTTTAAATAATTGACCTCCACAACAAGTTCCAACCCTTTGAATTATTTTGTTTTATAATTATCCTTAGTTTTAACCATTAGATGCCTCAATAAATATTGAATTAAAAAAAATGTCAAAACTCAAATGAATACATAGAATGACAATTTTTTTACTTATATATCACCTAATTCAATGGAAAAATGCATTTTTCCATTTCAATTTGGAAAACCATTTACCACTTTCACATGTGCACATGAGGTGATAGTAAGAATTATAAGAGCATAAATTAATGGTGTTTAAGAATTATCAAATTATGCAGTGCTAACATAGGGTAATGCTCTTGGTAGGTTCTTGGAAGTGGTTCTTGCTTCTAATAATTTTACCCATGCCTCCTATACGTGTATTTGTATGGAGGTTGATTTATCACATGCTTTACCTAAAAAGGTTATGCTTAAAGTTGATGGTTAGTCATGGACTCAGCTTGTGGATTATAAAGGAATCTTGTTTCATTGCAGGTGTTGTTTTGCTACTAGGCACTTGGCATGTGACTACCATCGTGGTTCTAAAGCATCTTCCTCCACTTGGTGGAAGAATTTTCTTCCTGACCATCTTATTGTGTACCCTAATGATGAATCTATTGTTGTCAGTGAATATTTGGAGATCCATTCACCTTCTATGCCTCCTCCTCCTCCCACATAGATGAAAAATAATCTTTCCACTCTTAATCTCTTGTTTATCCTAAGGTTACTGATGTTATGGTTTTGGAAAAGGCTATTTCTCCACCTTGTTCTCTTATCAATTTTTTTTCTTTAGTTATGCACTCCAAGCCTAGACATTCTCTCCATTCTTGCCTAAATGTTACAAATTTGGTTAATGAATCTTCTTGGATAGTTATACAACATAGGAAGAAATGTCATCCCAAGGACTCCATTTTTTTGGACTAGCCATTTAGGGAAAATTTTCTAGATTCAATTTGTGTTTCTTGATCTATTTCTCTTTGCTTTAATATTTTATGTTGTTTATATTTTGTTATGAGTTTAGGGCCCTTCCCTACATTTTTAATAAAAAACATAGGGTAAACATAAATCATCAAGTGAAATCATTCAAGTAAAAAAAAGGAACCTAGTAAATCCTTAATCCTCCACATTCTACACAATACTTTCTCCTTGATATGAGATACCTTTTAGCTTCATGAATAATCTATCATATAGCTGAAGCTAAATACATAGCTAAAATTTAAGAATCTATATTACACAAATAAAATCAACAATCCTCATGCATGATACTATTGAATTCACTATATATTATTAATAAAATCATAAAAGTATCAAGAGAAATCAAATACACTTTCTATTTTATGTGATTTTTCAAACTAATTATAGAGATTCCACGAAGAATGAAGTCTTGCTAGGGGAAAAATCTTGACACTCTTAAGGGATAAGATAAATACTATACCATAAAAAAATTTGACAGAATGAATACCCCTTAAAAATTAACTTTAAAATATAAAATAATTATTTGTAAACTAAATATCTTAATTGTAAATTAATATAATAAAACATTTTGAATCTTAAAATTAAAAATAAAAAGTGTAAAAATTACTCCAACAACTTATGTCACAAATAAATATTTTATGAATATTTATTTTGATTAGATAAAACTCAAGAAATAATCATCTTGTGCTACACACTTTCTTTTTAGCAACCCTTATTACTTGGAATAAAATAAACAAAGTGGGTTTTACTATATTTCATATATGCAATATGAAGTCAGGGATTAATGATCTGCTAGGTATGTTAATACAAATTAAATTATTAATTAATATGATGGGAAATACATACTATTATGTACAAGTGCATGAAGTAATTTTCTAATATAAATATGTAATAGCCACAAGGAGAAAGGAAAATACTAGAGGATCCAACATGAAATATATTTTTATAAAGATTTGTAGTCATAGAGGATATGCATAATAAATATGAGATAGAACTTGAAAATCCAACTTTGTAGTTCTAGAACTTAGAACCTCTAGAGTTAAAATTTTATCCTCTCATCAACTATTCCATGTATTTATCTAAAGCATTATATGTTCAAATATTAGTTTTGAAGATCATTTCAAATCATGATGCGTAAGTAAAATATAACCCAAGCTTTTCCTTGTCCAACTTTGAATGGTGGATAAGAATTATAATTAATGTAGACCCTTTCACATTTTAAAGAGATTAAAATAAGTAAGAATTTATTTATCTCTACTACTATTGCTCATAAAATAATATTTCAAGGTTATAAATAATAATGTCTTCTTTTCATTCACCACATATAAATTTTCTAAAAAATTACCTCACAAACCTAATGTTATATCCCTTTTTCCTTAAGTAAATATTATATTCTCTATAAAACCATTAGTTCTAAGAGATATTTTGAAGAGAGGTCCAAATTATCTTTAAGTTGAAAATTAAATTATTTTTTTCCATAATAGAAGATTAGTTTTTAAAAAAATATCAAAATCCATACGCATATCCTTCTCATAGATTTAGTTTTTCTTTAAAAGATATTTCTTTTCTCACTTATGGTGCAACTTCTCTCTTCTAGACAAGGACTATTCTCTATAAAATTTCAATTCAGTCAATAATTAGTTGTTCTTCAACATTTCAATCATAATGTCCAATAATATTTAATTGTAACTTTTAATATGACACACCTTGTACAATTTCATCACTCTTAAAACTTGCGGAAAAAACTTTACTCTTCCACTTGCAAGGAAAGATAATTTCTTTACTAGCCTTCACTTTTTCTTTTCTATATATTTCAATATTATTATGGAATCAAAAACCAAATATAAAGAAGAAAAGAAAACCTAAAGCTACAAACATTAAAAAAACACATAAATTAAATTATGTTTAGATTTTTTAATTTTGATTACAAATGACCTTTATAAAGATCATTATTTTAACAACCATTTTTCTTATAAAAATTCACTAGTAATTATCCAATAAAAACAATAAATTATTAAACTAACAATAAAAATATTATAAAATATCTACAAATTAATGATATAGATTATAAAACTAACAAAAACACCTTTCATAGAATACTTGGATATTCAGTAGTGAGTCTCCACTTAGCCTGAAATCAAAAAAATAGAGGAGTTGAGCGAATGCCAACTCACCAACAAAAAAAACCCATAGAAATTGTAGGCCATCCTCTTCTAACAACAAGCCAAACAAAAAAAACTAATACTACACATATGTTAACTCAAAAAATAATTGCCCTAATTATATTTTATTCTTGATAGATTTTTGGGAACCATTGATAATGACTAAGTTAGATCTTGTAGTAAAGTTTCTTGAAGTCCTCGACATTAATATTTTAAAATATTAAAGACAATCACTTAAGCGATGATAGATACTAAACCCAAAGAACAAATTGAGATGGAAGTAATGGTTTTTATAATCATAAATAGTATATAAATTATTAATAATAAATTTCATATTAAAAAAAAATCCATGGTTGATCTCATAAGTTATAGGATTTTATAGAAAATAAAAATGTTCTCAACATTAAAGAAAAAGTATTCTTAGGGTCTATCGGTAGCTATTTAAAAATAAAATCCATGTAACTGATGGGAGAGTATTATTTATTATTATATATATATATATAAATTTATTTTTAAATTTAAAATTATGTCTCATCAAAAATAAATGGTAAGAATGGAAAGTTTGGGTTATAAAATTTAATATATGTTAGACTGTTATTAAATTATATATTATTAGATGAGTTTGCAATATAAGTAGTATAGTAGTATTTTTTATAAATATGAAATTATTGTGTTATCTTTGGGTATGTCTAGGATCATCATGGAAAAAATAGGCCCTTAAGTGGCAAAATTTTTTTTTTAAAAAGTTAGGAAACTTGACATAAAAATTGAATAAGTTATCTATATTATTTAAAAAATGTGTAAGAATAGATTTTGTAGCAAATTGAATGTAGTTTCTAAACTACTAGGTTTTTTAAAAATCTATTTGGTGAAATTTTTTAATTTCAATGCAATAGTACTTAAATTTCAGGGAAAAAATAAGAAGTAGGTGTCTATCTGACCACCCTAACCACAATAAAATGATAAAAAGAAAAATTGTAATATTTTATATATAAGTAGAGTACTCATGTCCCGATGTGATGCATATTTTTTTGTAATTTTTTCAAGTAAATAATTAATTATGAATTTTTTATTACAACTTTTAAAAATAAAAAACTTGTATGTCTAACCACCTTAACTTGGTCAAAATTTCATCAAATTCATTTTTTTTAATTTTTAATCCTATAGTATACAAAGCATAGAATGTGATACATGTTTTGGATTCAAAAAAATGTGATAATGTTTGAAAGTTATAGATGTTTTTCAATTAGCCTATCAATTAGGACTTTAGTTGTGATTCAAATAGAAAATAAATAATTATTATTTATTAAATTGAAAGAAAAAAATAATTTATATTGGTGGAAAGCCAAGAATCTCCTTTAAAAACCCTTCTCGTTTCATCAATTTTGGGTTAAAAAAAGTCGTCAACCACATACCCTACAAAAATGCATCATATTGCCACTTTTTGGCTGATCATGATCTTGCACATACCCCTTTCTATCAATTTAATAGTACCTTTTGATGTTAGAGGAGGAAATTGCTTCAAAATCATACTACAGTAGATAAAATCGCATCAAGAGGGGTCCTAGTGTACCAATGCTAGTAAGATAAGATGACAATGATCAAGAGGGGTGATCAAGCCCCCAGGATCAAGATCCTATGGTGAACCAACATAAGCACAAAACAAAACACATGTAAAATGATATAAGGATCAATAAAAAGACACAAGCATACACTACCAGAGTCAAATAAAAACAAAAATAAAACAAAATGGATGGATCAAGCTTTGATCATTTTTTCTACATGTTGTGGATCAAATATAAGTTGTTTGTCTAAAAATTCATGCTCACTCTGAGGAAATGAAACTTCAACCTGTCTACTAGGTGAGTATCCAAAAGGTGAGACACATACGCACACGACCGGTCATGCCTAAGTTCATCATCCCGTTCAACTAGACCAAAGCTATACCTCCTGATAACTTTGATAAGTCACCACATAACAATGAACTTTGAGATTCATGAGGCAAGCAAAGCTTTGTATTCTTGAAAATCATGAAAAAACAAGATGGTTCCATGGGCATGCAAAGTGTGTTATGCAAGGTGGCCATATAACCAGAATTGTAAATGTGAAATAGTGTAAGGAACATTCAAAAGAATTTTTCTTAGTTCATGTAAGGTCTTAACTTGGGGAACATTGTGCCTAATATCTCCAAGAAAAGGGCCAATCAAAGAATAGAAGATTCACAACTTAGGGGATACATTGTGTTGCATCAATCCACCAAGAGGAATATAATATGCTAAGAGAGATCATGCTCTTGAGGGACATCACACCCAACATCAACCACAAAGTGAAAGACAAATCACATGAAGTAAGAAGACTACACAATAAAATATGAAATGCAAAAGAATAATGTCAATGTATGCCCCCACTTTAAAGAAATTGCTAAACACCATGTTGTGAGCAATTACTTTAAAGTAGGAAATGATAAATTCTAACAAGAAAGAAGATATGAGAGCTAACCTAGAAATCCCTATGCTAAGTCATATGTTTTTGAAAGAGGAGAAAATGGGTTTTACAAGGACCCAAAACCACAAAGTTTACAGACTAAAAATAAGATCATTAAAGATGCTAAAAACAAAAAGGTTGTAAAAACAATAAGAAAAAGTACACAGCCACCAAAAAGGCCAGCGAAGGCCACAAAACAAAAAAACTAGACAAAATGCCAACAACAATTAAATTTGGGTCTTTAATAAATCCAAGTCATATGTTTCGAAATAGAGTTGTATCATGAAAAAGGAAGAGAGGGGTTTCCCCCAAAATGAAACTCCAAACATATAAGGGATCCATAGATTTTTGGTTAGTATGTTCTTGCTACAATTTTTTTAGAGCACTCTGAACTACCAACATTCCAAAAATACTCATGGAACAAGAAGAATGACACAGAGAGAAAAAACAAGAAAAACCTTTCAATTCAACATGTAAGAGACATGAATGTCTTGACACCTTGTGTCATCCCTAAAAGGAAAATACAAGACAAGGGAAATATAAAGGAAAAAAAATGGGGTCAACATGGAAGAAACATGAATGTCTCGACACCTTGCATCATCCCGAAAAGGAAAATACAAGACAAAGATAAAAGGAAAAGGTAAAAGATTTACAATATAGAGAAGAATGTAGATACAAATAGAGGAATGGCACAAAGAGAGAGAAGTACATTAAATACAACATTACGGGAGATCACCTTATACACATACAATCACACAAAAGAAAAATAAACAATGCAAAAGACTAGTAAGACACGTGTGAATCAACCTATAGCAGGTCATCTACATCCCAATAGTGTTCATCGTATAAAAAAGGTGGACAACTAACCAAAGCATCAACGATGAATGCATTACTAGGATAGGGCTATCTAATTCTTTCCCACACTGAGTGCAAGACAAGAATGAGCTAAGATAGGTGATGGGAAAGGGCTCCTTGCATTTTGAAATGATTTTCAATAAATGTAAAGCATGTAATAGTGAGAATGTTATGATCGTATAACTATTACATGGAAAGGAGCGAAAGGACATGCTTTAATGGATTATTTCTATGATATCAAACTTTTTGAATATTTTTTTTAAAGCATGTCACTCATCAGTATTATATCTAATAACTCTATGGTATTGAAAATTTGATGTGTTTGTATTCTTAGGATTTGTCTTTCAATCTTCTCTTATGGGAGGTAATGTAATCATTCCTCAATGTAGAAGTATTTGTAAATGCTTCTCAATTGTAGATGGTGGACAAGGGAATTGTAGTTTTTTTAGTTTGTAAGGCCTTTGTCATTTGCTAGATTCAACAATTTCTCATGTTGAATGTTGAGGAGGACCAAAGATGATCCTATCATCCTTATCATCGTTAAAAAGCATTGGTTGTTCTTTAGGAAGGACACTCATATTGGGAGGAGGATCTTGATATCCTCACCCTTTAGTATCTCCAATTGGTATTTTCTATAAGAGTGAATGAATTTCATTTTCACTTGTTGTATCACATCTTTGTTTGCTTAAGATCGAGAATCCTTGTCCATATGTATCTTCTAGATTGATGGGATTATCAGTCACTTTGTTAGCATAGAAGGGTTGATTATTTGCTTGATTAGAGAAACTAGGTTCACCTATTGTAGGGAAATCATGCTCAACTTGTATCTCAGTTTCAAGATGTAAAAGATCAAACATCTCTAGTGGTGGTATTATAGGGGTTGTTGGTTGTGTTGCACAAATGAAGGTGTTGTCATTGATGTCAACATGTCAATTGATTATCAATTGGTTGTTTTTTCATTGATGTCATGGATGTAGGTTATTGGTTGTATATGCCAAGGATATTGAGAAATTGTAATGTAGAAAGGTTCCAGGTGTTCAGTGGGTGCTCAAATTTTTTCTTTAGGATTTTCTCCTATATTTGTGTTCTTTAGATATGTTGATCATGGTTGTTGGACACTACTATATCTAGATTGTTGGCTTCTTATTCATTGCACATCACTAGTTATGTTTACTAGTTGTGAATTGTGCTTTTTAGTGTATCTAGCTGAGGTCTGAGAGAAATTTTGTTGGCCCAAATTTATTTTTGGTTGAGTCTTATGACTTGTAGTTCTAGATTTAAGCTATTATGATTGTGTTGAAGATAATTTTGGTGTTTGGAGGGATTGGATCATGCTAATGGTTGCTTGTGCTTAATTGTTCTATCTGTTTTACACTAGTTTGGTTGACCTTGTGTTGAACACTACTTTCGAAGTTGATGAACTATGTTGGGACCTATTTGAGTCCTCATCAAGCATGTGTTTGGGTTTACCTCATTCTAATTCCACCCTAGGATGTTTTGGTGTTGACTTAATTTAAATTTAATGATGGATGCCTAACTTTGGATATGTTTGAAGGTTGAAGATGGTATAAATACAGGATGAGTTAGTGGTGAAAGATGTACAAAGAGATAATTGCAAATAAATATATGAGATCTATGTGAAATAGATGTGAAATAGTGTGTGTATGTGATGTGAGTGTGGAAGATCAGTGCAAATTTTAAATGCCAAGTTTCTGGATGCAGTCAGTTGAAGGTGTACTTTATCATTCATGCATGTTTACAAGTGGTTGAGTGAATTGTGGTGGAAATCTCTATTGCATTGATATTTTCTTCTCTCCATAACATATCTCTTCTATCTTCTTTGTATCTCTTAGGTAGTGAACCCTCTAGGTGGTTAATGCTTGTTGGACTGTGAGTCATGATTTGGGCAATTAGTCCTATATTGGTAGTGAGCCTTTGTAATTGGTTTTGATATTATTTATAATGTGACTAATCCTCACCATTGTTTTCTCCATATTGGGTTTTCCACATAAATTTGTTGTTCTTTTGTATGTGTGTTGCTTTTCAATTTTTTCCTTTACATTTAATGTTTAATAATTTTAGTAGAGTAAATGATTTGTGATTTATCTAAGTTTTGATGGATGCTTTAAGGATTCAAATTTTCTACAACTGATTTAACTCCCCTCTTAGTTGTCTAGTTCAAAAATTGGTATTAGAGCTTGGTTCCTTGGAGAAGAGGTTAACCACTTAAGGAAGGTTCGAGATGGTAGGAAAAATCACTTACAAGTATCTGAAGTTCGATGGAACTAATTATGCTATCTAGAAAGTATTGATTGAAGAATAACTAGAATATTATGGATATGATGTGGAGAAAGCTTACAAGATTGTTTACACTCGTCCTGCTAATGGTCTGAGTACAACTGATGAAATCAAGGGATATGAAGGGAAAAATAAGGAGTTATAAGTTCATTTTGAAGAATAGTCTTGCACATTTTGAGTTGATTAAAGTTGAAAATATGAAGATTGCTAAACAAGTCTAGGATGCTTTAGAAAAGATGCATGAAGGAGATGAAAGGGTCAAAGAGGAAAAATTTCAAAATTTGGAGACATAGTTTGACCTCTTGCATATGTCTGAAGATGAGAATGTTAAATCCTATGTACAAAGATTGGATGAGATAGTATGTGGCATGTGAGGACTTGGTACTCATATAGATGAAGCAGGGATTGTAAAGAAGATTCTTAGAATTGTCTTTGATGCATACAACGAAAAAGTATGTGCTATTGAAGAACATATAGACTACAAGGCTTACACTAAAGATCAATTATTGGGAAATTTGGCATCTTATGAGATGAGAAAGTCAAATTTAAGAGATGGATCTAAATTAGAAAATACTTTTGATGCTACAAGAGCCGAAGATCTGAATGAAGAAAATCTTGATGAAGTAGAAGCTAACATTTTGAGAAGGATGAAGAAAGGATCCATTATGTATGAAGGTAGGTTACCCTTTAAATTATTTAGTTGTGGAGGAATAGATCATGGGTATGTGCAGGATCATCATGGAAAAAATAGGCCCTTAAGTGGCAAAAAATTCAAAAAAATCAGAGTTAGGCAAATTGACATAAAAATTTGAATAATTTATCTATATTATTTCAAAAATATGTAAGAATAGAATCTGTAGAAAATTGAATGTAGTTTCTAAACTACTACGTTTTTTAAAAAAAAAAATCTATTTAGTGAAAAATTGAAATTTCAATGCAATAGGACTTAAATTGCAGGGAAAAAATAAGAAGTAGGTGTCTGTCTAACCACCCTAACCACAATAAAATGATAATATTTTAGATATAAGTAGAGGAACTATGGACCAATGTGATGCATACTATTTTGTAATTTTTTTCCAATTAAATAATTAATTATGATTTTTTTAATACAACTTGTAAAAAATATAAAAAATGGTATGTCTGACCACCTTAACTTGGTCAAAACTTCATGAAATTTATTTATTTTTTAATTCTATAGTATGCAAAGCATAGAATGTGATGCATGTTTTGGATTCAAAAAATGTGATACCATTTGAAATCTATAGATGTTTTTCAATCAACCTATCAATCAAGACTTTAGTCATAATTCAAATAGATAAAGAATAATAATTATTTATTAAATTCAAAATAAAGCATAATTTATATTTGTGAAAAGTTGAGAATATCCTTTAAAAACCCTTTTCATTTCATCAATTTTTGGTAAAAAGAAAGTCGCTAGCCACATACCCATCATATTGCCACTTTTTGGCCCATCATGATCCTGCACATACCCTCATTATGCTTCGAGATGTCGAGAAAGAGCTAAGACAAATAAACAAATATTTAACAAAGAAAAAAAAGGTAAGAAGATCAAGAGAGAATATTATGTGAATTAGGATGATAGTATTTTTTATGAGGAATATGATTATAGAGATCCTAATGAACATGAATGCTTGTTCTTGGATATAAAAGATGAACCTACTTCTGCTAGTTCTTAAAATAGGTGAAGGAATGACCTCTAGAGAAGGAGAAAAGTGAAGGTATTGTAATCTCTTCCCTACATGATAAACATGAAAATAAATATTGGGTTGTTGATAGTAGTTGTTCAAATCACATGATTGGCGATAAGAGTAAGTTTGTTAAACTTGAAAAATATGATGGGTGATTAGTTATGTTTGGACATGATATTGGTGCTAAGATTTGTGGGATAGGTTCAGTAAGTTTTGATGGCAAACATAATACTGATGATGTCTACTATGTTAAGGTCATTAGTCATAATCTTTTGAGTTTTAGATAGATGTGCAATAAAGGATATAATCTTGTATTTAAGGATGAGAGATGTGAAATCAGGAAAGACTCTCGAACAGTGATTGCAATAGGAAAGAAATCTGAAGGAAATATATCAACTTAAGGGTGTTGATGGATGATGTTTTATGACTTAGATTAATGACAGTTGGCTATGGCATCATAGAATATTTCATATGAATTTTGATAATCTAGAAAGGATTAGTGTGGTATAGGCCATGAGAGATTTACCAAGGATTACAAAGCCTATTAATGTTATTTTTAGAAATTGTAGTTTGGAAAGAAATGAAGAACCTTCATATCAAAGGAATAATCTACTACTAGACTACTAGATTTAATTCATATAGATCTCTATGGTCCTACAAGAGTGATAATTCTATAAGGTGAAAGGGACTTATGCTTTTGATTGATGATTACTCTAGGTATACATGGGTTACATTTCTTAGAGAAAAGTCTGATGAATTAGATAGATTCAAGATAGTCAAAGCTATGGTTGAGAATGAAGTAAATTTGAGGATAAAATGCCTGAGGTATGATAGAGGTGGTTAATTCACCTCCCATTAGTTTAATATGTTTTATGAAGTTCATGGAATAAAAAGACATCTATCTGCTCCAATCTGAACTCCTTAGTAGAATAGAGTTGTTGAAAGGAAGAACAAAACAATTCAAGAAGCTACTAGATCAATGATTATTGAGTTTGGTCTATTAGAAGTTTATTGGAGAGAATCTATTCACACTACTATTTATGTATCCATGTACCATAGAAAAATGGCTCTTTGACATTTTCATGGTCTTTTAGGTCTTTCTCTCATGATGCTTGGCCCATTTTGCTTTGATTTAATGTTGTAATGTGACTTATGCATTCACATTAAATCCTAAAAATTAAAATTATGATGTTTTGTGAAGGTGTTGTCAAGTGTTGTAACACATTTCTACACTTTTCTAGACTCTATTCATTAAAATTTACCTAAAAATCACCTTTTCATCACTTATTGAGTCCTATTTTGAAGTGTTGTAAAGTCTTGTAACAAAATTTCATGCTTCTCTAGGCTTAGTTTCACTATTTACACCCTTATTATGCTTTATTTGACCCCTTTATGCACTCATTAGGCTTAGTTATTATTATTATTTTTTAATGTAAACCCAAAAAACAACATTAAATGTGGGTATGTGCAAGATCATCATGGAAAAAATAGGCCCTTAAGTGGCAAAAAATTTAGAAAAATTAGAGTTAGGTAATTTGACATAAAAATATGAATAAGTTATCTATATTATTTCAAAAATATGTCAGAATAGAATTTGTAAAAAATTTAATTTAGTTTCTAAAATACTAGGTTTGTTGAAAAAAAAAAAAAATTCTAGGTGAAAATTTGAAATTTTAATGCAATAGTACTTAAATTTCAAGGAAAAAATAAGTAGGTGTCTGTCTAACCACCCTAACCACAATAAAATGATAATATTTTTTTATAATATATTAGATATAAGTAGAGGACTCATTTCCCAATGTGATGCATATTTTTTATAAAATTTTTTTAAGGAAATAATTAATTATGAATTTTTTATTACAAATTTTAAAAAATATAAAAACTCGTATGTCTGACCACCTTAACTGGGTCAAAACTTCATGAAATTATTTTTTTCTTTTTTTAATCCTATAGTATGTGAAGCATATAATTTGATGCATGTTTTAGATTAAAAAAATGTGATACCATTTGAAAGCTATAAATGTTTTTCAATCAACCTATCAATCGGGACTTTAGTCATAATTTGAATAGAAAATAAATAATAATTACTTATTAAATTAAAAGTAAAGCATAATTTATATTGGTGGAAATATGAGAATCTCTTATAAAAACCCTTTTCATTTCATCAATTTTGGGTAAAAAAAAAGTTGTCAGCCACATACCCATCATATTGCCACTTTTTGGCCCATCATGATCCTGCACATACCCATGTGACTTAATTCCTAACACCCACTTTCAAGTCCAAGGTGGGACCCATTCACCATGGGTGTAAAATGAGTCCCTCTTGGTTCAAAATTAAAAATATTTCAAAATTTCTTTTGGGTTTTTATTCAAAATTACCTTATGTCGGCCTATGATGAGGTTCATCAAGTTACTAAGGCACAAGTGTGTATAAATAAGTGTTTTTCTCCTCATTTTACATCTCCTAATTAATTCAATAAATCTTCTCATTCACTAAACATTCAATTCACATTTGAGCACTTTGCATCATTCTATCAAGCATTAATTATCTTGGAGCAACCATTGATATATCTTCAAATTTCTTCAACAAGGATGTGGTGAGTTTAGGACATTTGCATGCTTTTTATTCAACTTTCCTTTTTCATTTCATTCGAATTCTTCACTAAGGGTTTGATTACCAAAGTGGGATTTGACCAAGGAAAATCCCTATAACCTAACCCTTAACCATTTCCCCCTTTTTGCATGTGTGTTTGCAGACTTTTGTATACATATTTATCAAACGATTAGGTGTTGAAAGGTGGTCAAGAAGTCGGTAAAGTGTTCCAAGTCAACTACATCCTATTTCAAGCTTGGAGATAACCTACAATTCATTTTATGTAGATTTGACTCTTTCAACCCGACAAGAATACAAGTACAAATTTGGTGCTACAGAATTGGTCATTGATTTCATAGAACTTTGTGAGAGGATTAATTCACCATTGGTGTTGAATGAGTCCCCCCTTAAGGCTAGAAAACTAGATTTTGTCAAATTTTGAATCTTGATAGTTAGAAGCCAACTTTTAGGACTTTTTCCTAGTAGTAGGATTGATTCACCATATGTGGAAAATGAGTCCCACTAGTGATTTTCACTTATTTTTGTCAACATTCAGGACACTCCAGATTCATCATTCATTGCCTAGGTGCACTTTTTTCAACCTTCTTTCAATTTTTTTTTACATTTGTTCATCTTTTAGTTCATGCTTGCATATCACATTATTTTTTCAAACATTGCATATTTCTTTGATTTTGCATTCATAATCAGTTAATTACATTACTTAGTTGCATTTAGATCATGTCATTTAGTCTTAATCACATCATACATACATTAGATTGACTAAACCACATTGATTTTGGTGGGGTTTATCTCTCTCCTTTTAAGTGAAAGATCCTAAGAGTGCAAGAGTAGCCTATAAACCTCATTCCCAAAAATCTATGGTTCAATTCAATCAAGTTCAAGCAAGAGAAAATAGTACAAAGACCCCCTTATGAGTTATGGTGTGGAAGAATTCACATTGTTAATTATTTCAAGGTATTTGGAAGAAAATGTTATATCAGATGAGATGAAGAAATTTTAGGTAAGTTTGATACTAGAAGTCATGAAGGTATTTTTCTTGGATATTCTACTAAAATAAAAGCTTATAGATACATTTCAATAAAAGACTGAGAAATATTGTAGAGAACACAAATGCTAAGGTTGATGAAGCAATGAAGAATTAAATTGAGGTTGATGGATATGTATCTAATGAACTTGATTGCATAAGGATTGAAGAAGTTGTGGAAGAACATGAAAAGGGTGAGCAACAAAAGTAGAACGAAGAAGAAACTCCAATGGTGTCCCCTAAGACACCTAAGTATGTGTAGAAAAATAATTCAGAAAATTGGATCATTGGAGACAAGAACAAAGTTGTTGTTGGTGAGATAAATATGTGTTTACTTTCTGAGATTGAATCAAAGACTATAAGTGAAGAATGTAAAGATGAGCATTGGATGGAAGCTATGAAAAAAGAACTTATGCACATTGAGAAGAATCAAACTTGGGAATTGGTCCCTAGACTAGTAGATAAAAACATTATTGGATCAAAGTGGGTATTCAAAAATAAGTTGAATGAGAATGGAGAAGTGGTTAGAAATAAAGCAAGGCTTGTGTGTAAGGGCTACTTACAAGTAGAAGGAATAGATTATTAGGATACTTTTTCTTCGGTGGAAAGAATGGAAGCTATTATTATGTTATTAGCATTTGTTTCTAATAAATATTTCAAGGTCTATCAGATGGATGCTAAGTCTAAATTTTTGAATGGTCAGCTAGAAGAAGAGGTCTACATAGAACAACCAAAAGGATTTCAGTTGTCATATCAATTGAATATGGTCTACAAATTGAAGAAAGTTTGATATTGTAGACATGCAAAATTAACCTTCTGCATTTGATCAGGATCATTCATTAACCGAACTAGACATTGCATTAGGACCATTCATCAATTAATCAAGTGCATTTTCATCCATTCATTTATCAAATAAACCTTATCATTCAACCTTCATCCTGCATTATCCATTTAATTAAATAAATCAAAAAGCCATTTAAATCAAATCTTAGATCATTTATCAAAGTCCAAAATGTCAACTCATCTAATCAGCATAATCAGCATTAAATTAATCTAATCCTAATCTAATACTAATCACATCCCACTTGCATTATCTAGACCTAGCCACTTGCACAATAAATCAATTTTATTGATTTATTAAAACACTCATTTTCCCTCAACATGACAAGTCAAATAGGACATTTATTGATGTTCTTTCTTGTCCCCCACTCAGCATTTATGGCAAAATTTGAATTCAAAATTTCCCCCTCTTGGGCACTCTTCCCAAATCTTGCACACACATTAACTAATCACATGGTGACAAGTGTCCATAACTCATTGGCAGAATATTTAATCCCACATTGGTCCATCTTCAACACTTGGCATTTTGAAAATCTTTAAATAGAGGCTTCAACATTGAGAAAATCCTCCACAATTTCATCCAAAAAGCATATGCAAAGTTACTCTCCTTGAGAACTAATTTTGCTCATCATTTCCATCTTATCATCATCATCTAAGCTTATTAATCAAGGATTGGGAAAGGGTCACTAACACATGTGACACCAATCCACTATAAGATGCTAGTTTGATTCATTAGAATGATGCATTTCTATGTTTTGCTTGTTTCTTTGGCATCATTCTTGTGATTAGATGAATCTTATAGGGGATCTTTTGATTTGCTTTGGTTTACTAACAATACTAATGGTTTTTGTTTTTGATCCAATGCAGATTTAGGGTCCTACAAAATGGCGCTAGAGGGAGGGCATGACTCTAAATAGTACAAAAGCAAACGAAGGTACAAGCGAAGGTACAAGCGAAAGGTGAAAGGTACAAAAGGGAAACAAAGACTAACGAAAGAGGTACAAACAACGAAGGCGAAAAGGTGCAAAGCAAAAGAGGAGGAGGATTTTTGCTTGAAAACACAATGTGTTTTTTAACACTTTGATCAAAACTACTTCACAAAACGAAAACGAAAGGAGGGAAAGATTTTTTCTTTTCTTTGAAAACACAATGTGTTTTTTAACACTTTAAGTGTTTGATCAACACTTCACGAAATTGTTTTCCTTTTCGTTTTAGAACATTAGTTTTCAATTGGGGCTAAAACGAACAATTTCATTTTCATTGCAAAGGGCTTAAAACGAACCTTAGAACAAACTTACTAGATTTCGTTTTGGTTTAAAATTGAACAAGGCAAACTTCACACTTGATTTTGGTGCTTAAAATGAAGTCATCATTGCTTTGAGGCTAAAACGAACAAGTGCTTGATTGTGTTATTTTGTCTTTTGAGTGCGTATCCTCTCCCCTTGCGCTTCGTGCGATCTAGGGTGCAAGAGAAACACTCAAAATACATTTTATTGCTTTGAAACACTTCATTTTGGGCTTAAAAATTGAACATCTTGTGCGAGTGTGAGTAGGGGCATTTTCGCGTACATTCTCTTTCTTTGTGCCATCAAAGATCGATCGAGTTACGGATTGTGTCTTTGCTCACTTTTGTTTATCTTAGAGGGCCTGCCTTGGGGAAAAAGTACTCACCCAAGCGACGACTCAACCGGTAACACTCTAAAGCCAAGAGTATTTCCAGCCGGGATATAAATGAGGATTTTGGTTAAACTCCGCCAATCACGCGGTTGGCTCCGACAAGATGGATCGAAAGGGGACTCTTGCCACGTTGGGTCAACTCCTACGAACGGAAAGTCCTTACTAGAACCTATGTGTTAGAATTTGCCAAAATCCTTAATCTGTTTGTTGGTGCAAGAGCGGTGGATTCTGAAGCCGCCCCACAATTTTACGGCTTTTAGTAGAGATGGAAAGCATGCCATGGAGTTTCATGGGTGTTGATGCTTGTTTGCAGGTATAAGTGAGTGCTTGGTGGAGGGAGCGATTGGGGTCAAGCATCTAACCATCCGCTAAAAGTAAGTAGCTGGACTTGTCAAGTGGGGACTCAACAAACATTGTCTATCACATCCATAGGGCATGTATTATTCTTTGTTTGAAAACACGATTAGGTGTATTCAAAACATTTTGCAAACAAACATTCAACATGATTCTCAAAATTTCAAACCCTCTTGAAGACAAATATCATTGACTCAATCCATATGTTACTGCTTTCCTAGCAGTTCATCTGTAGAGGTTCCTAAGCATTGGATTATATCTCAATTTGTCTTCTTGAGTAAACAATAGGAAAACCCTTGCCTTAAGTTCATTGAATTTCCACATAAAATATCTTGTGGGGTTTAAAGAAATTAAGACATTGGTACATCTTAGTTTGAAACTTTAATCAAAGAGAGTGTTTTTTGTAAAATAAATCCATTAAGCAAAGATAACAAATTGGACCCCACACATGTGCTTGATATCTTTTGGTCATATTGGTCTTTTGATTGCTCTTAGAGAAAAGTGTGTTCTTCAATACCTTGGCCTAGTAAACAAAGTCTCTCTAAGTCTCTTAGGATCATCAAAACTTTCATCTATCCATCCAAACATTTATCAACCCATCCATCCAAAACAACTTTAGATCTTTGCAAACATCATTCTAGACTTGGGTACATCCTTAAACCAAATCAAAGTCAATTGTTTAATTAGGTGTGTGGGAATGCATCCTTTCTCATACATCTAATTGAATTAGCAAACCTTTTGAACAAGTTCATCCTAAAGATAACATCCAACATCTTAGGGTTTACAAGTTCATCATCCACATCAAACAATCAAAATCAAAATCCCTAAGTCTAGCATTGATTCAAAGTTCCTAAACGTTCATCACTCATATCATCCACCTTTCATCCCCCATATCATCATTGGTCCTAAGAATCTTAGAGGTCACTTTCGCAATAAGGTCATAACACAAGAAGAACATGGAATATACACTTGATCCATACATCTTGAGTAATCTAAATCAATTGAATCCTCAAAGCCTTGCAATGCCTATCAATTATCAAAGACCATACATGGAATCATTGCCTTCGACAAACATCAATAGAACAACAAGTGTGAGTATGCCTAGTCAAAAGATTGGAATACCTTTTCCAATGATAGATCTATATCCAAACCTACAAGTCCACCAATCGAATAATCAATGCATGAGTCTTCAAACGAGCAACATCATCCCACCAAATCCCTACAAACCAAATGTGGATGTACCAAGTGCAACTTTTCGAAACATGAATCCTAACTCGAAAAACTTTGGAAAAATGATTCCCAATACCAACAATGTTCATCCTATCATGCCAAATCTAAACATCATCCCAAATCAGAACATTATCCAAAGTCAATTTTCCCATAATCCCATTCAAAAACTGCAAACATGCATGCCAAAACTACTTGAACACAAGCCAAATCAACTATCTCAAGTGAGTCAAGATCAAAATCAAGAACAAATTTGGCAAGATCAAATTGCGGAAATAGTTGAGGCATTGCGCCAAGGGAAATCTCCACCACCATTACCTACATCATTCCTTGGTTTAGGGATTCCCCCTTTACCTAACACCAATCACGCCACCCAATTCAATCCAACTAACGTCAATCAAACCATCACGTCAAAACCTTTGAATATACCATCGACATCGCACCAACAGATGGTATCCAATCAAGCAACAATGATGATCCCAACCAATCAAAATACGGTCTCCCAAGGACCTATCACCTCAGTTATTCCAACCATCACTATCCCTTCAATCATTCCAAACACCACTATCACGCCCATCACATCTCAAACCCCCACAATCAATCCAAGCGTATCTCAAACACTTGTCACTACATCCAACATGATTTCGAATCCACCACCACCCCCACCACCACCAATTTCCACCACATCAATCCAATACAATGTGACATTACAAGCTGCTTTTCAAAAAGGATACCAACAATATCTAGCCATGCAACAAGCAACACAAGCTCAACAAGTGCAACAATCCTCTCAAGTTGCCCAAACCTCTCAAGCTACCCAACCAACACGAGCACAAACACAAAAGATAACAACTGTTGAGAACAAAGATCAAGATCACTCCATCATTGAATACCTTGAAGTTGTGTCTACTCCATCCAATGATCAAATGAATATATGTCAAGAGTCACCTCTCAATCATGATCAAAATACATCGACAATACCCAACAATGATCCAATTCAAGAAATGTCAACATCATTTGACCCTATGGTAGAAGACATTAGAAATCTCTCTATTGCAATTGTTGAAAACAATGTTCAAAATCTATCCATCAATAAAGATATTTTCGCTTCATCCAACAAGGCATCGACCAGTGATCATGTTGAAAATGTATCTACATCACCTAATGAGGTAGAGGACATATCTCAAGAATTTATGCCAAAGCATGATCAGAATCTTTCACCAAGGTCTAGCAATGGTCCTTTCCAAGACATATTGACATCCTTCGACCTCATGATTGCCGATATTGAAGGAATCTTCAACTCAACACCTGATCCAAGTCCACTCAAAAATCATGAAGATATTAAGCCACTTCCCATGCATAATGAAGATATCCAAGAGCCATTTGTAAGCAGTCCATCCTTTGAAACTGACCCATGTCAAGAACTTGATCCAAAGCATGTTAAAAGCAACTTCGAAAATAATCAAGATCAAGAATTTGTATCTTCAAGATACTACAATAATCTAATGAACACTCTCTTATCCATGCAAGATGATCATATCCATACTCCTCCATCTACCTATGAGATGCTTTCTATGGATGGACACGTAGATGATCTTCATCTAGAACAAGATTGTGTTTCACAAAAAGAGCAGATTCTTAACTCCTACAATCAAATGGAGTTGTCAACATCAAGATCAAACATGTCCCAAGTTCAGATTGAGGACATCATGAATAAAGATATCGAACATTATCCACTCAAGGAAACAAGTCAGAAAGAACAGGATAATCCAGAGTTAGCAGAGCGAAAAATTGAAACAATGTCATCTACAGTGATCATTTGTCAAAGCACATTTACTGAACAAAATATCTCAAAGCAAGTAGAATCAAAGCATGAAGGTGATACTATCACCATACTGGGGGCAACTTCATCTCAAGCAAACATCAACATAGGGAGCACAAAGAGTCCTTATGATGAAGCTAGTGTCAATACTACAACCAGGTCATGTCACGAATCTTCATCCACCCATCACCCCATCCATGAATTGGGACCAACGTCAAAGAAAGATCTGAATCAAAGCACAAAGAATGTTATCAAATCAAGAAAAGCCGAGAAGCATAATGGACAAATCAAATACATATGGATACCAAAGAATACAAAGAAAGATTATCCCTATCAAACTCCATCGAGTCAAAGAAACTGTGGGGCAAACTAAAAGAGGGAAAATATCCATCAAGGATGTCCACAAAATCAAAAGCAGGCTTTTCAAGCTGACGTACAAAGTGTATCAAGCGGTTGGTCCTAATTCCATGCACACTTCCGTATCCACCCATCATTGCTCATCTTCCCAAGTTTGGAGAGTCAAAGGTTCCAAACTGTCAACCAATCCATCTCTTATCCCTAAATGCACTCCATCCACACCTCCACGCATAATATCCAATTCTTACATTGACCGTGTATTGGCAACGACCCTTCATCATAAGGATTCAGAAGGCAATCTATCGCGATGTCGTCACAAAGACAAAGTCAACCCTGGTATCGACGAAGCATATCAAGAATCCCAGAAATTGTATTCAAGTGCACGTATCTTAGCAAAGCAGCTCCTTCAGGCAGGATATCAATGGCACATTATGACAGAGGCATCTATGTCAACACCACCAGATGGTTCAGCGTGAATCTTTCAGAAAAATACAAAAAAATCAAAAAATATGAAAATCCAAAAAAATCAGAAAAAGGATAAAAAATAGTAAAGATAAAAATCGTCCTCTAGTGAAAACCACTACGGTGGCACTTTGGGCAAGACAATGATGAAAACCTGGCAAACAGGCGTCATGTGTGGAATCGAGCATCTACGTGCGCCAGTTCTGTTGAAAGCATCTCATCCCATCCATAATAAATTGAGCATTCCATCCATCTTATCAATAATATATCCACGCATCCATGAACCATTTATCCAATCCATTTTCATCCATATTCATCCATAGTCCAAGTTATCTTGATCTTGATCAAATTTTGGGGCACACTTTACACTTGCTTACGACAAACATCTTGACATAGGTCGTTTTCATTGATCCTATCCTATGCAGCATTATCTGAGCTATGAAGCATTATCCAAATGAGCATTCATTACCTGAACACCTTACCTTATCGCAAGATAATCCTTGGTATCCTTTGCGTACTTACCTTATCCATCCATCCATACACCTATCCAAGCATCCATCCCATCACATTTAAGACATTGCTAGACAATGGGGGCAGATATGTACATTTTGCTTCAAGAATAAAACTTGATCTATGTCCTCCAGCTTATGTGGCGATTCGAACATTGGTAAACATGAAATCAAATTGGTCAAAGCATTTGTGAGCCATAATCCGAATCACTAGCCCATGGCATATTTTGACAAGAACATGTTCTTTATCATTCATCAAACATCAATTGATATCAGTCGCATCTAAGTTGCATGTCAAACATCACATCAAATCATCTAAACATCTTTTGTTCGAAACCAAGCTTCATCATACATGATCAATCAAATCCAATCAAAAAACTCATCATCTCGGGATATCCTTGTGTTGCTTAACACTATCCTTGCATTGTCGTGTATCCTTGACAATGTTATCATTATCAATCCTGATCAACCCAGTCCTTGCATTGTTGTGTATCCTCAACAATGTTATCATCATCAATCCCATCAAATCCTTGTGTTGCATAACACTATCATTGCATTGTTGTGTATCCTCAACAATGTTATCATCATCATCAATCCATCAATCTGATCAATCCACCTTAGCTTGGTCTTCAACAAAATCCTAAAGCGAGCGATATCATCACACATCATATCCAAATCATCAAAATCATGTGAAAATCAAAAACATCATAAAATCAAGAAGGAAATCCAAAACATCCAAAACATATCAAAAATCCAAAAACGCTCAAAAAGTAGAAAACATCAAAAACATTGGAATCTGAACTACGTCGTCTCTGAGCTTAAACGTAGGAAAGGCTAATCTTTGATCAGCCCCCGAGACATCAAAAATCCAAAAACAATCGTAAAACATCAAAATCCAAACATCACGGAAAACATCAAAATCCAAAACATTCAAAAAATATCAAAATCCAAAACATCAAAATCAAAGAATCAAAACATCCTTAAAATCAAAGTCAAAAGCAGCCTCAAAACATTACAAAAGATTCAAAAGCAATCAAATATTTAGGCAAAAAAAAAAATCCATCAGATCTCCCTTGGCTTTCACATATTAATCAATCATCCGCATGTGATCATCACCTTCATCCTTTGGCAAGCATGGAAATGAAACAATCACAAACAGTCGTAAAATGCAAGAAACAATTGTAAAATCAAAAGCAAACAACAAACCTCTAAAACAAAATCAAACTCTTGATCAGTCGCAAACATGTCAGTCGACCTTATATCAACAGCCTATCAATCAACTTATCAAACCATCATCATCCTATACAATGCATGTTCTAGGATATATCGTTTTGACAATGTGCATCATTTATGGATATCACCTTGGATTCCTATCCTATCAAAACACATCCCTTTGGCTGAAGGTATGAAGAACATTGGCTTGTTTATGTGCCCAGTCTTTTCTTTTGATTTATCTTACATTTAAGCTCATTCCAAGGACCTCTTGATGATATCCGAACAAAGGTTTGAGAGATAGAGAGATGGGGCAGTGATCATTATCTTTTGTTTGCTGTGCTTGTTAGACTCTTGTAAAATAACTTATGGCGAATACTTGCTGTTAGATGCAGCCCTAGCAAAGGTTTCCATTATGTCAAGTGTGAACAAAAGAATACTCCCTATCTGCTTGTTGAGTCAAAGTCCATCACACTAATTTTCGCGCCATCGGTCACTTTATACCTTGATGCATCGTGCCAGAAGTGTTATCAAAAATAAAGTAAGTGACCCTTTGAAAATCCCAATCCTTGATAAGCAAATCATCCATCTATCATCATCATTTTATCATCATCATCTTTTATTATCATCATCATCTCTAATAAAGTCGACCAATCCTTGGACTGTTGGATCCCTCTTGTCATCACATCTCATTTCCCGCGCCTAACATCGTACATCCATCGTACATCCATCACGCATCGCAAACCATCAATATCGCATTACCACATATCATTCATATCATACATCATAGAGCGTGATCATTTTCACGTACGTTGCATATCGCCATCATAATATAGATGCATTGGTCTAAGCATCCTCATAAATCATCCAGATTTTGCATAATCGCAGCATATCACATCATCAATCATCCATCTCATATCCTTATCATCATTTAATTTTGTTTAGAATAATATAGATTTGTTATTCTAAGCATCTTAAAATCATCATCTTTGCATCGTCATCCATAACCACCATTTGAACCTCTTTGCTCCGGCGGATCGACCCTCAAATCGAATCTTTTCGCTCGATCTCTCGAGGGGGGCAATGTACCAGTGTACTTCTTTCCGCTGGGGCATCCGAAAAATCATGAAATTTTTAAATTTCGATTGCGGCAAGTTATTCTTTGAACCAACGCAACAAGTACATTGCTTCAAAGAGGGGCAAAATGTAGACATGCAAAATTAACCTTCTGCATTTGATCAGGATCATTCATTAACCAAACTAGACATTGCATTAGGACCATTCATCAATTAATCAAGTGCATTTTCATCCATTCATTTATCAAATAAACCTTATCATTCAACCTTCATCCTGCATTATCCATTTAATTAAATAAATCAAAAAGCCATTTAAATCAAATCTTAGATCATTTATCAAAGTCCAAAATGTCAACTCATCTAATCAGCATAATCAGCATTAAATTAATCTAATCCTAATCTAATACTAATCACATCCCACTTGCATTATCTAGACCTAGCCACTTGCACAATGAAATCAATTTTGTGAAGTTTATTAAAAACCTCATTTTCCCTCCAGCATGACAAGTCAAACAGGGCATTTATTGTTGTTTTTCCTTGTCCCCCTCTCAGCATTTATGGCAAAATTTGAATTCAAAATTTCCCCCTCTTGGGCACTCTTCCCAAATCTTGCACACACATTAACTAATCACATGATGACAAGTGTCCTCAATTCATTGGCTTGATTTTGATCCCACATTGGTCCATCTTCAACACTTGGCATTTTGAAAATCTTTAAATACAAGCATCATCCTCAAGCAAATCCTGGACAATCTTCACAATCTTCACAATCTTCACAATCTCCACAATTTCATCCAAAAAGCATATGCAAAGTTACTCTCCTTGAGAACTAATTTTGCTCATCATTTCCATCTTATCATCATCATCTTAAGCTTATTGATCAAGGATTGGGAAAGGGTCACTAACACATGTGACACCAATCCACTATAAGATGCTAGTTTGATTCATTAGAATGATGCATTTCTATGTTTTGCTTGTTTCTTTGGCATCATTCTTGTGATTAGATGAATCTTATAGGGGATCTTTTGATTTGCTTTGGTTTACTAACAATACTAATGGTTTTTGTTTTTGATCCAATGCAAATTTAGGGTCCTACAGATATGGATTGATGCAAGCTCCTAGAGATTAGTATGCAAGGGTAGACAAGTACTTGATTCAACAAGGTTTCAACAAAGGTGTGACATATGGTAATTTGTATTTTAAAATTGAAAATGAGAAAATATTGATTGTGGTTGTATATGTTGTTGATATTATTTTTGGAGGAAATGATTTAACTATGTTTAAGATGTTTGTGGAAGAAATGCAAAAGTAATCTGAGATATCTATTTTTGGAGAGATGAATTTCTTTCTTGGGCTACAAATTAATCAAGTAGAGAAAGGGATTTTTATTTTATAGTCAAAGTATGTGAAGGAGATGTTGAAGAAGTTTGGGATGGATGGTTCAAAACTAGTATGCGCTCCTATGGTGACTGGTTGCAAATTAGATAAAGATGATGATTCACCTAAGGCTGATCAGAGTAAATATAGATCTATTATTGGTGGACTATTGTATTTGACTGCTACTAGACTAGATATTATGCATGTTGTCTATCTTGTGGCTAGATTTCAAGAATATCCGAAGGAAACTCATGTTGTTGTTAAAATAATATTCAAATATTTGAGTGGCACTATGAATTATGGCTTATGGTATCCTAGGGATACTAACTTCACACTAAGTTCAAGATATATAGATGCAAATTGGGCTGGATATGTAATACTCCCATGTTGATTGATTTAGTAGATACTTTTGATACTTTTGAGATTGTGGACACTCTGTGTTACTCTGTGTGGTGGTTTTATATTTGTACATGTGTGGTTTCTTAGTTGATTTGTTTACTGCCCTTGGCATTATGTGTGTAGCAATTGATGATATATTATGCATAGATGATTTGATCTATTATGTAATGATAAGTTCTTAAATTTATATGTGTTAATGGTATTATGTTTACGATGACATGTTAGTATTTTATGGTGGGAGAACGGAGTAGTACCACTCGCTTGCGAGTGCCCTATTACCCCGCTATTTCCTTTCACCATGTGTTTTCAATGGAGATTATATGTTACTTGACATTTAATTATTTGCAAGGATTGCAGGATTAAAAGTCTTGACTCCACCTACTTCGGCAGGACAGGGTGAGCACAAATTAAACCCAATGGGTACGATGTGGTTAAAAAGGAGTTGTAAGGAAGGGTTTCCCGACTCAAGTCCGTCATTCGTATGAGTTTATTGAGTCATATGTTAATCCAATTTTGTCTTGTTATTTTGATTGTTTGGAGTAAGATGATTTAATTAATTTATTATGTTGGTAATAGTCAATTTTATTTAGAATTATTAATTATGTGTTAAAGAAGTATTAAGGTTAATTATATTTTAAGTTAAAAGTTAATTATTTTCAAAAGTTCATTTTAATTAAATTTAGAAATTAAGTGGAAGTAAGTTAAAAACAAAAGAAATTATTAGTTTAAAATTTAGTAAGTAAATAATTAAAGTTACTTTAATTAAAAGTTGAGCGGTGGTAATTTAAAATAAATAAGTAACCAAATACATAAAAATGATGAATTAAAATTGGTAAGTTTGTGGGAGTTATTCGAAGAAGGAAATTAGTTATGTTGTAAACCTTCCGCGGAAACGGAAAGAAAAGAGTTGGGTGGTTGTAAAAGGAAAGGGTTATTCTTTAAAAGAAGAAGGAAAAAAGTTAAGGAAGGGGGGTTGGAAAATTGATTTCGGAAAAGAAGCTGTAGGAAAGAGGTCCAACGTGTGAAGAAGGAGAAAAGCGTCTGTGGGGGAATTCTTCTTCAGCCGTAGGATGCCAGGTTTCTCTTGAAATTTCTGATCTAATTGCTATGCTTTTGTTCTAGTTGTCTATGCTATTTTGAATCTATGGCTGTGATAAATTTTGTGTGGGAAAATTTCTGTTTGTAAAGATTTGCAAATTTAACATTTAAAATCAGGGAAAATATGATTTAAAATTCCCTAATGCAATTTACTTGAGGAAAAACATAATTGATAGAGAATGGTAAAATGTAATTAAGTTTTTCCTGTACTGGAAATGTCTTTTGCCAAAATAAAATATTGGATTTGGGGACGGTGAATCCGGGTTAAAATGGGTACATTCATTTATTTATTTATTTATTTATTTTCTTTGACTCCGTGGATTCACTATTATTTATAGGTATAAATTTTGGTAGAAATAATTATTACTTTTATTTTTTGGGAAATGTCTTAAATTTGTGAGAATTGGGGAGTTTTTGCTTCGAATAGAGGAGTGTTTATTTTATTTTGTGGGTGATTGGCTAGTTTGTAATACCATAAATTATTTTGTTTAATTATATTGTACGAAATGTGTGGTTGCGTAACTCACGTTTTGCCCATTGTTGAACCTTGGGTCAGATCGATTTCTGGAATGTTGTTCCTTACCCCAGTATAGTATACATTATTCTTTTTCTTTTGATAAATTATTTCCCCTCTCTCAGTGTGGTGTGATTTTTATATATAAACGGCATACAGAACTCCGTATTGGAATTTTCTAATTCACAAGATTTCGCAGAAATCCACAAATCAAGAATTAAAATTTTGAAAGCGTAATGTTTTGCTTAAACCCCTATTTTAGCCGTTGGTTGTCGCGCCTGTGTTCCAGTCCTTTGTGATTTTTTGTGATGAAGAGGTTGGTAGTGGCCATATTTCCCTATTCTCCGTCTCCTATGACTGCGCGTCTAAATCACTCTGTTTTCTCTTTGTTTGCCATGTCAACAATGGGTGCTCTGTGTAGGATGGTTCATTACCAGTTCTTGCATTTTGTTCTTGTGCGTCTGTTAGTACATTCCGCACCCTATGTCTTAGCTTGTTAATTAATTCCTCTGTGTGAGGTAGATGTGGTTGGCGGTTACCAGTAATCCTTTCATTTACATTTCTATTTTCCTGTCACTGCATGCCTCAGTTCTTCCTTATTCTTCCTTGAGCAGAGTGCCGTGTATTACAGTGTGTGTCCTTTCAGTTCGCCGTCCGTTTGTTCGCTATTTTGTGTCCCCTACGCAAAGTATTTAGAAATTAAAACTTCCATTTGTTGTTGCTTCCATAGGTACGACATGCATTTAACACTTATTGAAAATCATCTTCTTTTCTTTCCGCGCCCTCTATTTTCACCGATGTTATATATATAAAAATGTAGGTTCAACTTTGTATTATGTATTAAATTTTCGGTTGACTAAATTCGTGTGCAATAGATTATGGGTTGTGACCAGTTCGGTATTAAATAAATTTGAATGCCGAGTTTATTTTAATTGTTGTTAGACAAATATGTTTATTAAAATAAATATGTATTAATTATAATGAGATAATATTGATGTCGATACATTTAGGTAGTATTATATTTATTTAATTAAAAAATGAATTATTAGCTGGATCCTTTGTAAATGTTCCCATAAGAGTTATAGAATTTGTTCATATGTGTTGTTCCTTAAAAATTTATATTCATAATATATATATATATATATGTGTATAGAGGCTAATAATAATAATAATAATGTAAGCATTAATAGATATACATATATACATTTATTTGTTAGATGTAATAATCTTCCTATAGGTTAAAACGTGGGGGTACTTTTATTTATTTATTTAAATAATTCATTGAATGGGGTATTTCAAGGAAGCAAGTATAACAGTGAAAAGGAAGGATAGATTGGGTGTTGTTAAGATTACTAAGTACATTTCGATGAGGATTCTTTCCATGTTTTGAGACGTGTTTCGCGTTGTTTGTTAATGATTATTTGAGTTGTATTATTTCATGTATTATGGTTGGAGGTTTTGTATTCGGCAGGGTAACCCTAGAGTTAAACAAACCTGTTAGGAACCTAGGGATTCCAGAGGTGGGCATTGTGTCTCTTTGATTTTGTTGGCTTGGAACCCAGGAAGCTTATGGTTGGTTTTATCGCTGGATTGTAAATTTAATGGAAATGCCTTGTATAGTGAGATGGTTATGCCTCACATTGGTTATTGTTTGATTTAGATTTTTATGTGGTACAATCTTTGTGGTTATTGTGCTATGATTGAGTGATTAGAGGGAGTGGCTCTGAGTGGGTGGTCGGCGCACAAAGGGGCGCCAGGATAGCCCTCGTCAGAGTGAATTTAATAAGTGATAATTTAAATAATTAACTAGGATTGGGTAGTAACACACTAAAAAGATAATTATTGCCTCATCCGCCTTTGAGTGCTACCACAGACTAAAGGGGATTGAGAAGGCCGTGGTTGGCATGTTCGTTGCCTGGTCTTTGCGAAGGGTAACGGATCTGCATGAGCAACGCTATGGAGCAACACCTTGAAATAGGTAGTCTGGATAACCATAGATGGAGGCGGCTCCTAGCGCTCGGGTTGCCTGGATAATCCGTCAGTAGATGGAGGCGGCACCTTGCGATAGGGTAGCCTGGAGAATCCATGTTAATCCATGCGATGACACTCTCCTCTAACATTCATGTTTATGTTGTCTTTTGGAAATCCTCTGGAATCAGTCACTTGCTTCGTATTGATGGTTTTTTTGTGTTGTTCGAATTTGGATGCTTTTATGTGTTGTGTGATTTCATTTAGTTGTTTGTGAGTTTATGTTTTGTTGGTCTTGGTCGGGAACCTCTTCCTTTGCAACTCCTAGCACGGGGGTGGTCGGGTGGATAGTGTTCCGCACCCCGTTGGGATTCTCTTCTTTTTATGCAGGTTCATTTTTCAGTGTTGAGTTGCTGTCTCAGTGGATTCTTGTTCGTGGGTCCCAGATTTATGTCTTTATTGATGTATCATTCCCACCTAGTTGGGTCAATTTTGTATATTTTTGCACATGGTGCTATTGTTATGTAATCTTATGATGATGCAATGTACTCTAATTGTAACCTCGGTTTTGGAGGAGAATTCATAATGATGTTGTAACTTTGGTTATTATTTTATCATGTTTCTTATTTTGTTGTTACTGATGTAATTACTGTTATGGATGGATGAAATTATGGATCATGTAATAGTTAGTTAATTATTTAAATTAAGTAACGACCTCGTGTTTCTCAAAGGATTAAGTTATGCAATTTGATTAATGATTAGGTTATGTTATTTACTACTCTCTTCCTCAGAAAAAAAATTATTGCATTTTACTTAATTCCTTTCAGTTGCGGTGGGGCTGCTATAATATTGATTTTGATCATATATCATGTATCTCTCTTAGACTTTTCCTTTGGACATTCGACATTTGTATTATTTTATGAGCGAGCCATGATATGTAGCGATGATTTTGACGATGATAAGATGAATCTCTATGGGATGATTATGTATGATATGCATTTATTTTCTATATGTTATGGATCTTGCATGTATTTTAATGATTTGATGACTAACATGATATGCAGGATGATTTGATACGATGTGTTTATAATGATGATGAAAATGATGGATGATGCATACTAATGATGTCATGCATGTGGATGACCTATGATGTGATTATGAGAATATGTCATGGCATATTTGATATGTTTTATGAAAATGTTGTTTGAAAATAATATGAAAATGTATGTATGGTATGTTTGCTTTTGGATTTTCAAATGCAAGTAAATGATGATAATATGATGGAAAATGAATGTTGTGTTTGTGAAATTCATCGTGAGTTTGTAAAATGGTAGAATGATATAGTAGATGATTAAAGATATGATATGCAAATGATAATGAATGGATGTGGTTAATAATGAAAGGTATGATGAAAATGATAAATGATAAGTATTGCAAATGTGATGCAGTGAAAATGATAAGTGATAACGAGCAAAAATGAAATGACCATGTAATGATATGTTGATGAAATGATAAGAATAATGATAAAAATATATAAATGATAATGATAATGATAAAATGATGGTGAAAGATGATGATACAAAAAATGAAAATGATAAAATGAAATAGATGAAAAGATAATGAAATGGTAATGAGAAAAAAAAGTGAAATGAAATGAGATGATAGATGATGAAATGAAATGATAGATGAAATGAAATGAATGATAATGAAATGATAAAGAAGGAATGATAATGAAATGATAATTATGATAATATGAAAATGAAAGTGATATGATAATGACATGAATGATAATGAAATGATAAATGAAATGATATGAAATGAAATGATATAAATGAAATGATAAGAAATGAATGATAATGAAATGTTAAATGATATGAACAATAATGAAATGATAAATGAAATGAATAATAATGAAATGATAAATGATATGAATAATAATGAAATGATAAGAAACGAATGATAATGAAATGTTAAATGATATGAACAATAATGAAATGAATAATAATGAAATGATAAATGATATGATAATGATATGAATAATAATGCAATGATGAATGATATGAATAATAATGAAATGATAAATGATAAGAATAATAATGAAATGATAAATGATAAGATAATGATATGAATAATAATGCAATGATAAATGATATGAATAATAATGAAATGATAACTGAAATGATAGGAAATAAAATGATAAGTGATATGAATAATAATGAAATGATAAATGAAATGAATAATAATGAAATGATAAGAAATGAATGATAATGAAATGTTAAATGATAAACTTGAAATGAAATGAAATGAATGATAATGATATGATAAATGATAAGTGAAATGAATGATAATGAAATGATGAATGATAAGTGAAAATGATACGATAATGAATATGAAATGATAAATGAAATGATATGAAATGAATGATAATAAAATGATAAAGGATTTGTCCAAATGTCCTCCACAAATAGCCCAAAGAGAGATGACAACCGTTGATATTTTTGTTAGCCCTTCAAAACTCTGATTGAATCCATTATGCAGTCATATACATTGATCTAGAATGAAATGCAACTAAATGAAACGAACCATTTGTTGAGCCTTTTGTTAGCTTTCTTGAATCATCATAGAGCCTTTTAAAATGTTGGAAGTATGTACAAGCATTAGAGGGGAAATTAGCACCAATGATGACCTGAGTACAACTTTCATGATTTTTGATATAGCAAGTAAACACAAGCATCAAGGTATAATTGAACCAAGATGACCTGAGCATTTCTTGCGTAAACAGACAAAGACTAACCATCTTCTTATACAAATTTGGAACTGTCGTCAATGATAAGCTTTGGAAATATATGTTGTGACATATTGGCAACAGATGGATAGTTAACCTCAAGACAACACACAAAGAAAAAATTATCCTTGTTCCTTGCCACTCTAGTTCAGGACATCATCTAGTGTGCTCCAGAGAGATGATATCAAAAATTAAACAACCATTGTTCAAAATTTAGTATTGCTATGCCAAACATTATTTAGATTTTTAGATCATCGTGAAATGAGTCATGATATGGTATTTTCTGAAAATTGTTGTGCTTTGAATCAATGATTGCATAGTTATTCATAGGATTTGATTATTTGTTTGCCTAATTGGATCTTATGTCATTGTCTAGCTGTTTCGGTAAAACCTAAAAGTTGATTGCCCCTAGCCTGGTCAATGTATTGCCCCTTGTATTGACACAACTTGTTGAAATGAATATGTACAATGATCAAGCCATGATAAAACATTATCGCTCTAGGTAAATGATGGTAGCATGATGCTGGTATGGCCCTAAGATGATGGAAAGAATGCATGAGATGAAGGCTAAGAAGCCAAGTGCAGAACATGAACTAATAGATAGAGAGCTACAAATAGCGTCTGTTTGCCAAATTTTCACTATTTGTTTTTATTGCATTTTTTTGATTTCTTCTTCTTCTTCTTCTTCTTCTTTTTGTTGCTACCGAGATACCTGTTTGCCAGGTTTTCACCAGGGTAACCATTTTTTAGGACTTTTTCTGCCATTTTGGATTCCCAAGACTTTTTTACGTTTTTGGATTTTCAGGGATTTTCTGCTTTTGGATTTCTTTAGGAATTTTTCTAATGTTTTGGATTCTTTTAGGACTTTTTATGATGGATAATTGCTTCAAACATAATACTTTTTTAGTTGCATGTTGTTGATGGGTTCTTCAAATAGGTCCCCTTTTGGCATTGAAAGTTTGTAGGCTCCTGAACCATAGACTACGATAACCGCATAAGGACCTAGCCAATTTGGTTCAAACTTTCCTTTCTTTTCTCTGTCTTGCTAATTTCGTGGATTTTCTTTCAAAACTAGATCACCCACCTGAAAGGTACATGGCTTTACTTTGTGATTATAATGTGAAGAACCTATCCTGCTGGTATGTTTCAAATGAATAGGGCCACTATTCTTTCATCTAGGAGTTCTGAAGCTCTTACAAATGGGAACCCCTATAGTCATCATCTCACAGGAGACCCTTCAAAGGAGGACTCTATGAGGGAATCTCAACTTCTAAGGGCAATATGGCCTTTTCTCCATAGACAAGAGTGAATGGTGTTGCTCCTGTGGGTGTGCGGACACTGGTTCTGTAGGCCCATAGAGCAAGATTGAGTTGAACATGCCAATCTTTCCCTAATTCATTCACAGTCTTTTTCAAGATTTTTAGTATTGTTTTATTCGAGGCCTTTACTTGGCCATTCCTCGGATAGTAAGGTGTTGAAATGTAAATATCTCACAAATTTCATCAACATCCTAATTTTTGAAAGGTTGTCCATTATCTAAGTGATAATGAGTTGGGAATCTATACCAACAACAATATAGCTGGGAGCATGAATGACGCATATTTGTTTGCCAAGAACTTTAAGAGGTACTGCCTCAATCCATTTGGTAAAATACTTTGTCACTATGATGATGAATTTGTGTCCATTCGATGATGAAGGATGAATCTTTCCAACTAGATCTAACCCCCATTGAGAGAATGGCCAAGTTGGCGTGAACGGTTGAAGTTCTTGTGCAAGAGCATGAATGAGATTCCCATGAATCTGACATTTGGAGCACTTTTTCATGAAAGTGAATGATTCCCTTTCCATAGTCGGCCAGTAGTAACCCATTCTAATCAATTTCTGGGATAAGGTCAGTCCACTCGAATGAGTACCACAAATGCCACCATGAACTTCTTGTGAAGCTTTGTCGATTCATCGAATGCTCAAGACATAGAAGTAGAGCACCATCACATTCAAATGATAAAGGGTGTCAACTATAAGAGCGTAGGATGAGGATTGGCAGATAAAATTTTGCTTTTGGTTATAGGATAAATCAGGTGGTAAGATATCATCTTTTAGGTAGGCATAAATCTTTCCATACTAAGGTGAATCAGATCCCACCAAGTGGCAAATGATTTGGCTTTCAAGGGTGTCATAAGTAGGTGTAAATGATTGTTCCACCAAAAATTCATAGCGAACCTGATTTTCTGGGAGTTGTAATAATGATGCGATCATATCCATGGCATCGACTCCTTTATTATCAAGTCTTGGAATTTGTGTGAATTTGATGTCCACAAAGTACTTCTTGAAGTCGTCAACCATCTTTTTATATGGCAACAGTTTTTGATCTTTGGTCCGATAATCATCATTGATTTGATTAATGACTAACTGTGAGTCACCATACACTTGTAATTCATAATTCTCCATTCCAATGCTATTTTAAGTTCGTGACAAGCCCATATTCGGCTATGTTGTTGGTATGGAAACATCAACCTATATGACCAAGGAATGGTGTGTCCTTGGGGTGTGATGAAAAGTATGCCTGCCCCTGATCCATGTTGAGTGAAAGAACCATCAAAATATAGGGACCATGGTTGTTTAGATTCTGTAGTAAAGACATCAGCATCAGGAAATTCAATGTGTAGGGGATGATATGCTTGCAGTGGTGCTTTAGCTAGTTGATCCGCAATAACTTGTCCTTTGATTGCCTTGCGATCAACATAATGGATGTCAAACTCACTCAGAATCATGACCCATTTTGCTAACCTTCCTGTCAATGATGCCTTGCTTAACAGATACTTGAGTGGATCAATCTTTGAAACAAGATTGATTGTATGAGTTAACATGTAATGCCGAAATTTCTGTGAAGCAAAGACTATTGCTAGACAAGCTTCGATGAAGTGTAGTTGAGTTCATGCCCTCATCAATGTGCTACCGATATAATAGATTGCATGTTCCTTTCCCCATAGAGTCTTCTGTGCTAGTAATGCCCTACAGATGTTTTTGTTAAGTTGCAATATACAAGATCAATGGTTTATCTGGATTAGGTGGTATTAGAACTGGTGGAGTCATCAAGTACTGTTTGATTTGTTGAAAAGCCACTTCACACTTGTCATCCCACTTGAAAGGAACATTCTTATGCAGTAGATGTGTGAAAGGTAGACTTTTGTCGGCCAGTTGTGCAATGAACCTTCGTATAGATTGAAGTCGTCCCTGCAATGATCTCAATTGACTAATATTCCTTGGGGGAGGCATTTCGATGATTTCTTGTACTTTGGTAGGATCTACTTCAATTATTTTTCCTGATACTATGTACCCTAAGAGTTTTCCAGATGTGACCCCAAAGACACATTTCTTGGGATTGAGGCGAACTTTGAATTTCTCCAATCTTGCAAATATTTTGGACAATATTTCCAGATGTCCTTCTCTGGTGTATGACTTTTCCAATATGTCATCTACATAATCTTCCATGAATGTATGCATCATGTCAAGTGAAAGATTGTAGCTCTATGGTTCTTTGCAAGTACCCTAAATGATTCTATGTAATTCAAAAGGCATGACGTCTAATAGTAAGTTCCCATGGACAGGAAAGTTGTTTTTAGTCTAAAAGTAATCTTGATTTGTTGTAAACTAAAAACCATCCATTAATGAATACATGAATAATGGCTTTATCAACTATAGTGTCATTTTTTGGAAGGGAAGTCCTCTTAGGACATGTTTCTTTATTAAGATCTCTAAAGTTATAACACCCCATTAATTTTATCTGCTCGATACAGAACAAGTTGAATCCATTCTGTGTAGTTGATTGATCTTATGAAGCCCACATCAAGGAATTTTCTCAGTTCTTCCTTAACCAATAATGCAACATGGGGGTGCATATTTTTGAGTTTCTGTTTCACAAGCTTAACCCTTGGTTTGATAGACAAGTGATGCATGATAAGATCAGGATCAAGACTTGGCATGTCTGTATAAGACCAAGAAAATTTGACTTGATTTGCTCTTAGAAATTCCATGAACTATGGTATTTATTTCTTTGTTAGTGATGCAACTAATTGTAAAATCTTTGATTTATCTAAAGTTTCAAGATTGAAAACATTTGTAGGCTCAATAAAAATAGGTGATCGCTCATGGTAGTGCTCCGGGAGAGTGTCAAGCTTCCCATTGTCTGGTGCCTTAAAAAGGTTTTCACCATCCGATACGCTCTTTATTTTATCTTTTGTTTGATCTAATACTGCCATATTCTAGTTTTCATCATTAGATTTTTGTTTTCTTTTTAAATTTTTCCAGCTAGGAGACTTGACACTCTCCTGATTAAACACTATATGTCAAAAATCTCTAGTGGAACAATCATTTGTGTCATCTACGGAAAGGAAGTTGACAATAGATTCATCACTTGAAAACATAGGTATATCAATAGATTCAGATGAATCCAAGTCAATGAGATTAGGATGGATCAAAGATAGTGAGTCGTCGGGTTGCGTGAAATTGGCTATGGTTATGGTCATAACGGAGTTGACCGTAGGATTTGAGGTACAAGGTGGATCAATGATGATACTATCCTCATGATAGTCTTGTTCATTTAAATTTGATTCAGTATCAATAGAATCATAGTCACTTTGTAGTTCAGATTCTTGCGGTTGGGACCCTGACCCTTCACCTTCAATTAGAGTTGGGGTATACTTGTGTATTACATCAACCTCCCTATCCCTCCAAAACTCATCATTGTAAATGGTGTCCCATTCATATTCCGTAGAGTCTGTGTCAGAGTTATTATCCATGAAATTCTGAATTGTTGCCAAACATGCTTCTCTTGAATTTGAACCTTCATGCAATGTGAAGACAGTGTCATACAATTGTTTGGATGTTCTTTCTTTTGAGTTAGTATCATAGCCTAATCCAGTTTTCTCTTTCCCAGCAAGTCCTTGAAGGTGAATAGGCTCAACTACTTCTTTCCTTTTCCAATAGGACTCTTATCATAGCCCATCTTTTGCATGATTGAATACCCTTTTCCATATCTATATGTTGGTAATTTGATATTAAAAACTGCTTCATCTTCATCTTTATAGAGCCAATTTAAAATTTCTCTATCCTTAGGATCTTCCTTTGGGAATTTTTCTTTGATGAATCATCCATTAAACTTTTTGCTTGGCTCTGTTGGTGGTTGCATTGATGTTGATGTTGCTGATATTTGATGTTGTGTGATAGAAGGTTTTCCATGTGACCGAGGTGATGTAGGTAAATTAGCCAAATAGAGAGAGTACTCCCCGACTCCATGGTCCTTGAATTTCAATTTCTTGTCAAAACTATTGGTTAACTGACTGATTTGTGTGTCAATCTTGAGAGAATTACTAGCACGAGCTTCTTGATTATTAGGAACCAAAGTATCTTGACTGGCTTTGATATTGGCACAAGTTTGAATATTTCAATTATCAGTTTATATCGTGATTTCTTGTCCATCATAAGGAAACTTAAGACATTGATGATATGTGGATGGGATAGCTTCCATTTCGTGGATCCAAGGACGACCCAACAAGATGATGTATGCAAGATCATGGTCTAATACTTGACAGAAAGTATTTTTGATAACAGGTGCCACTCTGATTGGTAGCATTATTAGGCCCTTGGATGCTCTTTCCTCATCATCATAGGCTTTAATGGTAATCTTTCTTCTAAGATCAATGGATTCCTCAGAAAATCCTAAAGCCCTAACCAACTTCATGGTACATATGTTCAAACCAGCACCTCCATCTATTAGAACTCATCTGACACGAAACTTGTGAACCATGACTTCTAAATATAATGATGAATTATGGGGATGAGTTATGGAAATGTCATCTTTTTAAGAGAATGAAAGGCATGTGGGTGAGGAAAAGTTTCCTACCATGGCTTGAAATTGTTCCATATCCAAATTAGTGGATACAGTTGTTTCAACGAGGGCCTTTTCAAAAAATTTCTTATGTGCTAAGGAAATCTTCAAGAGTTCTAAGATAGAAATCTGAGCAGGAGTTTTCTGAAGTTGGTTGACTAAATCATATTGATGTTGAGGTAGGGGCACAGTGGTTTTCGAAGAAGCACCCTTTAAGACAACTTTAGCTTGTGCCCTTGTTGTCGTGTTGACCTCCCTATATTCCATTTTTTCCTCGACTTTTATAACATTGACCCGCTCGTCCTTAGTGTAGATATGATTGATTACCAGATCATCAATATGATTCACACTTTTTCCATAAGGCTCACCTTTTTGATAGTTGGGAAAAGGGTTACAAAATGCTTGGTAGTCTTCATTTGATTTTTGATGTCCTTCTATTGTGATGGTGCCATTTTTGATTAATTCTTGAACGATATTCTTCAAGGCTTGACATTTATTTGTGCAATGACCTTTGCACCGATGATAGTCACAATAGTATGCCTCATTCCATGATGGAGGCTTCACACTAGGTTCATAGTTTCATTGAGGTGGCAAGGTAATGACCTGTTTAGCCATCAACTCTTTGAATGTAGATTCTAGAGATTGAACCAGTGGGGTGTACGTTCTTCTACTAAAGAAGAATGAAAATCATTGTGGATTGGTGTTTGAGGTATTCCCTAAGGAGTTGTGATTGTTAAATTGGTTCCCCGGTAATCTTGATTGTTGGAAGTCTCCTGATTGGGAGTAGAATGTTCATTCACATTGTTCCTCAGAGGAGGAGGATTGTGTCCATGATTTCTAACCAAGTTGACATTGTTATAGTTGCTGTTGCGAGGAGCACTTGGAGTACTACGAACAAATGGCTTATTCGAGACATGATTCACATCAACAACACCATCATTCACTAAATTCTTGTTGCGGGTCCAAAATTTAGACTTGTCCTGATTGTTATGATGATTGGATGAGCTAGGATTATCCTTGTCAAGTTTTATTATTCCTCTTTTTACCAAAGCACCTTCAATGGTTATAGCATCTTCAATCAATTTCTCAAAAGAGGGAGGACAATGCAAATTCAAACAATAATTCATTTCTGAATTTAAGTTGTTAATGAAGGTGACCATCTTTTCCTTTTCAGGAACAAGATGTGGATATCTAGCGAACATTCTTCTCCATCTCTAAAGAAAAGTAATAAAAGGTTCACCAGGTTTTTGCGCAACTTTGCAGAGATCTATCATAGTGATTTGATGTTGGATGTTGTATGCATATTGTGATATAAATAGATTGATTAATTCTTCAAATGTCTTGACAGGAGGTGTGATTTTTGATAGCCATTCCATAGAGTGACCTCCAAGACTCCTAGGAAACAAACGCATCAAGTAAGTGTCCTCATGAACGAACTCTAAAGTCATGTTTCAAAAGTCTCTTACATGATCGATTGGATCTAATTTCCCATTACAACGATCAAATTTTGGAATTTCACAATGTTTAGGAAATTGAATCATGTTGAGACTTCAATCGAAAGGATAAGGACAAATGTCCTCAAGAGTATATTTCTTTGTTGTGGTTCTCCCTTGTAATTCTTTAATTTTCCCTTGAAGTGCCTTAATTTGTTGAATCAAAGCACTAAGATCAGATAGGGGTGTTTCTTCAGGTTTATTCTTCAAATTCTCGGTATCAAAGTCATGAGGCAATTTAGCTCCTTGGTCAGCTAGGTACAGGAAATATTTTTCTTTATCACGTTGCAAGATATTTTCTATGGTTTTGTGAAATTTGGGATCTTGCTCAGCCTCTCTAAGACATTCTTCATCTCGTTCCTCATCACTATCTATATGGGTTTTTCTCATGGCTTTGTAGTTGTGGAATGGATTTTCTTCTATGTTATCCATGTTGTTGTTGAAAAGTGGATTATGACTTATACTATAAAGAGGATTACTGCTTTCACCTTCTTCTTGAGTGTTTTGGTATGACCTTGTTGGATTGTGTCCTTCAATTTATTGTATTTAGATCTTGTAGAGATAGGCATAAGATTTTGAAGAGTTCTTCTAGACTTAGATCACAGTTCTGAAAAGTGCAATGATGATGATATCTTGATCTGATAAGATGTGAATCCTATGATATGATCAAAGATGTTCCTAATTTTTTATTGTGGCTTCCAATGATGAAGGATGTTAGAATCCTATTGGGGAAGTTGAATCAATAATCAGAATTTTTTTTGAAAAGTGCACTCTCAAAGATTTGATCTTTGTTTTTGAAGAAAGGTTTTTAAGATCATTGAAGGATTTGATTGGGATGTGATGGATATTCAATAGAAGGTTGTGGTATATTATCAAACTCAAGAGGTTGATTAAGATTATGTCATTGAGATAGAGCTAATCTCTTATAATAAGCTCAAGAATCCAAGGGATCTACAACGTACTCGTCAGTGAATCCCCTAACAAAGTCTTGGTATCTATGAAGAAATATGTGGTAATGAAGCAAGACGTGTTGACTTTTGTACAAAAAATTTCTTCTTTACAATGTTTTCTTGTACCCTAAATGTTTCTTGGGTTTCTTTATCCTATTGGAAACTGATTTCTTGACATTTTTTGTTGATTTCCACTTTCTAAGCATGAGAGAAATATCGAGATGCTACTGGACCAAGGATGTTATACACTCAAATCTGTCAAGAGTGAAAATTCTGGAAAATGATAGATGCACTACTCTGTGTCCTATATGCACTGCAAAAAAAAAGGCATATGTGCTAGAGAAACAATCAAATGCACTAAGACACTCCCTAGATGTGCTAAAACAATTTTCTAAACAGTTGAGAACAATTTTTAGCTGAATTTTTGCATGTTCATTTTGGATGATCTTTTATCTATGATGGAAGACACAACAAACATTCTGAAAATAGTTTTTTTTTAAACCCTATACTAACATCAAGTGTATGATCAAGAAAATGTTTTCAACAAGTGTTTTCATAGGTTTAGCACATGAAAGACAATTCAGGCAGACTCACTCTTAGTACTCAAGTAGGTCATTCTAGTAATCAATAGCCCACATCACCCAGAACTTCACGTCGACATACACACATAATTAGGTAATGTCACCCACGAAGGGCACGGGTATTTTTGTCTTTTCGAGGGCATGTACTTAGAGTGGCGAAAGTGGATACCTAGATCCCCGAGCAAATGGTCATGCTTGATTATGGTGGCAGGTGTCTTGTGGTGATTCTTCCTCCTTACTTTGTGATTATTAGGACGTTCAGAAACTGACTTCGGCTGGCTGCTACACTAGGTTCATAGTAAGGGTTTCCGTTCGGTGTGGCAATAATAAACTCCCTTAGGAGACCTCCCAACCTTTAGAACAAAGGCTTTGGGGATGGTTATCTTGCACACTACCAACAAAAGTGGGTTTCCCTAGATTTTCTTTAAATTTTATAGCGGGGTGGAATAACTTGGCTTTGGATTAAAGACCCACTTGATGCGTTCCTCTTGGGTGAGTACTTTTTCCCGCAAAGGCGAGGATCTCCTAAAGGATGTAATAAAGCATTAAATTTTCATGAAATTGAAAGAAAGAAAAATGCGAGTCCCGATCACCCAATTAAGGGAGAGCATAGACCTGTGCCCGCAGACAAAGCAAAACCAAATGTTCTCTTTAAAGCCAAATCCCCGCAATGGTAGTCCCTGAAATCTAAGTGAAGATATTGCTTCACAAAAACAAGTTTGTCCAATTTTAACTTCAAGATCATTGTGTGGTGACTATCCTAGATTGCTTCTTTTTAAATGCCATGTCTATCCTAGGATTGATCAATTTTATCCAGATGTGACTATCCTAGGGTTGCTTCTTTTTAACTAGAGAGAATTCTATCTACGGAAGGCGTCAGACTCAGAATTCTATTTTTTGTTACAACCCATATGCACCAAAGCGGATAGTATATGCACAAAAATAGACAGCAGATGCAGAAAGCGGATCTGAATCGTTTAACCGAGATATTATATGCGCTAAAGCGGATCTTAAATGTGCTACAGAAAATTCCTAAATGCACTAAAATAGTCCTTAAATGTTCAACTTTAAATAAATGCAAATTTAAATGTGTAAATAATGCAGTACTAATGCGCTAACATCTACCTTAAATGTGCTAACTTAAGTCCTATATGCGCTAAAACAATTCTTAAATGTGCTACTTTAATTAAGTGCAGATTTAACTCTAAATGCAATGAAACTAGATGCGCTATTCTATCCCTCGGATGTGATAAATTAGCTCTCATAAGCGTTAGAACAGTCACCAGATGCGTTGAAAACCTGCAAAACAGAAGAATCAAATCCCCAGATGTGCTACAAAAAGTATCAGATGCGCTAAAACGCCAAAAAAATTTGAAGGTTGAACTCCAGAACACAGAAACCTATCAGAATTCTCTACAAGAAAAGGTGTGTATAAAAATATAACTGTCATAATGAATTCAAAACACATTCAATAAAACTTTATATCAAAGAAACTTAAAGAACATTTAAACAAACTCTTGTTGTAGCTCCTTCGAAATCGTATTATTGCTCCCTATCTCCAGCATTTCATTGATTCAAGTTGCTCTCAGATTTAGCATGCCAAGCTCAACGAAATGGACTACTACAGAATGAGATTTAAACTAAAATGCATATTATATTAAGATGCAAGATTATGTTGTGCTATGACAAGATGATTATCGCCAAGATATTATTATTGCTAAAATGCTAAAGATGCAAATGCGTAAGTGTAATTGTATGTGTGTGTTTGTAACCAATGCTTGGATTCACACATGTATTTAAGAGTTTTTGAAATAATTTGATTGGCTGACATGATTAACGGTTCAAATCAAGCTTGTCGGGATGAACGGTGAGAGATTTTTGAAAGTCGAGAGAGAGAGATGGAAGGTTTCCTCCTCTTCAATTTTTCTCATTCAGAACTGAAGGAAGGTTGCCATTTGAAGAATGAGTTGGGAATGAATTTCATAATTAAATAAATTTATTTATTTAATTATATGTGAGGATGAAATTAGAAGTTTACATAATTAAATAAGTAATTAATTATGTGTGAGAGATGAATTTAAAAGGTATTTAATTATGTGTGGAGTGAGAAAAGGTATTAAATTAAATATTTATAATATTTAATTTAACTATGAGATGAAGAGGGTGTTTGGAGGAATATTCCATTATTTGAATTCAAATATTCAAATTTAGAATAACATGATAATTAATATAAATAAATTAAAAAAATTATTTAATTTAATTAAGAGGAATATGGAAGATGGTAATAATTAAATAAAGTTATTTATTTAATTAAGGTAGAAGTATTATAAAAGTGAACAATATAAATTAATAATTAAATTTTTTTATATGTAGATGACTTTAGAAGATTAATTAAATAATTTATATTTAATTAATTAACAAGCTTGATTAACCATGACCATTTTTAGATGTTTACATTTCCTATCTATTTTCTTCACAAAAAGATACATCTGTACAATTTGTATTCTAATTGCATGGTTTGTAATCTCCTTATATATGTATTCTACAAAATTTCTAGAAGTTTAAGTCACATTCACTGCCACAAAGTCATATTTTTGGCCTTCAAAATTACAGGCAATAATCATTTTGTTAAATCTTTGTCATTTTGGTTTGTTTAGAACTTCTTTGTAGAATTCAATATTGGTTTTTCTTTCATAGAACTCTTAATTCTTCCTATATGTTTTATTCTTATTTGTTTATATTTATGTCATATACAATTCAATATCTTAGATTTCAGAACTTCAATCATAAAAGTAGGTTAGGAACATAATGTTTTATAAATAAAACCAAGTTTCCTTGATTTATTGTGCATTGTGTGCATTAATTTGCACATTAAATGACAAATAAAACATGCTTATATCTTATTTCTAAAGGAAGTATTCATAGTCTACTATGTTTTTCCATCAAGTCATCTTCTTATTGTTGACATTGTATGGTAAATGTAGATAACAAAATTGATTCATATTAACATTAGTTTGCATCAAAATTATGAATAGAAAGAAAATTTGATAAAAGCAATAGAAAACACTATGAGCATTGTAAAATTTTAATGCAACTTAAGAGACACATACTCTAAGTTACATCTTCAAATGGTAGATTCCTCCCCACCACCCAACAAAAGCTCTTTTTGTAGTTATATTTCTATTGTAAGATGTCCAATTTTCTAGAAAAATAAAAGAAATAGAAAAAGAATAAAATATGATGAAGTAATTTTGAGTTTTGAACTAAATTACATTGAGAAAACTTAGATGCACAAGTTAAGTTTGAAGCGAACATGAATTCATTCAACAATTTTTGACTGCCAAATAGGATTTCCAATGGGGTTAATCCAACCCAAAAATAATTGGAAGTCCAACACTCATAGTTATGATCTCAAACAAGATGCTAGGAGGCATAATAAGATTCCATAAGAATTGAATGTAACCACCCTGTTAACTAGATAATGCAAATGAAAAATAACGAAGACCGAGTACAAATTTCAATTGTGTTTCAAGACAATAGACACCTATATAATGTATTAATAATTGCAAATGGTTACTAGGAAAATTTAAAGAAAATGATATTGGAAGCAAAAGTGTGTGTAAGGAAACAACAAAAACTTTGTTATAAATTTATTAAATGATAGCAAGCATTATTATAATTGGATGAAATTGTTGGAAATAATGTCAATAACTATGAAATACCTTGTAGATGGCATTGGAGACTCCTAGAAAAATTTCTTCTAATTCAGTCATTTATAAATTCAAGAGTGCTTTTGGCATCAATTGTATGATTAAAATACAAAAAATATAATACTCTTAAATTTTTTTACCATCCTGTGTGTTATTGAACAGTTTTCGTCACATTCCATAAATCATTCACATTTACCCTACAAATTTCTATGTATATAAGTTTGTCGATCTTTTCTTAAGTTTTAAGAACCTCGTCGACCTTCAACGAGGTTATCATAATTGCTCCTTGGTCCAATATCTTTGTGGAAACCTTTAGAGTTCACTTTTCTAATCAAGTTGTGGGAATGTTGCCAGGGCTGGAAGGGGTTTTTGTAACTAGACTCAAGGCACATATATGTGAAGAAGAGTGAAATTTTTGAAGGAAATATCATTTCATTTTGAAACTTACAAAAGGTTTTGAAACTTTTGTTGGTCTCCAATAGGGTTTCACAAACCTTTTCATTGATCGATAATATAAATTCTTATATGAATAATCATTAAAGTGAAACTAAGGAAGATTTTAAAGCAATAAAATTGGAGGTTATCATAACTATAGCAGACTTCGATGACATACTTGATTTTTTTTCAAATTCTGATGTCACCTCAAGGGAAGTACTTTTCAACTATGCTACAACATGAACAAGCATGCTAAGCCATATAAGGATACATATTTGTTGAGTAAATTACAGTAACATAAACCATAGCTTATCATAAGTGCAGGAAAAAAAAGAATAACATTCATAGAAGAGATAAACACAAATTACCAAAATACAAAATTCTTTATATATATATATATATATATAGCTTTACATTTATTGTGTTTATATTAAAAAATGGGAGATTCTAATACATTCTTTTAATAGGGAGGATGAAAAAAAGGATGCAAATCCCCTCCACTACTTCCTACATTCACTCAATTTGGGCTGGTGAGAGCTAATTTTCATTGGACTCCATAAATGGGGAAATAGTCCCATGTCATTTTGCTCGAGTCCAACAAAGAGGGGAGCTATAGATTCTTCAATGAGTTGGTGTTGAAGCATCACCACAATGCAGATAGCATCGCTCACTAAACCGATCCTTGGAAATGCACTCAAACCTCTTATGGCTACCCTCACCTTGATCAGGCACTCTAGTCTAACTAGGCGGTCTTCAACCCTTACTCCCCAATCTCGCTTTCCAGAGGTATGAATTACATTATACACAAAGCACTCTAGAAGCTTAGAATTGTGTATATGAACACAAGTCAAGGAATTTTCTCTACTAATCTTCTTGACCATGCCTTCTTCAACATCATTGTGAATCATAAAGACATCTCTCAACTAGTCTACCACCAGCCTTCAAAATTGATTGCATTCCACATCTTCAATCTTAAGGAAATTTCTCTTAGAAGAGGTATCACTCGCAGTACGCTCGACATCTTTGAGCAATGAAATTGAAGTGATTAAAATGAAGGTAATTCTCCTAGAATTTATAGAAGTGGAATGGCATGGTAGGTGATCAATACCAAATATTTTCTTGAAAATGAATAACATTTGAAAGGACACTAATATTGTTTGGAAATTTATTTAAGAAGGTTTTTGATGTGACATAGTTACATTAAATTCTTAGTTCAACAAGTTATAATTTTAAGTTGCACTATTTGCTAAGACATTTCACACAAGCATAATCACATAAGCATATATATATTAAATGAAGATCCTGGGAATTGCATGCCACTCACATGTACGTCAAGCCATGGGGTTGGCATACATGAAAGAATTCTTTGATTTCTAGTCAAAATCAACTTGAGAAAAGTAATGTAATTATGAATAACTTAAAAATGGTCATAAATGTTCTTTGTGTATAATTTTCTCTAAATTAGGGGGTTAGTTTTACGAAACCATCACTTGATATGACGGTAGTTATGTTAATGGCCAAGATTCAAGATTGAGGTTTTATAAAATCATATTTGAGAGACTCTTAGAGGGTCCAAAATTATTTTATGGATTATATTATGATGTAATGTAAGGAACGAGGAACATTATGAACTAAATTTTAAATTTCACTTTATTCTTTCTATGTGAACTTTGAATTATGAATGTGATGTGTACATATTGAACTAGTTTGCTAGCTGAAGCAGTATTTGGAGTTTTTTCTTTTATGAAAAATGACTTCATAATGTTACATTTGCTTGTTTAGAATTAAGATCAATTCTTTTGGGAAACAATTTTATTTGCTATTATAATTCTAGTCTTTGTGCTCAGGGGCTAATGGCTTTACTTGTTTATCACATTGATTTCATATTTATCAATCAATGTTAGTTCACCTTTCTCGCTTTTTGGTTAAAAACATACTCTGAAATGGTTAGTTATAACCTCTGATGGAGTTGTACCTCGATAAAAATTCAAAGTAAAGTCACAAATACAATTGTGATATTTCCTTGGTGTTAGTAACATTGATCTTATTTCAATGGGATATGGAGTTGATAAATGATAGATTTTAATAAGGGCCAATATGTTCACTAACATTGTGCTCAATACATCCTTTTCTATGAGCTTTCTCTTGCAACTGTCTTTGTTTTGTTCTGTCAGTTTGCTCTTTTCCCTTGTGCTTCTCTTTTAAGCACTAAGCCTAATGTGATCCTTCCACATCCTCTTCTCAAGCTCATCCACATGACATCCCAATCATTTTCAAATACATTTTCATAAACATTTTCACACATTGCATCTCCTTTAAGAGGAAGAGATATAACCAAAATTTTATGAATAATCCATTTCTTCACAAAACCCATAAGTTCAATAGTTTTTTTTGGATAATTTACAATCCTTCTAAAAGATTATAATAGTAGCCTACAAAACTCCCAAGAGAAAAAATTTCCCTCACTTATTTACTTTCAATTTATTATCATAAAATTGTGAATGTCACAAACAATGATATAAAGTACACAAAGGCATCTCTCCCAAAAAAAACCAAAAGAGAAGCACAAATTTCACAAAGAAATAGATCTAGCTAAAAATATGTCCACCTTCAACATATCCATGGTAGTTAAATGGAGATTAAATCCAATCAAACCATCAAAATCTCATGATTATGTCAAGTCCAATTTGTTTTGTCAAAAAAATTATAAAAACTTTTCTATTAACTTTTTAGCAATAATTTAAAATGAGAAAAAAGTATAGATATCACATATTTATTTGTCTATAAAATAGGAGAATATATTCTAAAATATATATATGGACAAGCTCCACGTATGAGTTGGTTCAAAGTAAATCTATCTTGCACTATTAATTATCCAAACAACGAAAAGCTTATTTAGGGTCACAATCCACAACAATACTCTAGCTAACACTCACATTATGTATAAAATTTTCCAATTAAATGGTGTATAAATTAGCCATATTGAGGCCTATTTCTTTTGACATTATACATTGATGAGACTCACACATGCCAACTTCTATGGTCCAAGTAAATTAATTTCTAATTTTCCAAAATAAAAGATTGAGCACTCCAAAAGAATCATGACCAACAAAAGAATATTATTAACACAGGAAAAAGTTGAGAAATCATTCAAGATGAGACACAACTATTCTTGATTTTATAGTCATCTTTATGTCTAAAAGATGTCAAGCTTTTGTAAATGAGTTATTTCAACATAGTAGAAGATTGCCTCAAAATAATTGATAGAATCAGAATATACCAAGTCAACTAATTAAATTAAATCAAATCATACTACATAAATTTTATTACCCATAATAGCAGATACATACTAGACAAAAGAACTCTTACAAATTTTGAACTTCCATGCTCTATGACAATCCAAAGAGCAAATAGAAACAAATTTTGTATGTTTCTTAAACATGCTCATCTTCACAAATCATCGGACCTTCATAAGGAAGACATGTCATTTTAAATTTGGAATTTTCATTTAGAAACAAATGATAGCCTGTGTTACTAAGCCCTTTGTTATAGATGCATGATTTGTAGTCTGAAGAATAACAATCAACACTTGGTCCGTCCTATGTTTTTTTCTTAATTATGAGAGAAATATTTTCATTATAAAAATACCATCTCCACATATTGTATTTTTGACAAATGTTGTCTTCTTTCAATAAACAAATTATATTTTTGTCTCCTTGAAAAATTCTTGATAATTACCTCTCCTCGAACCAATAAATTTGGCATGAAATATAATTTTAATACTTCTTACAAGTCTTGGCTATTGTTGTCTTCTAAATGGATTCATTTATTGAATTTGAGGCCAAGGGAAAAAGGAACATTGACACTATTAAAATTGTGAAAAACATGAGCCATGGGATCAAACAATGAACAAAGACACCTTCCACGAAAGAGAGCTACAAACAATAATTTTCAATATTCCTCAACAATAAAAATCTAAAAAATGAACCTCAAGAATCTTCAAGGAAAACAAGATGCCTCAAAGGTTGAGAGTTCTATCAAAGGCATCAAAAGGTATTCAAAGGTATGCAAGCTCAAGAGAGATAATACAATGAGGGTTGAATGTTATATAAGAGAAACCCTAAATGATAAAGGGATTAGATCATGACAAGTGTCAACATCTCATACAATGAGATAGAATGATCTAATAATAGCTCTAGATAGTTAACATAGAAAATCACTCCTAAGTTTAGCTTAAGTGCATGAGAATAAATTAACGAACCAGCTTTTAGAGGATATCTCATTCACCCAACTTTGATATTGTATGCCCAAGTTATGGCCAAAAGAAAATAAACCTCCTTTAGAGCACAAAGAGGGTTTTTGGGGCCCCTGCCAGCTGGTCATACTGTTGATGTCAACATGACATTAGTAGAATATTTTGCAAACTATTCCCTTCTACCCAAAAAAAAAAAAATGATCCCCCTTGTAGAAAACTAGCAATAAAATATTCCTTTCTAAATAAAATATGTTGAAAAGATTCTTTGGTTAGAAAATTTGAACTCGCAAGGAAAAATTTTGTGGCATCGGAATGTGCAAAAGGCTATCAGAATAGGGCCGCCATTTGAAAAAAAAAATGTGGCACATGAATAAGCACCCAATACTTATAATAAGAACAAAACTTATTATAGTGCACACTTATTAATAGTGTTACAATTATTATATGCGCAACATTATTAATAAAGTGCATAACTTATTAAAATATACACTTTTTAAAAAAATTCAAAAAAATTGTATGACAAATCATACAAGGGCCGTACCAGGCCCCCATGTAAAAAAATTTCCTCAAAAGCTTTCGACAACAAAAATGGGAAATTTTATAGTCAAAATTCTTTGAAACAACCTCTTGAATCCAAAAATGAGGTTCTTTTCATGCCTAAATGCACCTAAAAATTTTCCACCTCAAAAAATTGCAAAAAAAGTAATGGCTAATCTAGATCTAAAGCTTGTAACCTTTGTTCAAGAAAAAACCTCATAAATCAAGAAGGGGTTTGTTTAATCTAAGTTTTGATACCATGTTAGAATTTTTAAAAACATGAGCCTTAGGATCAAATAATGAACAAAGACACCTTCCATGCAAGAGTGTTGTAAACAATAATATGCAATATTCCACATCAAGAAGAAGCTACAAAATGAACCTCAAGAATCTTCAAGGAAAACAAGAGTCCTCAAAGGTTGAGAGTTCTATCAAAGGCATCAAAAGGTATTCAAAGGTATGAAATCTCAAGAGAGATAATACAATGAGGGTTGAGTGCCATATAGGAGAAACCCTAAATGATAAATGGATTAGATCATGAAAAGTGTCAACATCTCATGCATGAGACAAAATGATCTAATAATAGCTCTCTTGTTAACATAAAAAATTGCTCCTAAGTTTATCTTAAGTGCATGAGAATAAAATAGACTAATAATTAATTAAAGATTAATTAATTATTAGCTAATGCATGATTACTCTAACAAACATCTCATGTGAGTGAACTTCAAGAAGACATGCCTCCCAAAAAAAGTTAGAAAACCTAAGTTTACAAGATTTTGCTAGTAAATATTCATCACTTAGTGATAATAAGAAAGATTGCTTCCATATGAGATATATATCAAATTTTGTACTTGTGGGACTTGATCTCATGACAAAACTCAACTATAAACTGAAACTTTTCAATCCACCTACACCCACAATACCTAAGTTAAATGACAAGAACTTTGAAATTTCATATGATGAAGATTAGGGCAACTGTTTGGAATTTGGATACCATGTTTTTTAGTTTTTAATTTATAAATTTTATCATGTATGTTTGCAGTTTTAGTTGAATATTTAATGGTGAGGAATATTGCCATTCTTTGAATCTTATTTTAGGAGTTCCTAAGCTTAGTATTTATGGTATCACTTTATTAGATATTTAGATTCAAAGCTTTCAAATACTGTGGCTCATGTTTTGGTCTTTGAGATTCAGATTTTATGAACAAATGTATGTAAATTTAAACTTTTCCTATTTTATAAATAAAATATATAATTTATATGCATAATTTCATCTTTGATTTTGTACAAAAAAAATTTCAAAAAGTTAAATAGTTTGTAAATCATTACAAAATTATTATATTATTTACTATTTTTTCAAATTTATTTCATTTAGGAATCGAAAATTCTCATCAAACTAAAGATATCATTCAAATCTCAAGTAGTGATAGTTCCCCATTCTACCAACGGACTCATCTCCATCAATCAATTATTCGAATGGAATTCCTAGAAGTGTTATTCAGGATTTTGCAAGTAATATTTCACTTAGTTTCCTTGACAACTACAACAAGCAAAAACAATTGTTTCAAACGTACATAGTGTGTGGGATTGTCAAGTTCCATTGATGAAAGCAACATTAAATGAGTTCCATACAACTTGTGAAAAGTTGTCTTCCTTTTGCACTTTCCTCCTTGAATGCAAGTTGATTAGTACTATGGAGAAGGTGGTGCCTCTTACATTAAAATTGCATTTGAAAACTACTTGAATAATATATAATAAACTTTAATTCCAAAACTATGTATATAGTATGTGATATTGTAATGTTATTACAACCTCTAACAATTATGAATAGTTAATTTCTTTTTTAAGTTTCCTACAAGAAATGTATGGTACTTACTACTACAAACAAGAAAATTTTCCTTGCATCAAAATTTCGTTTTAGAATTACTTGAATACCATGTAATAAAATTTGTTTCAAAACTATATAGTATGTGATATTGTATTATTATTATGGCCTCTATTTAATATGAATAGTTGTAGTTGCAAATGTTGTTTTACATAAATATAACATTGCAATTTTTATTTTTCACTTATAGTTTTAAATCTTTCCTCTTTACTTGCCTCATATGTTACATTTCTATTACTTGTTTTCTAACAATAAGTGATGTAGTTGTTTATAGGGTAAAAGCACGAAGTTGGGTTCATGAAGAGGAGAAGTTTCAGTCAAAACAAAAAAAATGCAAGAAATTTGTACATGTTTTTAAAAAATGCATATGCACTTTGGATCGGGTACCTGAGCCTAAATCCGAATGCGTATGTGTTTAGATTCAGGTATGCACCCAAAAACACGTATGCTTTAAAAAATGTGTATGTGTTTTATAGCGCATACACATTTTTGAAAGCTATTTAATTTTTTTAAATAAACAACTGTATTATTCATTTTCTCACTGCAATTTGGCCAATGACCTTGAGGAAGGGCTAATTTCGTGTACACATTCTTGAAGGCCGATTTCAACCTAATTTTCACTGCCACCTCCTCCCATCAACACAACCAACCTCAGTGACCTCCAGATTGGTTGAATTCTACTATTTTTTTGCTTTATATCATGCATTTTTGTTTTGTAATTGTTATTTTGTTTTTTTTGTTTTACATTGAATATTTTATAGTTTTTAAATTGTATTTTTAACTAAAAACGTTAAATTGTAAATTGAAAACCATAAAATCTATACCTAAATTAACTAGAATTTAATCTAAATTGGACACAAAACTTAGAAATCAAATCCCTAAACCCTAGGTTCCAAAAAACATAGACCTAAAACTAAACCCTTAATACTAGGACCTAAATCCTAAAACCTAAACCTAAAAGGGTTTATGGTCCCGTGTAAAACCAGGTTATATTTAGGGTCTCAGACCCTTGTTTTTTTTATTGTTGCAGCGGTTGTAGTCATGTTTATCTTTTAGAAGCTATTGTGGTGTTGTTGTAGGTTTATGATATATTTTTCTGTAGCCTGCCTTTCCTTGTATTGGGTTCTGGGGCCCCATCAAAATCCACTTTTACCTCTAATAAAAACAAAACTTGAGAAACTTTTGAAATAGCCATGATTATCTTCTCAAACTAGTAAGGAAATATAGGCTAGCTAAGAAAAATAACTCTAGAAATTTAGTTACAAATTAAACCAAAATATCACCTTCCCAAAATCACACAATCATGAAATGCCAACAACGAATTATGATCAAGTAGCTCATTAAATTATACTTAATACATTTATAATTTTTCCACTTGTCAAATCAATGAAGTAGGACCTTGATATTATTATTTAAAGATTTTAAATTAGGCTATTATGTTGAAATCAAAATTTAAGATAAATTCATAATTTAATGAAGGGTATGTACACATGACTTTAATTGTATAATTTAATGTACATGTTGTAGGGGAGGCTATAATTGTTTGTATAAATTCTACAACATAAATTAGTGTAAAATTTCATTCTATGGATTTTTTAATGTTTTAAATTGAATGTGTCTTCAAATGAAATATATTTTGAATTTGTGCATGTTCAATGTGATTTATAACTTTCAAATTGTGTACATTATTTAATTAGTTTTTTGATATATATATTTTAATTGTTTAACATGTAGTTTTCATTTCATTGAACATGGAGCCTAAATTTAACATAAAGGATTTTATACCTAATGAACAACCTGAAGATCCCATACATCCACATCCACCACCACGACAAAACCCCACAACTCCACCCTCTCCACCTCCTAACCCCCATGCCCTATAGTAGATCAAACTCAATTAAGAGAGAGCATTAGAGAAAACCTTAATGTCATTCAGGAAAATATAGATTTGATAAAAAATGAAGCCTAACATCCCCCCATATCGCATGGTTTGCATCTTCGATGCAAACTGTTGTCAATTTTGTTCATTTGTTTGAAATGTGCAAAATTCATGTAAATAATAACATTAAATTTATCTATATATATATTCAAGAAGTGTTTGGTGTAGATGCATGATCACACAATGCCCGAATCTCAATATGATCGTGTCTGTATTTCGAGTGTTGTAGAATTGGACTCACATTTTTTGGTGAGGTACAAACCAATATATATTTTAATTTTTGTGGACATATCTAATTTAATTTGAATTTTCACACATGTGTTAAATGATATATTGTATCTAGATGTAGGGAGGTCATGCGATACTGAGTACCAACCAACCACAAGTTGTGGTAAATGCTCCTTAGTCATTGCCAACTCAGGTGTGTGCTTCCAAAGGTTCTTAAGTTTAAAATAAACACACATCATAGATCTAATTTAATTTGAATTTGTACACGTATGGATGGTCTATACATTGTTGTATCTATATGCAAGGATTTCATGTGATACCTATGGCTGGTGCACCTGATACATCGTCAGCTTTTATGCATGGAAAATCTCAGGTGCGTGATCATGAGGTCATATCATTTGAGGTTGTAAATTTTACTAAATCTCCTATACAATTTTTAGGTACCTTTTAAATATATATATTCAAGGTTCTAACATATTGTTTGCTTTATTTGAATATGAAGGAAATAGTAGATCAAGCATTTGGACCTTCTCAATTGACATTTATGCTACCCATTGAACAAAATGTGCTAGTAGATTCACATGATCATATGGTAATTTATACATACTAAAACTTATTTTTACTGTATTTACTAGATATTTAATTAAATTTATTTTTATCAAGTTTATATTTTCAATTTTATGTTAAATTAAATCAAAATTTCTAAATAACTTTAAATCTAATTGCAAGTTTCTTGTACTCTTCTACAACGTGATACGGGTACATCTTGTCCACGTGGAGCAAAGAGGAGACTTGATTTGGTTGATCTCCCTGATAATTAGATGGTTTTAAATTTTATGGACTATAGATCTATTAAATATATGGGTTGGACTTGACATATACATTTTGAACATGTTATTTCATGGACCATTTCACATACATTATTGAACTGCAAATTTTTGTAGGATAGGATGCTCTCATACACTTCTAGGGTTTTACACCTAAACCTGGATAAAGGTATCCCACAAAAACTTGGGGGTTCACTCAAGATTGATGCTAATATGATTGAAATATGTCTCAATGGAATGCTCTAAATGCAAAGAACTGATAAGAATAATGAATTATTAATGTAAAATTAATGAAATATAGATTGTTTGAAAACATATTGTGATATGTAGAAAGATAGATTAAATGCAATATAAAACAAGATAGAAAGGCTAAACAAAAAGAGTGCACCTAGAAACTAACAGAGGCTGAAATGAAGACTGTAGATGTCTCTAAAATTTTGGAAATTTTAATTTTTTGGCCAACTAGGACACTTACGCCAAGCTGGGCGACTTAGTTCTAGATTTGGGAAACTGCTTCAGAGTCCGTTTCAACTAAATGGGTATCCATATCTAAAGAAATTTCTGAAAAACATGTGCAGTGGGACTAAGTCACCACTGTTGGTGACTTAGTCCACTTTGGCTTTTCTATAAATCTGAAAGTAGAAACAGAAGCCCCCAGTCTGCATTTTATTTTCTGATTGAAACTCAGATCCAAATTTGCAAAAAATCCTACAAAACATAATATAATTTGGCTTCTAAAGGGGGTTTTTTCCTTGGTCAAATCCCTAGTTGGTATTTAAACAAGGAAAAAATAATGAAATCTGCATAAAACCCTAGCCCCAAGTGTGTCTAAGACTAGGAAAATTTGAAGCAAGATGTAAACCTATTCTATCATGCAAGAATAAGATCCATAAATGAAACTAGAATGATGCAAGAATCATTCCAAGAGACCCTAATCACATTAGAAATAAATCTTAATAACATGCAAACCTTCCTTAGGCTGAAAATAGAGAGAAAATGGAAGATGGAATCACTTTGAAAATAAGTCCTTAGGCTTGATTTGATGGCTAGTTGCATCTCCTCAACCTAGATTTCTTCATGACTCTCCATAGGCATCCATAATCAACCCTTTGCAATGTAAGATCTTGGACAAAAAGTGAACTTGAAGACTTTAAAAAACCCTAGCTTGCTACCCTAAAGCTTCAACTTTGTTGTAGATAGACTTATGAATCTTCTTGTGGAAGATATTCAACACTTGACTCCTTAATTTATTTGTTGAAATGACTAAATGTTGTGAAAAATGACCTAAAAACTTATATTTATAGGCATTCATACCTAATTATTCATTATTTTGACCTCGCAGGCATCATCCATAAGAAATTAGAATTAAGTTAGTGATTTTCTCGCTTAAAATTCAAAAAACCACCAAAAGGGACTAAGTCGCCACCCTGGGTGACTTAGTCCCACCAAGGGTTTTTGAGGTGGGTTTTCTAGAATTTAAATGACTTGAATGTTTTTTGTAGGGATTTGTATGATTTATGGGTAGAATTAGCCTCAAAGTCCAAAATAATGAGTCCTAGGGGCCTATAAATGGTAATTTTAAGGAATGATTAATGCAAAGGTGCCAAAATAGGTCCAAATTAAGTGCAAAATTGCCTCTTTCTTCAAGAGTATATTATTTTTTGTGACACAATTACATCAATTAATATGATCATGTTTGTGTTTATTTATATCAATTTAATTTAATATGATGATTATATATGCGCTCAATTATGATTGTGCTATGTTCATTTTGATGATTATATGCACTCATATATGTATATATATTATCTAATTTTCAAGTAATATGCACTATATATATTCTTATCTAGAATCAAATTTCATATGTATTTACATGTCATTGTTGAATTAAGTTTAGACATGTCTTAAAATGATTAACTCTTAAATTTTAATAATTTATCACATGGTTAGGTGACAAATTAAAACATTCCTTAAATAGTTTAGATCATATTCATAATAAATTAAGGGCATGTAATTGTTGATGGGTGTTTTACAACTTCTCAACACATGTAATGCATAAGTGCATCACCTCTCTTGAAAGACAATTTCCTGCAAGTGAATTGCATGAGAAAACTATCCCAAGGTCTCTCGGATGTCAGGTCATGACTTGCTTGGAATGTCTCAGTTGGTTCATGTGATTTTCTAGTAATCACAGGGCATCCTTACATATGTTAGTTGAAGGGGATTGGTTCCTCAAGTGGAGTTCCTAAGATTTTGAAGGTGAAGGGAAAGTGATCCAAGTTCAAAATAGTAGTCTAAAACTCCATTTTTATCATTAGATTTGGCTTTACAATGATGCTAGAACTTTTCATAAGTTACTATTTCAAAGAAAGGTCAAAAGGGAAGGGAAAGGAGGAAGTTCCTAGACTTGCACTTACCAATGAACAGTAATAATGGAGGATACTATAGTGGAAAACCTTATAGAAACTAAGTTCCACTTAAACAAATCAGCTAACAGTATCATGAAACTAGTGCTATCTTCTAAGGTCTACAAATTTTCAACTGTTCATTCACCATGAAGCATGAATAAAAGATGAAATTTAAGTGCAACAATGAATCTGTATTCAAGCTAGTTTTACATTGTTGTTTATCATCAAAAAACAACAATAAGCATGAACAAGGAAGGGCATCAACACAATAGTATTCTTTAGCATCAATTAACAACACTCACTAAACTACTTAAAAGTATGCAAAATACATAGAACAGTAGACTAAATCTACTCAAATATATCAACTATGAGGAGATGAATCATGAAACACGAAGGAAACTCAAGAATCCACCCAAAAACAATGAATTTCTATTAGAATTTTAGTAGCATGTCTTTACAACAACTCAACTCTCTCTTCAAAATGAGAGGAGATCCCCTATTTATAGTTTTCAAAAAGAAAAATGAATGGCCAAGATTCACTATAAATTAGGCTTTCACCTACCCCCAATATTTTATAATTTAAAAATACATTCCTTTTCTTTTTCCTATTTTGTCCTCTAGTGCCATGTCATTGTAGCACTTTTGTCCTAGAGTGATTTCCTCTTTTGGCTATAGCTACACTATGAGGAACTCATCATCTATGACAGGTTTTCCTTGATTTTTCTAGACAATGGCATATTCCATGAATTTTCCCAATAGCACCTGAAGTTTTTTCAACTCTATTAAATCTAATTGGAGCACTTGGAAGGTCATCTTTTTGTATCTGCTACTAATTAGTTCCCAATTCTCCATACACTTAGGTATGTGCTTGATCACCTGTTTTGATTGGGAAAAAGCTCGAGCAGCAAAATCCATGAATTCCAGCGTTAGTGAGTTTGTGGCCCTGTTCTCCATTTTTTTGTGAAAATGCGGCCTAATCTTCTTGGGATCTAGCTCAATAGTGGGCATGTCATAATTTTTCATGAGCTTTAGATATTCTTCATAGTCTTGTTGATGGTGCCAAGTTGACCCACAACATGTAGGTAAGATAAAAATGAAATATCTCACCTCTCTTGAAAAAGACAATCAACAATCAAATTAATCACCTCCCAAGGTCTTTGATGTTGGTTCACAACATTGTTGTTTCACGAAGTGGTCAATATGGTTGTAATGTTCAAGGGGCCTACTGGTTTTGAGCTTCTAGATTGTTATAAGATCAAACATACATTTAAACCTATTTTAATCAGTGGTTTTAAAGAAATAAAAAAAAGATAGATTAAAGCTTTTAAACTAAAGAGAATGTTAATTCATCCAACTAATCAGACTTGTTACCTCCCAAGGAATTCCTAAACTGAAACTGTAGAATAAAGTTAACTTGTAATTAATACAAAGTTTCATTCATTCACAGTGCAAACTTTAACAGTAGATTGCAAATCATCATTTAAACAAAACATAAGATAAAATTTCATTCCTTGAAAGCTTTCCAAATCAAATAATTAACCCACAATAAATACCATTCTGGAGCACAATATGAAGTAGATTTAAATCTGGTTGCTTCTACTGTTGATGAAACAGATAAACAACATTTACAAATCTAGCAAGATCACCAGTGTACAAAAAAATCATGTCTTCGAATTATCTCCATCTATAATAAGAAAATATGGAAGATACATCACCTCCTCCTACTAAACTTAACTTCTACTATGTTTCTGCTCTCGAGTTTTTATCTACCTTCTAACCCTAACTGCTAATAATAATAACCAAAAAGAACACTTGATAAAAAAAAGATCATTTTCTAAAGAGGCAAAAATGCCATATATACACATGCATCCAAAATAAGTCGGCCTCGTTTTAGGGTTTACAAAATAAGTCGGTTATAGAAAAATGGGTTTGAACAAATTCAATGATGCATTAAATGTGTACACTCTATTTATGTCAGCAAAATATCGCTCTCAGGCATGGTTTCCAAATCTTTTACAACCATCCTCCTTTACTCGCAGCCCTCACATCTGCCATTAATACTTCACGTGTTTCATCTTTGACCTCGAAAACTACTCCCATAAAGCTGCTTTAAATGTTCTAAAGCACAGTCATTAATATCAATCTACTTTTGCTAGTAGACATCTCATCTATCATTTTAGACTCACAGTTTCTTCCTTTCTGTCTAGATCTGTAGAGATTAGACTTATCTTTTTTATGTCAATTTATAGCAGTAGATTCAATGATCAACCTTGTTCAAAACATTCCAGTTACAATACTCTCTAAATTAAATTCATACACACTGATCACACACCACTATTCACCAAATTGATCATCATCTTCGATTACAGAGTATATCCATATCGCTCACAGTCTCTTGATCTTCCTCACAAGAACGGTCACAACAGTCTAACTACCAACGGTTCACCTTCAGTTTCCTCTAATTGGTTGAACACATACCACATAGGATCTTCAGACGGTCAAAAGTCATTCAAGCATAATCGCATGTCGGTGAGACACTAGTCGTGTCTCCCCGATGCTAAAATGCTCCACCGACGCTATCGACATAACTTAAAACTATTGAAAACAGGTCATAACGAGCTGCAAGATTCATACCGATATCCAAGGCCATCACCTAGACTATAGCTACCAAAAAAATTAGCAAGACCTCTCACTGAAGTCCACAACAAACTCATCAGCAAGACTATCGCATTCGCTATGAGTCATATAGATCCCTTAAGTCTTACCGAAGTCAAAAAACTTATTGGCAAGACCAACAGTCATCGACAAGTCTCCCCTATGACAACCTTGTGAACAATTGTCAGCAAGAGTTCTCTGCGAGCGAAGAGAGAGAAAAACTCACAGCGATCGAAATGTCTTTCTGATGACTCCAGTTGACAAGACAGAAACAACATCTCAGTGACCTGAGCATTTCAAACGAATAGAACACAACTGCTAGTCGACAAGACTTTCAGAGGGTCTCAATGACTTTAATACTCTTTTAGGAGTATCATGCTAGTAATATTGAGGCACGTTTTCTAGAAGAATTCCTTGAGAAATAGCATTAGATGTTCCTGACATGCTTTAATCCTATGAAACAATGCCTTTATTAGTCCTCTAGAGCATAAAAAATATCATCATCATCCCACCTTTCATATATCCTTCATTTAATTATACTTGGCAAAAAGAAACTCAACTCTAGCGAAGGCGGAACCAAATCTGAACTAGAAACATACTTTCCTTTAATACCAGTAGGGACAGAGCCAAGATGAAATCAAAACCAGGACAAGAGTCAAAATAGGAACTGAATATGGAAATAACCATCATTTCCAAGTTCAGCCCACATTCTAGCTCCGCGTCCGCAAAAAGCAAAGTAACTGGGACCGTAGCAAGGTGGGGGCACAGTCGGAACTAGATTAGGAAAGTGAAATTGGTAACAACTCCATATCCCAAATCTATTCCAAACCCAACCTCGCAAAAGAGACCAAACACAAGGAACAAATACAGAAACAAACGCAAGTGGGATCGGAGAAAAAATTGATCCCGAGTGAACCACAATGGGGGCGGGATCAAAACCAAATCTGACACTAAAACTTTTCAAAGTTTTAGGTTTGGATTCCATCTTGACCCTACCTCTGACAACATACAAAGAGACAACGAGAAAAAAAGACTAGAAAGAAGAAAAGGAAGGGAAAAAAACACCTCAGGACCAAATGCAAGGAACAAAGGCAAAACAAACAAACAAGTTTGGTGGAACTGGGACCAGAATGAAACCAAGACTTGGAACTTCAAAAAAGTTCCAGAGTTTGGTTTCGGTCCACGTTCCGCTTCCGCCAAAACAAACAAAAGAACTAGCAGAACCAGAATTGGGAACGGAACGGAAACCAGAACTTGGAAGAAATTCCAAAGTTTGGTTTCAGTCTTGATTTTGTGTCCGCCAAAACAAACAAAAGAACTAAACAAACACAAAAAACTGGTGAAACCAGAACCGGAAGGGGAAACAGAACTGGAACTTAGAAAAAATTTTGAAGTTCAGTTTCGGTCTCGGTTCTGCGTCCATCAGAACAAAACATAAAATGCCTAAGGCAAGCAACAAAAGGCCAAAGGAAACATAACATAACAAGGGGGACCTATTTTATACAAGTTTAAAATGGGGTGGTTATGCAAGGCATAACAATTGGCGACTTGGCTGGGAAAATGGTTTAACCATTTTCAAGAAACTAAAGGATTCAATCACCCAGAACTCCTGGTTTATGGACATCATAATTCGAGTTAGGTCAGCTTCAACAACCAAGGTTGAGCTAGAATCTCAAATGTAAATCAACACTGGCTACCCCCGAATCTATGTGTGTGCTTGATGGTGCATCACCTTTTATAAAGTTTTCCTCACCTTTAGCTATTGTGCAATGATATCTCGGGCATTGTTGTGCTGCCAGTCAAGCATCCATAGCTCTGACGAAGATACCTCTAGTTTTCTCACAACATTGCTCTACTGCGAGTCAGACGTCCATAGCCTCGGTAGAGATACTGGAATCACCCATTCATATTGAGTTTTCTTTTCTTAGATAGTTCTCTCTTTTTTTTTTCTCTTGGAGTTTCAGATATTTCACTCAATTCTTTCTCAATATTTTAGATTTCCAACATCTGTTCTGGGTTGAAAACTGCCATGGACCTCATAACAGCATCTAGGGAATTGGATTTTTCACTCAAATCTTACAACACCATCGCCCTAAGACAAATATACCATTAAAAAAGGAGAATTTTTTTTATTTGTGGTAGATTCAGTTGTAGTTAATGAAGATTGTTTATTTTACACCTTTTTTTCAAGACTTTCCACAACTCTTATTGATAATGGACATAAAACAATGAATATAGGACAAAACCATCTGACCAGAAAACCTGAAAATATCTAAACCAACTTCTCTCCTATTAACCAAAGTATACTTTAGATAACAACCTCTTCACAACTGCATAAAATGAAGGTCCCCACAAGGAAAAACAAAGGAACAACAAGCAAAAGAATAAAAGAAAAGGCAAGCAAGGAAAACAACAAACAACAAACAAAAAAAAATAAAAAAATTATTTACATATATACAACCCATCAAGAATATTAATCTTTCAAGATCCAAAGTAATGTTTAAGAAACTGTCCATTGACAAGAAATGGAACAGGTTCTCCCGTTAAACTGCTCAGCCAGAAAGCATTTCCTCCTAGGATTTCAGCAATTTGATAGGGACCTAACCAAAGCTTATCAAATTTTTGGTGATCGCCTTTCTTTTCGTTAGCCTTATCCCACGGTAGCACAAGGTTTGATATTCTAAAAGCCTTGATCTTGGCTCTTTTGTCAAACCAACATTTGACAACAACCTGGTGCTTAAAGAATTGCTACAAAGTAGAATCTCTTTGCTCTTCTAATCTCAATAAGCCAGCTAACCTTAGTTCAATCCTATCATCACTAGAGTAAAATTTCTACATAAATTTTAGGACAGGTATTTGCAAGTGAATAGGGAACACAGACTCTTGGCCATATACTAGCTTAAATGGTGAAGTCTTTAAAGCAGCCTTGACCCTAGTCCCATCTACCCATAACACAAATCTTAGCTGGGTATGTCAATCCCTAAGATTGTTCTCTAGCAGTTTTTCTATTACTCCTAGGAGATTCTTATTAGTTGATTCAAAAACTCCATTTCCTTGTAGATAATAATTGGAAGAATACTTTAAAACAATCTTATGATCATAAGCCCATGAAATGAACTCGGCAGAAGAAAAGGCAGGACCATTGTCACATACCAATGCAAAGGGTACTCCAAACCTGGTCGTGATGCATTCAGTGAGGAACTTGATTATTACTTTTGTTGTGCTATTCTTGCAAGGTATAGCTTATGTCCATCTCGTGCAGTAATCCATGGCAATCAAAATGAATTTGTGTCTTGTAGAAGAATTAGGATTAATTACCCCAACAAAATCTAGTGCCCATTGGGAAAATGGTCTTACCTCATAAATAGGCTGCAATGGCATGGCTAAATGGCGCTCTCTTGATGCAGAAGTCTGGCATATGTGACACGTTCTTACATGTTGGTGGGCATCCTTAAACACACATGACCAATAATAGCCAGATCTGAAGATCTAATGTTGTAACGAATTTGCAAAACCATGGCTTGTGCCATGTTTCCCATGAAATTCAGCAATTGCATGCTTAGCCTCTTGCTGATCAAGGCATCATAGGTAAACTCCCTCAAAATTCTTCCTGTATAACAATCCTCCTTTGAGCATATAATGGGAGCTTTCATTCTTAGTTCTCTCCTCTGAGTTGTATTCATTCCCTCTGGGCACCGATTATTGAGCATAAAATAAATAATATCGGCATACCAAGGGTCATTGGAAAAGGATTGTGTTGTGTACTGCTGACAAATAATATTCTCACCAGTATCCACCATTGATTTAGATAGGCCTTGACCTCAGACAAGTTTCAAAGGGTGAATCTCCAAATCTAACTCCTATAGAATGGCCATCCATTTCCCCCTTCGTTCTCCCAACTCGCTCTGTATAAGTAGAGACTTCATAGTAGCATCAGGAATCATAGCAATGATCTGACTTTGACGGATATAGTGCATGAACTTCTTTATAGCTCTAACCAGTGCAAAATCTTGTTTCTCAAGAGGTGGGTACTTGACTTTAGCATTCTTGAATGGAGAGCTCATGAAGGCAATTGGCCTCTCATCCCCCTCCTCTCTTCGTTCTATCAGGACAATTGTACTTGAGTGTTCAGAAGAAAAAGAATAAATATAAAATGGCTTCAAGTAGTCAGGGTTGGTGAGGACTAGCGCTTCTAAAATGGATTGCTTGACTTGAGAAAAAAAAGCCTTTTCCTCATTACTCCATTCTATTCTAGCATCTTTCTTCATCATTTCATTCAAAGGTTTAACAATCTCTGCAAAACCTGTGATATGTAATAAAATTTCTCACAAAGTTGATCTTTCCAAAGAAATATCCCATCTCCTTCTTACTTCCTAGCATAGTTAACTTTAAAATAGACTCAACTTGGTCTGGATCTATCAATATCCCTCTTTCCGAGATTATGTGTCCCAAAAGTTTCCCTTCAGAAACCTCAAACACACACTTTTTAGGATTTAGAGAAACACCATATTGGATACATCTTTCAAGAACTTTAGCCAAGTCTATAGCATGGTTTAGTCTATCTTTAGAAAATACTGTCAGGTCATCTATGTAAACGATGATGCATTTACCAGTCAAATCTTTGAATGCTACGTCCATGGCACGTTGAAAGGTTGCTCCAGTGTTTATCAAACCAAATGGCATCTTTCTATAAACAAATGTTCCCCACTTAGTAGTGAAGGTTGTCTTCATTTTTTCTTCATAATTAACAATCACCGTATTGTATCCAGAATAACCATCCAAGAATGATATCATCTAAGGCCCATTGACAGTTTACAAGACTTCATCCAAAGGGAGTGGGTAGTTGTCTTTTTCCAAAGCTCTATTTAGATTCCTGAAATCTACACATAACCTAATCTCTCCATTCTTCTTATGAACTGGAACCAAATTAGCCACCCATGTTGAATGTCTCACAGGGAAGATTATTCTTGCAGAAAGCAATTTCTGAACTTCATTAAAGATTAGTGGTTCAATCAGGGTGTTGACAGGACATTATTTATGCCGAAATGGTCTAGCTTCAAGCTTCAACGGAATAGTATGAGTTATCACAGAAGCATCAAATATTTTTAGATCTTCATACCCCCAAGCTATTGCAGCAACATATTTCTTTAGTGCCCTCAGTATATCTTTTCTAATTTCTCTAGGGCAAGCTTTCCCTATGTAAACATTTCTTTCAAGGCCAAAATTAGCTAGGTTAATAGTTTCATATTCACCTCCTTTAACTTTGGTTGATACCTTTTCCCGAGCCCTTGGGTTTGAATCAAAAATTCTTTCTAAGGCCACCATTTCCTTGGGAATGCTATTAATTTTTAAATTGAGGACCCCCTCTACATCACAATTTTTCGGGTTCCAGTCTCCTTGATCCCTGTCGGACTCATCGATGATCTGTCCTTCAAAAACATTTGAGCTTGCTAGAAAAGAAAGGATATGTTGATCATCATCGAAGACTTGAAAGTTCCTGACATTATCAAGAATAGCTGGGGTGGATATCAATTCTACTGAGAATCACTTAAGCTTGGAGCCTTGCATGGGTTCCAGGGTACTTGTGGCAATAGCTAATGAATCAGCTATTTGATTCTCCTCTCTAGGGATTAAACTAATCCCAAAAGCATCAAATTCTTCAATCAGGTTCCATACCCAATTTCTATAAGCTGCTAGCCTTTTATTGTGACATGTGTATTGGTTGCGTACTTGCCTAATAATCACTTCTGAATCTCCTTTAACCGTCAAGGCAGTAAATTTCTTCTGATGTGCCAACATCAGTCCTCGAGCTAATACTTCATATTTTGCTATATTGTTAGTGCATCCAAACTGTAGCCTGTAAGAAGAAAAAAATATTTTCCCTTTCAGGCTGGTTAACTCAATTTCAACACCACACCCTATTTTGGATTTGGATCCATCAAACGTGAGGGTCCATAGCTAATCATGAGCTGGGGTTGATCCCTTTGAGGTTGTTGTGGGTGTTTGGATAAGATGAACCATAGGTGGGGCCACCTAGTCTTTTGCATTAAATATTGGGGATGGGCATTCAATAGGTCCATCAGGTGTAATATCCAACTTTCGCTCAAATATATCATGTAATCCTAGGAAATCTTTCCAACAGTCACTTGTATCTTTGATTAATCCCTTGGGTTTTGGTATACTTGTGAGTGTAGAGGTATCAAACAAACCTTGGGGTTGTTCATCGTAACTACATTGGTCTGATATTATGACTAAGGTAGGTTCAGTTTGAGGAGGGACTTCCTTTGAAGGTATATTATCCCTAGTTAACATTATTGCATTTTTGGATTTGAATGAGAAGTGGTCTGAAACAGCCTCAAGGTGACTTGGGCGGGTCTCTTCGGTTTGGGAAACATGGTTTAAAACATCAATGCAGGGTTGGCAGGTTAGTTCCGAATGATCTTGGTAGTGTATCCTGCACCAATTAGGGAGTAGAAGACTCCACAAATCGATATCTTCCCCTAAGACCAATTGATCCTGTTGCATCTTCCTGATCAATACTTGTTGGTTTTCATTAATCATGGGATCAGGGAATTTTTTCATTAACAAATCTTTAGAATCAAGAACCAAAAAGGTCAGAATTTCCTCTCTTTTATAAACCCCTATCTCAGTTTCAAAATAAGCTACCTCATTGGGACAATCATACTTAGTGATGATATGTTTGAGGTGAGGTTCACTCTCAATCCTAATCTGGGTAGGAATTTCCCTCCATGGTAGCCACATGTGTGAAAAGTTGAGGGAGAGATATCCCCCTATACTTTTCATTAAATCTCTGCTCAACAGCATACCTTAAGTCTCGGGAATGTTTGCTACTTGAATATCCATATTGGTTAAAATCCTAGGGTTAGACCCTACTTGCACATGTACATTTCTCAATTCTCCAACTAAATTAACCTTTGTTTTTTCAAGTTGGATGACCTTCTTGTTTGTTTGGATAGGGTTCAATCCCAATTTCTTGCATATAGAAAATGGAATCACATTGCCAGAAGCCCCTAAATCTAGTAGAAAATTATGTAGGTTCTTCCCACAGATTCTCAAACTTAAAAGAAATGGTGGGGTACCTACCTTTCTTCTGAAAAAGGTTGTGTTCATGTCTACAACGAGTGTCGCCTTGGTTTTCCCTTTTGATTTATCAGCTTCTTCCAAAGCTTTCAACACTATCTCTCGTTGGGGAGGGCACCACTCTAGGATGTCAAAGTATGATAAAGAGGTTTTATGTTTCTGCATCTCAAAAACAATATTAAATTCTAGGTTATAGCTTGCATTACATTTGAAAGCACCAAATGAATTACCTTCGTTATGGGAGTCAGGTGAACCCCTCGGTGGAGGAGGGTTGTTATCAGCACCCTGATTCAGAGGCACCATATGGTTAGGTGGTGCTGATATAGTGAACAAACCCTTATTCTGATTTCTTAAAAAGTGTCCTCCCTTTTTCTGAAAGGCTTGGGCATCATACACATCTTCCTCTGGTTCATTGTCATTCTGCATTGGGAATGAAGGTTCTTCTTCAAAGAGGTCATAAGTCATTGTTGTATCCACTGAGTCACCTCCTTTATTTGAATTCCCTTGGAACATTTGGGCATCTTCCTGTGCCATCTTCATGACCTTCTCCATTTTAGGGCAGTTTACCTCAGAATGAGTTGTAGTATCATGCAGACTGCACCAGTTAGTCATAAAATTGAGGTCAACCACATTTGCAGTATGTGGCTTGTCCTCATTAGCTTGATAATTGTGAGAAACCCCACCGTTATTTCACCCCGTATTCCATTTTCGGTTGTTATTTGGCCTCTGGTTATATCCTCTATTTTGATTTTGATAGCCTTGGTTAGGGGATTTTTGGCCTTGATAATTCCTCTAGCTATGATTGTAGTTGTTCTAATAATTACCTTGATTGTTATTACTCTGATTAGGGTAATTACCTTGGTTCTGAGAGGGGTTCAGTTTAAGCTGAGCCATATCATTTGTGACTTGAGACAGAGTTTTCTTCAGGGTCTCTAGCTCGTTTGTGAGTTGAACTGTCCTTTCACTCTCGGCATTCTTAGCAATAGGTGGCTAACCAACAAGATTTGGTTTCCCTCTTGATTATGATGGCCATGCTGACTGTGACGAGCCTGTGATTGTTGAGAGAAGTCAGGAGCTCCATTGGCAAAGAATGGAATAGGAGATTGAGTCTGCAACTCAGATATAGGCCAATAATAGGAAGGAGACATCCCTAGGATAGTATTGAATAAAGGGGTTGAATTAGGCATCTGATACCCCATTGAACGAAAACCTCCTCCCAAGTTTCCTTGTTGAGAGCTAGTTTGTTTTTGCAGCTTGATGGCTAGATGATAGACTTTAGATAGGGAATCAATACCTGCCGGCTGATAAGTCCTTTGTAGGAACAGGCCAAGAAAAGAGTCTATAACTCTAAAATATGCTTGAATGGCGTTATTCTCAGCAACTAGATAGGGGTCCTTCAGTCTCCTATACATTCATTGAAACCTGGTATTAAACAAGGGCAGGGATTCACATGGCTCCTTCCTAATGGTAGAAAATTGGTGGAACAAAATGGCCAGATCCACATAAACTCTAAACTAATTGATGAAAGAATTCTCTAGGTTTGTCCAACTCACAATAGAAGCTTGTGGAAGATTTAGGTACCAGTTGTATGCCATATCCCCTAAGGAATAAGGGAACAACCTACAAACTACATCATGGTGGGCTATTTGGGCTCTGTTACAAGCGTCCGTAAAAGCTTGTATGTGCTCTTCAACACTCCTTGATTCACCATGAATGTATTTGGGAAAAAATCTCTCTAGATTCTTAGGCATATCATGAAATCCTCTAGGAATAGTCCCCAATGGAGAAGGATTATTCATAAAGAATGCCATTGGTGGTGGTGGTGGGGGTTGAGCCAACTATTGGATGGAACTTGAGAGGGAGTCGGTGGTGGATTGACAGGTATCCATTGTGGTATTGGTGAAAATCTTGGTGGAGTGAGTGGAGCTGACAAGGGTGGTATAATGGTCACCCCAGTCTTGTGAATCTTGTGTCTTGTTGGGGTCTTGAGTTCTATCAAAGGTGGTGGATTGTCAGTTGATCGAAGAACTTTATGGGACTTCTCTGGTGAGAAAAACCCAATATTATCCAGTTTTCTCTTCTAGCCCTCCTAGTGCCAGATTTGTTCATGGTGCCAAGTTGATCCACAACATGTAGGTAAGATAAAAAGTGAAATATCTCACCTCTCTTGAAAAAGACAATCAGCAATCAAACTGATCACCTCCCAAGGTCTTTGATGTTGGTTCACAATGTTGTTGTCTCACAAAGTGGTCAATATGGTTGTAATGTTCAAGGGACCTATTGGTTTTGAGCTTCTGGATTGTTATAAGATCAAACATACATTTAAACCTATTTTAACCGATGGTTTTAAAGAAATAAAAAAAAAAGATAGATTAAAGATTTTAAACTGAAGAGAATGTTAATTCATCCAACTAATCAGAATTGTTACCTCCCAAGGAATTCCTAAACTGAAACTACAGAACAAATTTAACTTGTAATTAATATAAAGTTTCATTCATTCATAGTGCAAACTTTAACAGTAGATTTCAAATCATCATTTAAACAAAACATAAGATAAAATTTCATTCCTTGAAAGCTTTCCAAATCAAATAATTAAACCATGATAAATACCATTCTGGAGCACAATATGAAGTAGATTTAAATCTGGCTGCTTCTACTGTTGATGAAACAGATAAACAACATTTACAAATCTAGCAAGATCACTAGTGTACAGAAAACTCATGTCTTCGAATTATCTCCATCTATAATAAGAAAATATAGAAGATACATCACCTCCTCCTACTAAACTTAACTTCTCCTATGTTTCTGCTCTCAAGTTTTTATCTACCTTCTAACCCTAACTGCTAATAATAATAACCAAAAGGAACACTTGATAAAAAAAAGATCCTTTTCTAAAGAGGCAAAAATGCCATATATACACGCACGTCCAAAATAAGTCGGCCTCGTTTTAGGGTTTACAAAATAAGTTGGTTATAGAAAAATGGGTTTGAACAAATTCAATGATGCATTAAATGTGTACACTCTATTTATGTCAAAAAAATATCGCTCTCAGGCATGGTTTCCAAATCTTTTACAACCATCCTCCTTTACTCGCAGCCCTTGCATCCGCCATTAAGACTTCACGTGTTTCATCTTTTCCCTCGAAAACTGTTCCCACAAAGCTACTTTGAATGTTCTGAAGCATGGTCATTAATATCAATCTACTTTTTCCAGTAGACATCCCATCTGTCATTTAAGACTCGCGGCTTCTTCCTTTCTATCTAGTTCTTTAGAGATCATACTTATCTTTCTGATGTCAATTTACAGCAGCAAATTCAATGATCAACCTTGTTCAGAACATGCCAGTTACAATTCTCTCTAAATTAAATTCATACACACTGATCACACACCACTGTTCACCAAACCGATCATCATCTTTGATTACAGAGTATATCCATATCACTCACAATCTGTTGATCTTCCTCACAGGAATGGTCACAACAGTCTAACTGCCAACGATTCGCCTTCAACTTCCTCTGATTGGTTGAACACATACCACGTAGGATCTTCAGACGATCAAAATTCGTTCAAGCATAATCGCATGTCGGTGAGACACTAGTCATGTCTCCCCGATACTACAATGCTCCACTGACGCTATCGGCATAACTTACAACTATCGGCAAGAGGTCATAACAAGCTGCAAGAATCATACCGATATCCAAGACCATCGTCCAAACTATCTCTATTGGAAAGATCAGTGAGACCTCTCACTAAAGTCCATAGCAGACTCATCGGCAAGACTATCGCATTCGCTATGAGACATATAGAGCCCTTAAGTCTTATCGATGTCAAAACACCTATCGGCGAGACCATCAGTCATCAGCAAGAGTCTCCCCTATGACAACCTTGTGAACAACTATCAGCGAGAGTTCTCCCCGGGCGGAGAGAGATAGAAAAACTCATAGTGATCGAAATGTCTTGCCAATGACTCCCATCGGCAAGATAGAAACAACGTCTCGACGACCTAAGCATTTCAAATGAATAGAATACAACTGCTAGTCAGCAAGTTTTCCAGAGGGTCTCACCGACTTTACTCTTTCAGGAGTATCATGCCAGTAAGAGTGAGGCACGTTTTCCAATAGACTTCCTTCAGAAACAGTGTCAGATGTTCTCGACATGCTTTAATCCTATGAAACAATTCCTTTATTAGTCCTCTAAAGCATAAAAAATATCATCATCCCACCTTTCATATATCCTTCATTTAATTATACTTAGCAAAAAGAAACTCAACTCTGGCGGAGGCAGAACCAAATCCGAACCAAAAACATACTTTCCTTTAATACCGGTGAGGGCGGAGCCAAGATGAAATCAAAATTGGGACCGAATTCAGAACGGGAACTGAATATCGAAATAACCATCATTTCCAAGTTTAGCTCACAGTCTGAATCCACATCCGAAAAAAGAAAAGTAACCAAATGAGGAAAGTGAAATTGGTAACAACTCCATATCCTAAATCCATTTTGAACCTGGCCCCAAAAAAGAGACCAAACACAAGGAACAAACATAGAAACAAACGCAAGCGGGATCAGAGCAAAAACCGATCCCGAGTGAACCATAACGGGGGCAGGATCAAAACCAAATCTGACACTAAATTTTTTCAAAGTTTTAGGTTCAGATTCCATCCCAACCCCACCTCCCACAACATACAAAGAGACAACGATAAAAAAATATGAGAAAGAAGAAAAAGAAGGGGAGAAAACACCTCATGACCAAATGCAAGGAACAAAGGAAAAACAAACAAACAAGTTCGGCAGAACCGAGACTGGAACAGAACCGGGACCTGGAACTTCAGAAAAGTTCCAAAGTTTGATTTCAGTCTACATTCCGCTTCCACCAAAATAAACAAAAGAATTGGTGGAATCGAAACTGGGAACGGAACGGAAACCAGAACTTGGAAGAAATTCCAAAGTTCAGTTTCGGTCCTGGTTTCGTGTCTACCAAAACAAACAAAAGAACTAAACAAACGCAGAAAACTGGTGGAACCAGAACTGAAAGGGGAAACAGAAATGGAACTTAGAAAAAATTCTGAAGTTTGGTTTCGGTCCCAGTTCCACGTCCTCCAGAACAAAATAGAAAATGCCTAAGGCAGGAAACAAAACACCAAAGGAAACAGAACAGAACAAGGGGGACCTATTTTAAATAAGTTTAAAATGGGGTGGTTATGCAAGGCATAACAAGTCTACCCTATGTTCTTTGCCCCACTCTAGGTCGAGCTCTACTTCATGGAGCACCCACTCCAAGACATCTATTTTGTGGTCTAGGCCCATTTTCCATGTCTCAACCAACCAATAATTATCCTTTTCTAGGGCCAACTCCTTCTCCTAGGTCTTCTTGGGATTCTTAAGGATGGCCTTGAGTTTAGGATATGTAATCCTGTATAGCTCGAGGAAGCTATTACAAATTCTCTCTATGCCCTCGAGTTGCTTTTGCACTTCCCAAAACTTATTGGTCGTTCAGATAGCATGGCCAATTCCCATATCACCATTGTAGATCACTCATCGGAACCACTCTTCAATAGCTTTCATCATGTTTTTTCTCCTCTCTAACTTGCTTATGTGTTCTTTGGAAAGCAACAAAGGCATGGTCGATGAAGTCGTTGGTAGCTCCTCAACAAAAGACCACTATTGTATGTAGGCAGTGAAATTTGCCACTTGTGCGTTCAACTCCTCCTTGGAGGACTAATCCTTTTTCATCTAATGAACAATTATGGCAACCGACCCCTGGAGCTGATCAATCTTTTGCTTCCTCGTAGCGGTTCCCAAGTCAATGGTAGAGATATTATAACTAATCCCCTCCCCTTTATCTACCACTGGGGTGGAAATTTTCACTATCCTCGATCTTGATGCATCCATCATGATGTGGGATTTGTCTCTCAATTTCTTTTCCTTCTTTGCGCCTATTTCAGCTCGTGCAAAGATATTCTCCAGTCTTTCTTTAGGATCCATGGGAATGGGGGTCTTCTTTTGTAGTTGCTTTTCCAACCATTCAAGCATTTGAGATCCCTCCTTTGGCGATTCATGATCATCTTCTTCTCCTTGAATGTGTTGGATTTCCCTTTCCTCGTGACTTGAGGCCTCTCATTTTGTTTTCTTGTCTTCTTCTTCCTCATCCAAGTCTCGAATCAATATAGTCTTTTCCTCGGTTAGCCCAATAGTAGCTACATATTCTGTAAGGTTGTCCTACCTCTCAGGTGCCCTTTCTTCCTCTTGCTCGAGCTTTGTATGATGTTCTGGTTCAGGGATCTTTTTCATTTCAGTCTCTTCTTCAGGCTTATCTTCTTCTTCTTCAGCTTCAACTTTAGCTTCTTTCTTTCCTTCCTCCTTGGGAGGTACTTCTTCTTGATTAATGCCTTAGCCTTGTCCCTTTACTAGAGGCTCTGTAGATATTTTCATGTCATCATCAACTTCCTCCTTTTCTTCAGAAGACTGCCTCTTAACTTCTTTTCCAACATCCCTAAGTTTTTTGGGAAACTACTTTTTGAGCTATTGATTGGAAGACTCTACTATGTACTTAGCACTGGGGTCCTCAACATCTTCTTCTAAGGATAGTGACCCTTCTTCTTCATATGCCACCTCATTGATGGTCACGTTTTGATGTTCTAGGTGCTCATGGCAGTCATCCCTAAATGGATCTTGAAGTTCCTCGTCTATTTGTTTAGAGGCCTCCCTCTATTGTCTCTCCATTTCCTCTAAGATTTGCATGGTTTCTTCCATATTTGGTGGTTCTGTCAAAGGAGGGACAGGGAGACCAGCAATAGCTTGATCCATAGTAGCCTAGACAATAGGATTCATCAACACCCTAGAGAGTTCTATGGTATGCTTTGCATATGCCTTGCAAAATATTTTGGCAAGGTGAGAGTAGGAATTGTATTTGTAGTTGTTGAAAGGAATACAGTTGAGGGAGACATTGAGGAGGATGATAGTGGGAAGGTTGTAGTAGAGGAGAAATCCCTCACCATAATTAGAGTGGTCAATGAGGTGGAGGCAAGGTGAACTGAGATTTCCACAATGGATGGAGAGGAAGCGGGTAATGCTTGAAATGTAGGAGGAGGAGTAGCAGTGGAAATGGAGGTGAGGGCAAGAGAAGAGGTGGTAAGTGGTGATTTTGGTTTCTCAACCTCTTCTTCTTCTCCTTTGTGTAGTGAGTCTTCCTAGATTGTAGGCATCTCAAAGAATCCGCCTGATTTCTTGGCCTTTTTTGAGGTCTCACCCTTTGAGGCCTCCTGTGAATACACCTTATGCTTGGATTGATGTTCAGTCACCTCTTTTCTCTTCCTTGACCTTGTGGATGGAGGAGACTTGGGAGCTTCTTCAGTTGGGGCAACAACAGTCCCATTATCTGTCTCACTCTTGAGATCATCTTGGAGCTTCAACTGAGCAATCTGAGTATCAATCCATTGTCTTGTTCTATGATCTATTGGATTTATTAGAATTTCAAGGTTATTACCACTTTTTCATTCCAATCTATTAGGGGTAATGGCAAGCTTGCAACATCATACCTGATATCTATGACAGTGGTTTCATCCTCTAAAATTTGATTCAGTATAGGGAACAGTTTGACCATCTTGACAAAGTAAGCGGTCATACGCATATAATGCCTCATGTATACCTCCTTCTTGTCCTAGTAGTTAGCCCAAAAATATTCAACATTGTGCAAGTGGGTGTATTCCTTTCCAACAAACTTTTTAAACTTTCCATATGGATCCATCCTAGGCCAAGCAACTTGTGGAGACCCAAATTGTATTCAATGATTTCTTTTTCTAAATATTCAACACATTAGGCAGTTGCAAGGGCATACATTCCCTATCCAAATGTGATGGGATATGGTATCTCTGCTCTATGCTTGCCACTAAGGAGTGTGTCCATTTTGCAACTGCCTTGAGACTTCTAGCAAGATTAGCCAGTCATTTGGATACTGGGGCAGTTTGTATGGCCTCTCAGAGAAGCCTTTTGTTTGGATGTAAGTGAATTTGGGGAACTATATGAACAAAAATTTGAATCTATGGATGAACGCACGGGCACTATCTGAGACTCTTCTCTCAAAGTCCCCTCTAAGAAGTTTGATAGTATGCCCAATAAAGGCATCGTTCACCCTATAGTAGTCCTTGAAATTTTGGTATTGTAGTTGCGGATGCCTATCATATACTTTCAATTCTCTTCCTAGATTTGGGCTCTGTGCAACAAATAAACCTCCGTAGGGAAATGGATCAGCCAAGGGATACACCAAATAAGAGGTCATATAGAAAATTTGGAGTTCTTAATTGCCATGAACTACTGGTGCAAGTTTTCACTGATCATTTTGGCCCAATGAAACTTGACCTTTCCTCTGATGATCTCCTCAATAAAGTAAAACATCTAATTTTGGAAGTAGGCTACAGAAATAATGCCCATGACTATGTTCAATAAGGTTACCAAGTCATGATAGTCTTCGTAAAATTCGCTCCTGAACAATTCTTGGGGCACCTTGTTAGCGATTCCCCTCTTCTCCTTTAACCAGTATTGGTTAATCAACTTTATGCACTTTAGGGGGTCAACCTTCCACATATTTTCAACATATTCCTTTGTCATTTCCTCCACGGGTTCAAAGGTAGGGATGTGGAATTTTTTTCCTATGGACCTGGTAGACAGGTCGGCCAATAACTTACCCTCACGATCAATGATCCTTCTAGTTTCTGTTTGATAGGCTTCTCTACAAGCCATTACCAACTCTGGAGCCACAAGAGTGGGTGGAAAATCGAATGCCTTAGCCAAACCACTCTTTCTTATTTTCCTTGAATTATCTGTATTAGGGTTGGTGATGACCCTCTGTCTGAATTCGTCTATATCAACCTATCCGAGATTAGTATTTGTGACTATATCTCAGGTGGTAGTGACCCTGGAGTTGACTTCTACTCCCTAGAACTAGTATTTCATCTTATCTTTATCTTCCTCTCTTCTCATAAATTTGGTAGACTTCTTCCCTTTATCTTTCTCCATTGACGCCCCTAATGGTCCTATAGCTAATTCCATAAATCCTACAAACATAGGTGCATTAAGCATATTCATGTATAAAATGAGGGGAGCATTAGTGAAATCCTAGAAAACAAAGGTTATATATGGTAATTCATCTTTCAAAGATCATAATATTTATCAAAATTCATCGTTTATTCATTAGGCACAGTTATAGTAATGCAGGCCCAGGGATGTGGGTTTCCTTGGGCTGGTATCCATTTTGGAGAAGGTAGCAAGGAGGTGGAATAGAGGGCACGATGGCCTGCATGCAACCACCCACACCAAGATTTTTGCACCATAACTGGGCCCCACCAAGGTGCTAAGGAATTTTAATACATGGGTCCATCATTCATGAAGCTTCACAAGTGTTAATGCAGTCATTTTGGTCATGTGGGTCAAGAGGGTGCAGAGGCTAGGGATGTCCTAGTTATTTGGAGCTCTTCTGTTTGGAATGACATTAGCGAGGTGAAGGTCCACATACGAAGTCTCGAAAGATACTTGGATGGTTTCATGTGAGCCTCTAAGTTCAATTTGTTAGGAGTCATGTGGGTGGAAACTCGTGGGAGGACGCCACATAAAAACTGTTTGGAATGGCCAAGATGGAGTGATGACCTATGGATGGCAGTCTATATGCCAAGCCCGCATTGTTATCTACTTATTTGTTTTCACTTTTGAGGGCTACAAGGGAAATGGATAGCTCGAGGCCCACAACACAGATGAACGAAGCCTCATGGATGTTTTACGATGGTGGAGTGAAGGTGGCACCATACAACGAGCGTCTCGCATATGTGGGTCCGCAATGAACCTGTGCATTGATTGTTCACTTGAGGAGGGAAAGTCAGAAAAGATGGTTTCAGGCCCCGCAAGGCAGGCAGCAAGTTGAGAATAGTCGTTTAGAAATGGCAATCTAAAGATGGTGGCCCATACTAGAAAGATCGCATCGAACACTTAGCCATTTTGCATGTGAGGAAACCGAAGGGAAATAGGTGGCACAAAACCCATAGAGTGGATGATCGAAGGTGATCGGTCATTTGGAAACGACGAGGAGTAGGGGCGGCCTACGCATGGACCCTTGTAGTGTTCCATCCGCAAGGAAGTTTCAACTCGAGCGTTGCCTTGGTAAGCCTTAATAGCAACAAGGTTGGCAAGGTCTAGAGTCTACGAGGATAGGCCGGCTTAGTCGTTGATGATGATGGTACAAACAACAATGATGAAGGTGAGGAAGTCCACCAATAATTACTCGCAAACGGGTTCCAACACTTTATGACTTCTATGGACTTGAGACTAGCGGGACCCACAGGTCAAAGGGCATGTATTGGGTGGTCATTTTGAAACTATGAACAAAAATGAGCCACCTGCACATTGAAGTCTACAAAAGTAGACCCGCAAGGGCCCAAGGATCTTCAATTCTACATGTTTTTTTCTTTTTGAGTTTCAACAAATCCTAGTAGAGGGGGAGCGACCACCCGCATGTGTGGGCCCACCAAGGACAAAGGCCTCAAGTTTGTGTTTTAAAGTTCATAACTTCACACAACGATGAAGGGAGGTATGTAGGCTGCAAGGGCATGAATGCCTTGGTCAAGAACAACGAATGATGAGTCAAGTTTTGCAAGGCTCTAAATGGCCGATTTTAAAGGGTTTTCAAATTTTCAAAAGGTGGGTTTTGTGTGGGGTTTCATCCTTAACTGGCTACCTAAGAATTTAGTAGTTTCCCTTCTTAAGAGTTTTCAAATTTATAAAGAAAAAAAATTGGAGCAAGTGCGGCTAGGGCAATGGTGAACTCACCTAGAAGACCCGATGAAATGCAATGAAGAAGGTGCTTGAATTCGTTCTTGAAGTGTTGCGGGTGTAAAGGCGGTGACAAACAATAGGAGCTCTAACAATTTCTCAGCAACAGAGTGAAAATGCTAGATCGGTTGGCCTATTTATAGGATTTTAGTCATTAATTACTTGCATTTAATGCCAATACAATGGTCGACAAGGTTGGTAAGAACATCTATTTTGAAACAACCGATGGCAGGAAATGCAGAGCCCGTGATGCAGGCAACCGTCAAGAGTTTTCCATTTGGTAGGTCGACGAAGGGGACAACAATAGAAGATGTGGATCCTACAATGCAGGTGGACGCCTCAACTCAGCTGCTACAAAAAAGGTGAAAGATGAAAGGAATCTCGCATGGGGAAACTTGCAAAGGTGGACTCGCATCGAACAAAAGATGATAGTCTTGAGGACCTAAGGAAAATTTCCAGAGGAGCTCTGCAAAGGAAAAAAACATGAAAATTTCAAGGGTGGTGAAACTTGGCCAGCTTAAGATGATAACTTTATGACTCCTCTACCAATTGGGACTCAAAAAAGGGGGCATGAAAAATGAGACGAAGGCAAAAGCGACTCGACGAAGGTGAAAAGAGAGGGTCCCCGTTCCAAACGAGGCATGTGTGCTATAGGTACAACAATAATTTTAACTATTTTCCAATTCTAGCAAATATTTGAATCACTAAACAAAAATATATCTCCTTGTATGTATAAAATGTATAATCTATACAATTGAAAAATTATATAAAATATGGTAAATATAAGACATGATTTGTATAAGATAAAATTGGAACAAGAGATTTAAAAGTGACTAATAAATTCATTGAATTTCATACATCGAAGAAACATATATAATGTATATTGATGTTTAATACAACTATATAACATGATGAAACATGTGTACATGTAGATACAATTAAAGCTTATCAACTTTTAGCTCAAGACCACAAATTGATATTTATAGTCACTTGATAATTTTGTTTACAGTGACAATCACATGGTAGACCAACTTGACGAGAACTTATGAAAATAAATAATGTAAGTAAAGTAACTATTTTTCTATGAGTCATTTAACTAAATAATTCATGCAAGAAAAGAACAATATATTGTAAACGTTAGAAAATTGGATCTTATAAATTCCTTACAAATTCAAGTGATGTTTTCCATAGGATGGATTAAGGGGACCTAAGAGGATTTAACTTAAGGGGTCCTAAGAGAATTCCTTAGGGGAGCTAAGAGAATGACTTAAGGGGATGCAAGAGGGTGGATTAAGGGGAGTGTAATGCCCCGTTGTGTGAACCCCAAAGGACAACTAAACAATAATTACCGCACAATTTTTTTTTAAAATTAAATCTAAACATACATGAGATACATTTAAGTCATGATTCATGAAACTTAATTAAACAAATCCATTAACACCTACATCCCTTGGGGTACACGAGGAGACATTACGAAACTTAAATCCATACAACAACGATAGAGAATGAAAGCCAAAGATATAATCCATAACAAAGTAAACATTTACAAATGTAACACATACATGACAAATCCTTAATAAGAACCATCCACGTACGTAAAAACAACATTAACATGATTAACTCAAACTCAAGGGACATGTTTCCATAGATAGAATACATCAAGCAACAACTATCATTGACCAATAAAAACACAAGGTTTATCATGTTAAAATAATACATTATATCACATCACAATGTTCAAGAGGTACAATAATAAAAAATCATTTCCCAACATCAATGGAAACCATACAATAAGATAGCATGATACAACTAAGCAGATGAGTACAAGTAGCATAACTGGCTCCAAGTGGGATACAACTCTGGGATCACTGCAAGTGGAACATATCTACACCTTTCAATCCTCAACTAGGGACCCAATGGGGTGCTTAGCACATTCCACCTAACCTTGTGGGTCCGAAGACCCACCCCCCAGGCTAAGGCACTGACAAGAAAGTGACCGCGACCAAGAATGCCACAAGACCAACCCAATAAAGAAATTAGAGTAACAATAATTCCAAAAGCAACAATAGAAGATTCCACAGATCATAAACGATAACAACCAAGATCTAATCATAGTAAACACAAGACCATAAAGACACATCATAGATAAATCAATATCAACAATCATAATTGATAGCAAAGTAAATCCAAGACAACAATCATAACATACTTCCAGAGGCAACCAAGAAATCAAATCATGAGGGGCAACTAGTAGAGAGTGTCATCGCATAGTCCTACATGGGTTATCCTGTGCCCTTCCTCCTATTTGAGGCGTCGGCCCCCATGAAGAGCCACTCTCCCTAGAGACCCAAAACATAAACCAAAATCCAAGGGGTTGTACCAAGACTTGAAAAGCACTAAACTCAAAATTGAGACACACACGAGGCATATACCATCTCGCCAATAGCCACATACATAATCACCCATGAAATCAAGCACAACCCATACTTAAATGCAAAATCACAATTACGATCAAAATCTTGGCAAGGATCAAATCAATGAAGAATCATTATGAAACAAAACTTGCCCTTGCCTCTGGAAGATTTCCTTAACCATTTGATACAAAAAAACTCCCTCCTTCAAGCAACAACCAAAATCAACTCAAATCAAAATCAACCACAAAACAATACTAGTCAACTGATTCGAAAATTCAATTCCAAAATCAACCCAATGAATCAACACAACAAATAATCAAGATCAACTTAGATCTCCAAATCGCACAAATAATTCATCACAAATTTTGATGGATAAGATCTCCTCAAATCAAAACAACCAAGAATTCACCACTTAGGGTAAAACCAAAACCATATGGGCTCCCAAAAAATAGCAACACAAATTGAATGAAAGAAGATCCCCAACTCAAAATCAACTTCAAGAAAAGTCACAACGAAAGGATTTGTCAAGATCATCCATTAATCCGACATGAACCTAAATGAAATTAAATCACTTTCGTAACCAAGCAATCCCCGAAAGAGGACACATCAAAATGGAAAATCAAATTAATGTATGTATACCCTACAATCACTAAAGAACAATCAACATACAAATACAATTTATCTATTCGCTCAATAAAAGTAAAAACAATTAAAGAAGTTATCTGAACATATTTCCTAAATATTCCAATAATTACTTAAAACCATCTTTTATGTTCTAATAAGGACCAAGTGCAATAAATTTCAAAGTATATTTAAATTCATCAATATATTCTTCTAAAAATAAGTTATTAGGGAGCATTTCAATAATTACATACATTCTATTTAACTATCAAAATAAAATCATTAATTGAAAGACACTAAGCTATCCAGAAATATATTTATACATAAAAATTGGACCTTTAATTTCACATTCAAGTATCCATTTCAAGGTACTCTCAAAAAGATCAGATAATCTTTTTAATAATACTTATCTCATTAAATCTTTTTTAACTATCTAAGATACACTTTCACTAACAAATTGGAAAAAATAAACTACAATCATTTCTTCTGCTTTGGTTGTTCGGTTGGCAGAGGTATAATCATTTGTCAAATCTAAATCATTAAAAGTGATTGTATTGTTTGAGAACACTAATATGCAAACCACAATGATACAAAAATAAACCCAAATCTGTATTCTTGGTCTGGAGTGTCAACTGCATGTTTATTTTCGATGGGTTTGAATACATACCTCAAATGATGTCCCCACAGGCTGTAAACACGGTATTCCACAACATACCTATTTCCATATTCTCTTTTGACATAAGTAACACATTGTGTTGCCCAAAGTGCGCCACACAGATATAGTATATATGATTATTTTGACTGTTTGCAGCCGCCCTCAAGGATATCACGTCTCGGAGAAGAAAGGATAGCAGAATATGCACAAAACAGATCTTGCAAGGAAGCGTTCAAATCTTTGAATTTATGAAGCACACCGGAATGCATCCTAACATTGTAAGCTTTGCTTATATTTTAGGCACATGCAGTCGTACAGATTAAGAGAATGAGGACTGTGCATACTTCAAACATCGGTAACCCTTATTGCATTACAAAAGATCAATCACCTAAGACAAGAAGGGAGCCTAGCTGCGATTACTAATATGGTTAATTGATGTTTGCATGGAATGTTTTCATACTTCAACTTCCAAATGAATTTTGACATGCATGAAGACATAAGAAAATAACGAATGCCAAGAAAAGTAGAGCCAACGAAGTTTTACCAATGGATACATTCAGAATTATACTATAACAAGAATTGTCAAGTGAAATGTTGAAGCACGCGAGGACTCTAGCAAAGATGTTAAAGTGGAGCATCTTGTATAGATATATATATACACACATATTTACATGCATTTCGTTGATAAAGATAGGTTTCGTTCAAAGTAGTTAGTGTAGGTATCTAAATGCTCGATTGCTAACTATCTTATCGTTAATGCCCCCCACATCACTCCACAGATAACACTATAAGTGTTAAGACACACTGTCATTCAATTCTACTGGCTGTCAGACAGAAAAAGGGCATGCATAGCAGAATGAGTCTCATCTCAGGCTCTCACTCAGATACAAGGGAGGTGTTTTGGTACAAGTCTTTGACATATTTAAACCTCGTCTAAATTCGGGGTGCTTAAGGTAACTCGAAGCACGAATAATGCCATCTAAGAAAACACCGAGACTGCAAGGAAAGAGTCACAGACAAAGAACGCCTACATAAATAGCGATTCATGAGTATAAATAGCTTTCCACTTAGTTCACAAATCTTATATCTTATCTCTTTTAATTCACTTTTATTAGAATAATTATTCCTCCAAGTTTGACAAGTTTCCTATTAAAATTATGTCTGAAGCCTTGCATGGCTTTCTATTTATCTTTTCCTTCTTTTGTTTTGTTTTTACATCACTTTCAAATCTTATCTTTAAGATTTATTTGACATCACATTTTTTACCATAATTAAATAATTATCTTCACAAGATAATTAAATTATCAATTATAATTAGGTACAATACATTTTACAATAAGAATTAATTTATTTATAAAATAACATATGTTTACTTTATATTTCATAAATTTAATTTATTTAATTATTATTTTAATTTTATTTAAGTTACCTCATAAGGAATTTTAATTTAATTAATTGATTACACAAGGTCGTATAAATATTAGTTTCACCACAAAATTCAATAATGCAATAAACAACAAAACACTAATGAATCCTTACTCAAATGCCCATACAAGCCACAATGGAGGGCACTATAGGGAGTTAATAGAATGAATTAAAGGGATGAAAGAGGGTGGACTAAGGGGAGTTAAGAGAATGAATTAAAGGGATGGAAGAGGGTGGATTAAGGGGATGCATGTCATGAACCCTAGGATATGGCTTAATGGTTCCTAAGAGGATAGCTTAAGAGGAATTATGAGAGCGACTTAAGGGATGCAAAAGGGTGGATTAAGGGAATGTAAGAGGATATGACTTAAGGGTCCTTTAAGAGGATGGATTAAGGGGATGCAAGAGGGTGGATTAAGGAGATGTAAGAGGATATGACTTAAGGGTCCTTTAAGAGGATGGCTTAAGGGGATGCAGGAGGGTGATTTAAGGGGATGTAAAAGAATATGACTTAAGGGTCCTTTATGAGGATGGTTGAAGGGGATGCAAGAGGGTGGATTAAGGGGAGTTAATAGAATTGCTTAAAGGGATGTAAGAGGGTGGATTAAGGGGAGTTGAGAGAATGACTTAAAGGGATGAATTAAATGGATTAAGCATCTCATGAACCCTAGAAACCCTAAACCCTAAACCATAGGACCTAAAGCCTAGGAGATGAATCCTAAACTATTAATCCATATAGATTTTTTACTCTGAGCATCTCATGAAACCTAGAAACCCTAAACCTTAAACCATAGGACCTAAAGCCTAGTAGATGAACCCTAAACCCTTAACCCATATAGAGTGACTTAAGGGATGAAAGAGGGTGGATTAAGGGGAGTTGAGAGAATGACTTAAAGGGATTAAGCATCTCATGAACCCTAGAAACCATAAACCCTAAACCATAGGACCTAAAGCCTAGGAGATAACCCTAAACCATTAACCCATATAGATTTGTTATTCTAAGCATCTCATGCAACCTATAAAACAAAAACTCTAAACCATAGGACCTAAAGCCTAGGAGATGAATCCTAAACCATTAACCCATATAGATTTGTTATTCTAAGCATCTCATGGAACCTAGAAACCCTGAATCCTAATCCATATGACCTAAATCCTAGTAGATGAACCCTAAACCCTTAACCCATATAGAGTGACTTAAGGGATGCAAGAGGGTGGATTAATAAGGGTTGATAGAATGACTTAAATGGATTAAGCATCTCATGAACCATAGAAACCTTAAACCCTAAACCACAGGACCTAAAGCCTAGGAGATGAACCATAAACCATTAACTCATATAGATTTTCTATTCTAAGCATCTCATGAAACCTAGAAACCCTAAACCCTTAAGCCATACAGAGTGACTTAAGGGATGAAAAAGGGTGGATTAAGGGGAGTTGAGAGAATGAATTAAAGGGATTAAGGAAGAAACCCTAAACCCTAAACCATAGGACCTAAGCCTAGGAGATGAACCCTAAACCATTAACCCATATAGATATGTTATTATAAGCATCTCATGAACCCTAGAAACCCTAAACCATTGGACCTAAATCCTAGCAGATGAACCCTAAACCCTTAACCCATATAGAGTGACTTAAGGGATGCAAGAGGGTGGATTAATGGGACATAAGCGGATATGACTTAAGGGTCCTTTAAGAGGATGGCTTAAGGGGATGCAAGAGGGTGGATTAAGGGTATTTGATAGAATGACTTAAAGGGATGAGAGAGGGTGGATTAAGGGGAGTTGAGAGAATGAATTAAAGGGATGCAAGAAAGTGGATTAAGGGGATGCATCTCATGCACCCTTAGATTTTTTATTCTAAGCATCTCATGAACCCTAGAAACCATAAACCCTAAACCATATGACCTAAACCTAGGAGATGAACCCTAAACCCTTAACCCATATAGATTTGTTATTCTAAGCATCTCATGAACCCTAGGATTGGAAGATCCTAAACCCTTAACCTTAAGACCTAAATCCTATGAGATGAACCCTAAACCCTTAACCCTTAACCCATATAGATTTGTTATTCTAAGCATCTCATGAGCCCTAGGATATGAAGATCTTAAACCCTAAACCCATATGAATTTATTATTTTAAGCATATCACGAACCTTAGGTTATGAACATCCTAAACCCTTAACTCATATAGATTTGTTATTCTAAGCATCTCATGAAATCTAGAAACCCTAAACCATAGGACCTAAGGCCTAGGATATAAACCCTAAACCCTTAACCCATATAGATTTGTTATTCTAAGCATCTCATGAACCCTAGGATATGAAGATCCTAAACCCTTAACCATAAGACCCAAATCCTAGGAGATGAACCCTAAACCCTTAACCCACATAGATTTTTTATTCTAAGCATCTCAAGAACCTTAGGATATGAAGATCCTAAACCCTTAACCCTAAGACCTAAATCTTAGGAGATGAACCCTAAACCCTTAACCTATATAGATTTGTTATTCTAATCATCTCATGAACCCTAGGTTATGAAGATCCTAAACCCTTAACCCTAGGATGTAAGGCCTAGGCGATGATCCCTAAACCCTTAACCCATATAGATTTCTTATTTTAAGTATCTCATGAACCCTAGAAACCCTAAACCCTAAACCATAGGACCTAAGGCCTAGGAGATGAGCCATAAACCCTTAACCCATATAGATTTGTTATTCTTAGCATCCCATGAACCCTAGAAACCATTAACCTTAAACCTTAGGACCTAAAGCCTAGGAGATGAACCCTAAACCCTTAACCATATAAATTTTTTATTCTAATCATCTCATGAACCCTATGATATGAAGATCCTAAACCATTAACCCTAAGACCTAAATACTAGAAGATGAACCCTAAACCCTTATCCTATATAGATTTGTTATTCTAAGCATCTCATGAACCCTAGGATATGAAGATCCTAAACCCTTAACCCTAAGACTTAAGGGGAATTAATAGAGAGACTTAAGGGGATGAAAGGGGATGAAAGAGGATGGATTAAGAGTAGATATACAAGGATATGGATTAAGGGGTCCTAATAATATGGCTTAAGGGGTGTTGAGAGAGTGACTTAAAGGGATGCAAAAGGATGGATTAAGGGTAGACATAGAAGAATATGGATTAAGGGGTCCTAAGAGGATGGCTTAAGGGGAATTAATAGAGAGACTTACGGGGATGCAAGAGGATGGATTAAGGGTATATGAAATCAATTATAAAAAATTTATAAAATGACAGTGAATTATTTAGTTTTATATTTATACTATCAACTAAATGTATCTAGAACTATATATAGTTACCTGTCTCTAGATTCGAATTCCATTGTAATATATATACATGTCCTCTCTTTTTTGTAATGCATCTAGTTTTGGGAGACCTGAAACAAAAAATGATATAAAAATTTAATTAGGAAATGACTAAAGACAAATATATATATAGACATGTATATGTGATAAATTTTTAATTATATATCGACTATCAATTAAATATATATACAACTATATACTTACCTATATTTATTTACTCTGTTGTACCATCTGCATCCTCTCTTTTTTGTAATGCATCTATGATTGTCTCAAGATCATCCATTGAAAGTTTCCATAACACTTTATTAGTAGGCCTCCATTTATATCTAACTAGTTTTATATTGGTTGTCAAAATCAAATGTGAATAATGTATAATCTTCTTGTGTCTTTCATAATCTTCAAATGCAAGAAAGCCATTCTTTCTTATCAAATATTTTCGAAGCCAGGTACCAACAACAACCATTGAACCAGTTGGATACTCAAAGTTATCATCATCCACTCTAGGATGTACCAACTTATGTTTTCTCTCAACACATCTAGCCAACCAATACTCCATCTCCTCTTCATTCCCCTCAGGTGCAACAACAACATACACATGTCCTACAAAAATAAATTAAAAATTCAATAAAGAGTGACTTATATTTAATTCACATATAAACATGCATATGTATATAAAATTTGATTCAATTTAATGTACCTTCTTGTACAAGATCCAAAGTGTGATCATAATCATTTGATGTGAAAATTTGATTATCTTCAATTATTGTTCCATGTTGAACATGTGTCGATGTAGGTGTTAAGGCTCTTTGTTGCCATTCTTTGTCCCATTCTGTATTTTCACATGCCTCTCAATCACCTGCAATACAAAACTGACAAAAGCACGCAAGGTCCCTTGTCCATATTGTCCATGTGTTTGCATTCAAACTCTTAAACAAATTCCATTTTATAGATCCATTAATTGTTTAACAATCTTGTTGAGTAAAAATATCATCTTCTTCAACTAATCAAAAGAAGCATTGAATTATTGAGCTCTCACCTTGTTCTTGTAGATAATTTGGTATTGCACCAATCTACAATTGCACATGCATCTTTGAATTTTGTAGCATCCTCAAATTTTAGTTGCTCTCTAGCAAGAGCTCTTTTCACACATGCACCTACTCCATCATGTTCTCCTTTACTATGTCCAGCTTTAAAAAAACTCCACATGTGTTGGATATTATTTTTCTTATGAACTCTATATAACCAATAAAACATTCTAGCATTCTTGAATTGGCCTGTGCAATTATCTGACCATATGAGATGTTCTCTCATTTCAATTTCTCTCTTTAAAATCTTTATAAAATATATTAAAACAATATTGAACAAACTCGGATGAATGTAATCGATTATCACTTACATAAAAATGGTACTCTATCAAAAAAATTCTATTATCTTCTCTACTATCATTTGCATGTCTATATACAATATGAAAAAATATAGCTACTTGCACTAAATTATAATATTGTGATTGAATTTCTACTTGTAGAGCAAAAGTATAATTTTCAACAAAATCAACAACTGACTGTAGTGCCCCTCTGTGATTGGCTTTTCTCGGTGTTTGATAAATTTTGTTTGAGTTGTTCAAATTAAATTTGTTTAATAATGTTGTTTGTCTAGTTATCGAATTAAACAAATTATTAAATAAATAAACTTGGTAAATAGTTTTGAGTTTCTCAATTAATTAATTTATTAAAATAAATCGTTAAGTTAAAGAAAATAACTCAACGATTAGATATAAAGATAATTACTATTTAATGTTGAGTTTTTAATAATGAAATTAAAATGTGAAAAGATATTAAAATGAAATAAAACATAAAAATAAAATATTAAATTGGAAAGAGATATTGATAATCAGTTAAAACAAGTTGTTAAAGCTAAAAATAAAAGATAGAAAAAATATTGTTGGAGCGCATGCACAATTTTGAACTAATGTCGAAAAAGGAAACTTATTTTATTAAGTGATTGTGCTTGATTTTTGCTTGGAAAAATGGAAGCATTTTCTTGGTTTTTAAGAGTGGTCATTTTGAAGGGAGGTTTTTTCATCTTTTGGATTTTTAGTTTTCTGAACGAGAACTTGAACAGAGAATTTTTTTCTGTAGGATGGTTGCATTTTATGAATTGTTATGGAGGAGAGGAAACTTCATTCGCCATTGTTGGGTCTGAGAAGGGAGAAATCATAGATGGGTGACGAAGGATGGCATCATATCATTCAACTTGGGGGAAACGGATTTTCTCAGATAATTTTTTGCTCTCTTACGGAAATGCTCTTGTTTTCGATTGTCTCATATATGGAATTCGTTTTCAAAGTTTAGTACTGGAAATTTGCATTTGAATTCAACTTCAGTGCCCTGCATGTTGAATTTGGCTTGTGTTAGGTTTATTGTGAGATGTTTGATGTCGTGCCCTCCCAATCTTTCCTCTAGCGTAGTTGCCTTCTGGTTATTTTCTATCTTTGCATGCATCTCCCCATATCCTTGCGCCCTTTCCTTCACCTTGATGTCGTTGTCTATACAATTTCCCTAGTTGGCTATTGTAATGATTTTTGAACTGAGCTTGTATGTTTATTGATAACTACAAAATATGTTTCATTTTGGTTTTCTACTTTTGAAATTTATATTTAAATTTTATTTTTTAGGGATATGCAAACTGCTTATTGGCAACTTAGCTCGAGAGTGTCCTTTATGTAAAAGTTTTCAATGGCTGCTTAGAGTCATACTTTCTTGGGTAACATTGGCAATGACCTCAATCCTCCAGCAATATCGCAGGCCTTAGCTCTTGATACATATCATCGTCGATTCTCCATGAATAAAATTACTTTGCACAGGATATTACTTAGAGTTGAGGGATTGATCTAATACTGCCATCAAAAACCGTAGATTATCTTGGCCAATTTCCTCCCTATAGATAAACTATGAGGTAGAGCGCCGCCAATAATCCATACTTTCAAGCCTTAAGCTCTACGTCTTAAGCACTCAGCAATAGAGGTCAACACAAAGTTGAGTAAACAGCATCGCTGGAAATAATCAACCTTTATTCATATGTGATTCACAGGCATCACAAGTTTAAATGGCATCTTAGTAATAAGGCGTAAGGGTCCTGAAGAATATTGTATCTATTTTAAATCATGGAAATGGTTGACCTCTCTCTGAACAATTCTCTTGTAACAATCGATGAATTTAGGCATAGCGTGGCAATCAGAACATATTTGCCAAAATTTTCAAACCAAATGCAATTGCTAATGTTTTATATCGTGGTAGATAACTGATTCTATATTTTTCTCTTCTAAAGCATAAAGTAAAAGTCTTGTATATGGAAATACCCTGCTGCCTTCATTCGCCAAGTCAATTTCTTCAAGTTTGCACCTTTTAGATTGATTTCCCTTGCATTCTTGCATTCGACTGTGAGTTTAGTTGTTCATGTTCCTCATTCATTTCTGCATACGTTGTAATTAAATTTTTGGCTGCACTATAATGGTGCGGCCTGCCTCTTCTTCCTCTCAGTCTGAATTTAATTCTCTTTACAATATTCTCTTTTGAAATTTATTGAACGTAGATTTTAATATTTCAACTTTGTATTTCTGCAAGCCCCGCATACTCGACCTGCTAGTTAGAATGTTCATTCGTGAAGATTTATTGTCCACCGCATCACATTTCCTTACTGTAAAATACTGTCGAATTCATTAAAGAGTATAGCCTTAAATCCATACGTAGCTTTATTAAGGCCTCTTCCTTATGATTTTTTTAAAAAAAATTGGCTTTATAATAATGTTAGAAAAGTAAGATGGAATTTTGGTTTTAAAAAAAGAACTATGTTCTTCTTTTAGATTTTCTTCTTTTTAAATAATTATGGAAGCTACTTTAAAATATGGAAGGTAGGGTTAATAATATTAATTCATGATTTGTTTTATAAGAGTGAAAATTAAATTAATTAATTATGTAGTATATAGAATTAAATAAGTGAAATTAAATAAATAAATGAAATATTAGTAATATTTAAAAGTAGTGGTAATTATATAGAAGGTAAATGCTTAGTTTACTCTATTGGTTTATTGGTGAATAGTGATTTATTTTTATTATATTTAATAGTTGACTAGTAAAATTGTTTATGAAATTGGAAATGTTGAGTTGCAAGAGGACATAGTTTTGCTTTAATGTCTTATGAGTTGCGAATATTCTCATGGTCATGACTAATTGATTCCTTGTGTCTTGTTAAGTGGTGGTAATGCTTGAATAATTGCTCACATTGTATAAGTATTTGATTAGAAAAAGTGAGAAGATTTTGATTGGTTGTTCGTGTTGACTTATTGGGTTGACTCTTGAATTGAGTTGTGAATCAGTTGATTGCTATTGTTGTCATAATTGTTGATTTTGTTTAAGTTGTTTATTAGCCAAATTGTAAGTTTGTTGGCTAATTAGTGGTTGGGTATCATGTGAGGAGAAAATTGAGGTCTCCCTGGGATGCCCATTGGTTGATTTTACTTTTGGAATTTGTGGTTGCTTTTGATTATTGAGGTTGACTTTGGTTTGAGTTGATTTTTGGGATTTGTGCTATAAGGGAGTTCTTGTGTGAAGTTGTTATGGTAACCTTCCATAGGTTAGAGGGGAATATGGTTTTTACTTGCATGAGTTGGTATGGGAGCTTGGGGATTAGTCGAGGCTGCCAGGGTAACCCAGATTGGGGGGCTGGAAACCTAGGAAGATCTACATTGGGTAACCGATATCAAGCCATGAGTGTTTACATGAGTTTTATGTTGTTTCACCTGAAAGTGGGTGGTTTCATGATTTTGTCATTTTGATAATGGTTGATCTTTATACTTGGATTGTGTTTATGTGGGTTTTAGCTTTGCACTATGGAAATTGTTTTGTTATGAAGATTTTTGTGCAGGATGGTGCATGCCTCACTTTATGTGACTAGTCATGTGGCTCTTGATGTTGTGCAAGTTGGCTTACCTAGTTAGTGACTGTTGAGTTTTTGTTGCTAGTAGAGAGAGTGGCTTCCCATGGGGTCGAGACCCAAAGTGGTGCCCAAGGTAACCCATTGGAAGTTTCTCAAATCTAGTGAAAACATTAATAATTAATTAGGGGGTTTGGGTAGTATCTCACATTAATGAACAATAATGGACGTCTTGTTCATGGCTTAAGCACTAGTTTAGGCTTGAGATGAGACGAGAAGGCTTGGAATGGAAAGACCAATTGCCTTATCTTCATGAAAGGTATGTTGGTTCTGCATGAGTTAGAATGGGGGTCGGGGATCGGTTGAGTTTTCCAAGGTAACCCAAGATGGGGGTCGGTAACCTATGAAGGTCTGCATTGGGTAACCCATGTCAAGCCATGTGATGACACTCTTCCCTTTAGCAACCTTGTGTGTTTGTTTTTTCCCTTTTGTTGTTCTTGTTCATTTGGAAGTAGATGTTTCTTGTATTTATTGTTGCTTTTGTCATGGAGTCTTGTTAACCATTGTTCACTTGACTGTTTTAGGTTGTGGGTCCTTCTTTTCATCTCCTGGCATGGGGGGTGGGCCTTAGGGTCCACATGGTCAGGTGGAATGTGCTATGCAGCCCATTGGGTCTCCCAACTGAAGATCAAGTTGTGCAGAGTTGTACCATTTGTAGTGACTCCAAAGATGTACCTATTACCTAAATTTTAGTAATAGCTCATTTAGGTAGAGCTATTTGATTTCAAACTAAGAGAAATGTACATTTTTATCCTCTCCTATATTAGATCCAATTTCATAAATAAAATAATTCAAAAGATTATGTTTACAAATTACTGCATTTATACAAGTGCATGTAACATAAGAGGGATTCACCACAAATCTTTTTTGAACAAAGAAGTAATCTTTATTGATACAAAAGTGCATATTTTTCTCACTCAAGCCATGAGACTAACTTTACTTATTCAATGAGAATAAAGAAAAACATATACATGAATAAGTAAACAAATGTAAATGTGCATATAAGGAGAGAGACCAGTCATTTCCCGAGAATGACTGGTTTAGGGTGTGTTGTCTCGCACTACTGCTAATCTAAGCTATTTGTCCCTCCTAGCTCCTCATTGTTCCTAATTCCTATTGAAAATTGTGCCTCAACTTGTTGGCTTGTATCTCTGTTCAAGTCTTCATTGTCGACCGATTGCTGGAGTTCCTAAGTTTGTAACCTTGTCGCGAAGTTTGGAAGTTTCATAACTTCCCGACTGACCGACTTCCTTTGTTGTCGCAACATCGGTGATTTCTATAACTTAAGAACCTTTTTGCGGAGTTTGGAAGTTTTGTAATTTCCCGACTAATCGACTTCCTTCATTGTCGCAACATTTGGGAACTTTCTAACCAACAGTGGGAGTTAGGAAGTTTTTGTTTCCTCTGACTGGGTGACAGTGGTATCAGCTTGTCGTGGGGATCGGTAAATTCATAACTTGTATGCAGTGGTTATGAAGTTAACATTTTGAGTGACATGTTGATGGATGTGGTCTCACCGAAAGATATACCTTTGATGAGAACTCTTTCTGATGGATTTTTCTCTTGCCGACAGGTTGGTGCATTCAGTATGAACTCTTGGTGATAGCGTTTCTCTCACTGACAATTTGTGTTCGGTATGAGCTCTCGCCGATAGCAATTGTCTTGCCGATAGAGCTACTTGTGATGGACATTGATGTGAATTCCTAGCGACATCGATGGTCTTTCTGATAGTTCTGCAATGGACATTAGTGAGAATTATTACTGATAGAGTTGGTCTAGTCGACGGTTTTTCATTCAATATGATCTCTTGTCGATGGATAGTTGGTTTTCTTGTGATATCGAGGAGACTTGTTTTGTTATTAGTCTGACTTCTTAGGGTATTTCCAATACCTTTGGTCTTGCCGTTAGCTATGTGTTTAGGCATTTTGGCATTAGGGAGACACAGTCTGGTGTCTCACCGACATATGATTCAGTTAAACTTTTTGACCGAACGTCTATCCTACGTGGTGTGTTCTAAGCCAATGAGAGAAGCATAATGTGAACCATTGGCAGTTGGATTGTTGTGACCGTTCCTATGAGGGATATGAACAATTTGTGAGAAAAATGACTATGCTTGGAAATAGTCGATGAAGGTGAACAGTTTGATGGTGTAGTGTTGCTTAACTGAACATGGATTGATCTGAGTGGGTTCATTGTATGCATCTGAGAGCATTGTGAGATTAATTTTCTGTACAAGATTGATTAGTGAATATTGCTGCTATAAAATTGACATTAGAAAGTTAAGTCTGATCTCTGTATGTAATTTTCTTTACTGTAATACAAAGAGGCTTTTCTTGGTGTGGTAGGTTTTTCTCCTGTAAGGGTTTTCCAATGTAAATCTGGTGTCCAATTGTGTATGTGTTCGTTTCTCTTTTTTTCTATTCTTTTCAAAGTGTATCTTATTGAACTGTAATTGCAAAATTTAAAGTCATATATGCATTCTTCCCTGAGGTTTTGGCGAACATTAGGAGAGTTTGTTCTCTACCTAAGCTTTCCTTACAAGTGGTATCAGAGCCTGGCCAGTTGTATTATCCTTGTGGGATGTTGGATTTTTTGTATTAATTATATTCAGTGGGATTCTTGTAGAAGTCTGGTAATTCAAATTACTGATTAAGATGGCAAGCATGTCAGGAAAGATTGAAATTGAGAAATTCAATGGCAGCAATTTTGAGTTGTGGAAACTAAAAATGGAAGATCTATTAGTTGACCTTGATCTTTGGCTTGCTGTGTCTGGAACGAAGCCTACATGCATGAAGAAAGAGGATTGGGACCTTGCAGATCAAAAATCAAAGGGGTTGATAAGCCTCTGTTTAGAAAACTTTGTTCTTCTAAATGTTCATGAAGAAAAGACTGCATCTTCTTTATGGAAAAGATTTGGAGCTATTTATCAGGGCAAGTCCTTGGTGAATAAGTTTTTCTTGAGAAAGAAGTTGTACTCTTTGAAAATGCAAGAAGGAGCATTTGTTGCTGATCATTTGAATGCTTTCAACATGTTGATTGCTCAGTTAGCATCTGTGGGTGTGAAGATTGATGAAGATCATCGTATGCTATTGTTATGTTCTTTGCTAGATTCTTGGGATCACTTGGTGATGGCTATTGGGAGTATGACATCCACTTTTAAGATGGAAGATGTTGTTGCTTCTTTGTTATTAGAAGAGATGAGAAGAAAATATTCTGAGATGGTGAAGGAGGCTCTTGCTGTTAGAGGAAGATCGAAAGAAAAAGGAAAGAAGAAGGAAAAGAAGTCCAAATCCAAATCAAAGGGGAGATCAAAGTCTCCTAGTAATAACTCCAAGGTAAAGTGTTGGAATTGTGGGCAACCTGGTCATGTCCGAAAGGATCGCAAAGAGGAGAAAAAGAAGAAGAAGAAGAATTATTTTGACAATGATTCTTCTCAAAGTGATGCAGACGCTTTCATTGCAGCCTTGGCTACTCAGGCATCAAATGATGTCTGGCTGATTGATTCTGGAGTATCTTTCCACATGAAATCTCATAGAGAATGGTTCACTAAGTATGAAAAATATGATGGTGGAAGGGTGTATTTGGCAAGCGATTCATCTCTAGAAATAGTTGGTTGTGGAAGAGTCAGAATTTAGTTCCCTAATGGAAGAGTGAAGGGAATCAATGATGTAATGCATATACCATGTTTGGCTCAAAATTTACTTTCTGTTAGTAAGTTGAATGATGTTGGAGTGCAAGTCATGTTCTCTAGAAATGACTGCAAAATGACTAGAGGCCCAATGGTGCTAGCTAGGGGTGCTCGTATTGGTACCTTGTATAAGCTAGATGCATTTGTTGTGCAATGCAATAGTGTCTCTGCAAAGTCACAAAAGGCTACTCATGGAGAACAGGAGGAAAATGTTCTTGATAGTGCAAACTCTATGGGAGTTAAACTTCCAACAGAAAAGACTATGCTCTGGCATCATAGGCTAGGCCACATTGGAGAAAAAGGATTAAAAACCTTGAAAAATAAAAAACCTGGTTGAAGGGCTTGATGATTGTAATCTCGAATTTGAGTTTTGTGAACATTGTATATATGGTAAACAATGTGTTTCATTCTACTCCAGTCCTCACAAATCTTCAAGTTTACTTGATTATATACATTATGATGTTTTTGGTCTAGTAAATGTTCCTTCTTTGTCTAAATCAACATATTATGTATCGTTAATTGATGATTATTCAAGAAGGGCATTTGTTTATTTTTTAAAAAGTAAATAAGAAATGTTCAGTCATTTTAAGGAATTTAAAAACCTTGTGGAAAATCAGACTGGAAGAAAAATAAAATGTTTAAGGACTAACAATGGTGGTGAGTTTTGTTCTGATGAGTTCGAAAGGTACTGTAAAGATCATGGGATTAAAAGACATAAAACTACACCCTACACTCCGCAGCAAAATGGAGTTGCTGAAAGGTTCAACAGGATAGTGATGGAAAGAGCACGAAGTATGCTAAGCAGTGCTAGCTTGGAGGAGAAGTTTTGGGTTGAGGCAGTTGCAACATTATGTTACTTAATAAACTATTCTCCTAATTCCACTCTTGTTGAGAAAACACCTTTGGAAGCATGGTCTGGAAAGAATCCCTCTCTGAGACACATTCATGTCTTTGGCTATGAGGCATATGCATATGTGCCGAATGAAAAAAGGTCTAAATTAGAAAACAAGGTTGTTAAATGTATTTTTATTGGTTATAGTGTTAACATAAAATGATACAAGCTTTGGAATCCTAATATGGAGAAGGTTCTATACAACATAAGTGTTATTTTTTGTGAGTTGAAGCCTTCTACTTTGGATTTGCAGTCAGAGACAAAATCAAAAGATAAAAATGATGTAGTTGAAATTCCTTCGACACCAGATAAAGAGGAATTGAAAATTCAAAATGTACCTGAAACTGAGGAGAGCTCAAGTAGTTCTGAGAGTTTTGAAGAAGAAGATCAACCTCAGCCTAAGCCTATAAGGAGGTCAACACGTGAAAGAAAGCAACCTGATAGGTATGGGTTTTCTTTGTTAGATTTTACTTGTGCCTATGCTTTAATTTCTAGCACTTATGAGCCTAGGACTATGAAAGAGACATTTAGAATGTCTGATTCAAACTCATAGTTGGAAGCCATGAATGAAGAAATGGCATCATTAGAAAAGAATGATACTTGGAATTTGGTGCCCTTGCCTGAAGGTAGAAAAGTTGTTAACTACAAATGGGTATTTAAAAAGAAAATAGGTCTAGATAGCAGTGTGGAAAAGTATAAGGTGAGGTTGGTTGTGAAGGGGTATTCCCAGGTAGAGGGAATTGATTATGGAGAAATTTTTTCTCCTGTAGCTCAACTGACGTCTATCAGATTTTTTTTGTCACTTGTAGCAACATATGACTTAGAGGTTGAACAGATGGATGTGAAGACAACATTTCTTCATGGTGGCCTTGAAGAAGAGATTTACATGTCCTAGCTTGATCACTTTGTGGAAAAAGGTAAAGAAAATATGGTTTGCAAGTTGAAAAAATCTTTGTATGGATTAAAACAATCTCCTAGAATGTGGTACCAGAAGTTTGACACTTTTTTTTGTCATTAGGATTTGTAAGATCAAAATATGATCATTGTGTGTACTACAAAGCTGAAAATGATTGTGTTCTTATTATTGCTCTCTATGTTGATGATATGTTGTTCATAGGCAATAGTAAGTTAATGATTTCTGATCTAAAATATCAGTTGTCTACAAAGTTCAAAATGAAAGATCTTGGTGCAGCCAGGTATATTCTGGGAATGGAAATAACCAGGGATAGGAAAAGTAGAAAACTTTCGCTCTGACAGAGTAAGTATATTAATACTATTCTAGAGAGATTTTGTATGACTGAATGCAAACAACTAGTTGTTCCAATTTTGCAAGGAACAAAGCTATCTGTTGAAGACTGTCCAAAATCTCCTACTGAGATGGAGGACATGACCAGAGTGCCTTATGCTAATGCAGTTGGCAGTTTAATGTATGTAATGGTCTGTACAAGGCCATACATTGCCCAAGTAGTGGGAGTACTTAGTTGTTTTATGGAAAATCCTAGAAGGACACATTGGGATGTTGTGAAAAGAGTGTTTAGATATTTGAAGGGCACTTCAAAATATGCATTGTGTTACCATGGAAATTTGGTTGAATCACCGAGGACTCTCAGCATTCGAGGCTATGTGGATTCTGATTGGGCAGGAGACATTGAGAGCAGAAGATCCACTAGTGGATATATTTTCATGATGAATGGTGGTGCAATTAGTTGGATGAGTAAGTGGCAGGTTGTAGTCGCTTTGTCCACTATAGAGGCATAATACATGGCAGCAACACATGCTTGTAAAGAAGCAATCTGTTAAAACACTTGTGTTCTAACATTGGGTTTGATGCGGGAAAAATTACAATTGTGGTTAGAGTGCTATTTGTTTGGCAAAAAATCCTACTTTCCATGCCAGGATGAAACATATTGATGTGCAGTATCATTTTGTTTGAGATATTGTGGAGGATGGAAAGGTCTCTTTAGAAAAAGTGGATACTCTGGAAAATGTTGTAGATGCATTGACGAAACCTATGAACACAGACAAGTACAAGTGGTGTGCCAGTTCGATGGGCATTGGAGCCCATGACCTTCATTAACTTTGAGTTTGAAGGAAACTAGTAAGTCTTCGTCAAGTGGGAGATTGTTGGAAATTGTGCCTCAACTTGTTGGCTTGTATCTCTATTCAAGTCTTCATTGTCGACCGAATACTGGAGTTCCTAAGTTTGTAACCTTGTCACAGAGTTTGGAAGTTTCATAACTTCCCGACTAACCGCCTTCCTTCGTTACATGCAGTATGGAAACATGAAAATGCTATTTGTTTGGCAAAAAATCCTACTTTCCATGCCAGGATGAAACATATTGATGTGTAGTATCATTTTGTTTGAGATATTGTGGAGGATGGAAAGGTCTCTTTAGAAAAATTAGATACTCTGGAAAATGTTGCAGATGCATTGACGAAACCTGTGAGCATAGACAAGTACAAATGACATGTGCCAATTCAAAGGGCCTTGGAGCCCAATGTTACCTTCATTAACTTCGAGTTTGAAGGACGCTAGTAAGTCTTCGTCAAGTGGGAGATTGTTGGAAATTATGCCTCAACTTGCTAGCTTTTATCTCTGTTCAAGTCTTCATTGTTGGTCGATCACTGGAGTTCCTAAGTTTGTAACCTTGTCGCGGAGTTTGGAAGTTTCATAACTTCCCGACTGGCCGAATTCCTTCGTTGTCGCAACATCGATGATTTATGTAACTTAAGAACCTTGTCGCAGAGTTTGGAAGTTTTGTAATTTCCCGATTGACCGAATTCCTTCATTGTCGCGGCATTTGGGAACTTTCTAACCAGCAGTGGGAGTTACGAAGTTTGTGTTTTCTTCGACTGGGCAATAGTGGTATCGGCTTGTCGTGGAGATCGGTAAATTCATAACTTGTATGCTGTGGTTATGAAGTTAAAATTTTGAGCGACATGCCAATGGATGTGGTCTCGCCGACAAATATACCTTCATTGAGAACTCTTGCCGATGGATGTTTCTCTCACCGACAGGCTGGTGCATTTGGTATGAACTCTTGGCGATAGTGTTTCTCTCGCTGACAATTTGTGTTCGGTATGAGCTCTCGCTGATAGAAATGGTCTTGCTGATAGAGCTACTTGTGATGGGAATTGGTGTGAAGTCCTAGTGACATCGATGGTCTTATCGATAGTTCTACAATGGACATTGGTGAGAAGTCTTACCGATAGAGTTGATCTGGCCAATGGTTTTGCATTCGGTATGATCTCTTGCCGATGGACAATTGGTTTTCTTGTGATATTAGGGAGACTTGTTTTGTTATTGGTCTGGATTCTTAGGGTTTTGTCGATACCGTTGGTCTTGCCGATAGCTATGTGTTCGGGCATTTTGGCATCAGGGAGACACAGTCTGGTGTCTCACTGATATGCGATTTAGTTAAACTTCTTGACCGAACATCTGTCCTACGTGGTGTGTTCTAAGCCAATGAGAGAAGTAGAATGTGAACCATTGGTAGTTGGACTGTTGTGACCGTTCCTATGAGGGAGATGAACAGTTTGTGAGAAAAATGACTATGCTTGGCAATAGTCGATGAAGGTGAACAGTTTGATGGTGTAGTGTTTCTCAACTGAACATGGATTGATCTAAGAGCATTGTGAGATTAATGTTCTGTACAAGATTGATCAGTGAATGTTGTTGCTATAAAATTGACGTCAGAAAATTAAGTCCGATCTCTGTATGTAATTTTCTTTACTGTAATACAAAGAGGCTTTTCTTGGTGTGGTGGATTTTTCTCTTGTAAGGGTTTTCCCACGTAAATCTGGTGTCCAATTGTGTATGTGTCCATTTCTCTTTCCTATTATTCTTTTCAAAGTGTATCTTATTGAACTGTAATTGCAAAATTTAAAGTCATATATGCATTCTTCCCTTAGGTTTTGGCGTTAGGAGAGTTTGTTTCACACCTATGCTCTCCTTACAATTCCTACACATGGCAAAGAATCAAATACAAAGGGGTAGTGTTTGGATCAAAAAACCAAGAAGATCACAAAGCATAGTTCACTATAGAAGGGGAAAAATTGAATCCAGGAACAATGACATTAAAATAATATGCAAGTAATCAAGCAACAATAGTCTCATGGAATTTACAGCCACGACTATGAATGAAGTTGAAAAGATGCATAAAGTCTTTGATATGCCTATAGCCTGTAATGGCATTGAATATTTATTGTTTGAAAATCATATTTTATGCACAAGGTAGCGTTTCATCATATAACAGCTGACAGAGATATCTTTTGTTTCAACTAATTGACCCCTCATGAAATCTCATTCACATTATGATCTTGCATGATCTTGTCATAACAAATTGGAGATGTTTGCAAGTTTTCAAATAATGTAGAAAATGGAAGGAGACAAGAGGTCGAGCATGGCCATTTTTAGAAACAAGATATGGCAACATTTTCTTGTGTAACTGTTGCCTAAAATAACTCTTGTTTTAAATAATAACTCTCTCAAGAAATATCGTTCATATTATAATCTTGGTGATTGTGACAATGTTGGCTGCCATTGCATGGCATCAAAAAACAAGGAACCCACTTGGGATTTTATTTTTTAAAATACAGAAATACAAGAAAGCAATGGAACCCATTTAGGTTCATTCTAATTACAACTTCTGAGAAAGTCAAGGAGATTATTTCATGGAGAACATTCTATAGGAGGTAAACAAGTATATGAAACCCTACTTCTCTTTTCATGGCCACAACCAAAATAATTGTATTTCTTCATGAAACAACAAAAGAGATTTGGGTTTCTTCTTTAAATATAAAAAGCAGAAGAAAAACCACATTCTTTTCTTTATTCTCAAGAATGGAGGCTCAAAATGAGCCCTTTTGCTCAAAAATAAGAAGAAATGGAGTCGATTTAAGGCTTGCCTGAGCTTCTTGCTCATTTTGTTTGCATATTCAAATTTTGTTCAAGCTTCCATTTGAGCTTCATACCATCTCATGGTGGCTGTGAAGCAGATGAGACAACAACAGAAGAAAAATTTGGAACAAAGTTCATAAAAAATGTCTATAGTCGCAGCCTTAGCTCACAAAATGGCCTACAAAAGATTGAAAATATAGATTTTTGATCCAAAAAATCAGTTACCTTGGTACTCAAATGAAGAAAAGCACAATATTTCATCAATAAACAGTTAGAATCATCCAAAAATCACTATTTTTTGTGCAAACTGCAAACCCTCATGGCAGCCAGGTGAACTTTTCAGAATTCTTGAAGTGAAAATGAAATGCTTTTTCACATTTTTTCCCATCTTTTGTTGATTAGGATTAAAACCATATTCTTTGGAATGGTTGATGGGAATTTTTCCCATTCTTTTAAAAAGTGAAAAAAAATTTAAATGTGATGGGGTCTGAATGCCATGACTTAGGCATTTTTATGCCTCATGTCTTTATTGCCTTGTCAAAAAATTGCTAAGTCCCTCAAAATTAAACATGTGAAATGTGCCAAGTGCATAATATGCCTTGCCCTTTAAAATGTGATATGCCTTGAAGACTTTCAAATGTTCCTTCCAAGAAGTGTGGAAGCCCTTTATGATCATATAGGTGAAATTTGGGAATTTGTTTTTCCTTTGAAAATCAAAGAATATTGACTAGTGTGTGGCCTTGAAATGCAAAATGAAGGTAAAGTGAAGATGATCAAATGCATTGGAGTTTTATTTTGTTTAATGCTTTTGGAAGCATTTAGATATGGCATTGTATTTTGCATCTTATTTCAAAGTATAAAATATCATTTAAGTGATTTACAAATCACTTTTATTTTATGCCATTTTGATGCAAATGTAATGTAATTCAAAGAGGTGGTGGGGCCCTCTTGCTTTCTGCTTTAAAATGTAAAATAACTTGATTAAGTGGTGAATTATGAATCACTTAATCAAGTTATTATCTTGAATGCTTTTTGGAGTCTTGTGTTTTCAAAACATGCATATTGCATGGGTCAAGGCTGGGAGACAAAATGATGACTTGCAGACATGAGGAGAGTGTGTGAGTGGTGAATTTGACTATTTTGGAGAAACATGCGCTATTTTGGAGGCTATTTTGTCACACTTTTGGCATGAATATGGTCTTGGCTTGACCTTGGATTGTTTGGAGGACTTTTTGGAGTGATTTTAGAAGGTTTTTTTTTTGCCTCATTGTTGCATCCAACCAAAACCTTCTAGATGGACATGTGTGAGGGGATTTGAGGGTTTTTTCTTAAGTATCTTCATTTTGGCATTTTGGAGGGGGTTCTTTCTTTCTAGTAGAGTGATAGCTTTGGTTTTGGAGTTATTTTTAGCATGGAGCAATATTGTAACTCAGATGGACTATTATACAGTGAGTAACTTTGAATCAATAAAATAGATAATTTTACCTTCTCATTTCATGTTTCATGGTATGTTGTTAGTGATTGATCAGTTTGTTTTGTGAAATTCATCTTTTCTTGCAAACTTTTCTCATATTTAGGCATGTATTTAGCATAAAATGATGCATGTTAACAAGTTATAAGGTGTGTTATTCAATAGTGTTGTTAGTTGTGAGACCCTTGTTTCCTTCTAAAATTCCCGTTTAGAAACCTTCTTATAAATTAGTTATGTGAAATGTATGTGAAAATGAGTTGTGTAAGCAGAGTTTTATGATATTGTTTTGAATGTGATAGGTTGTTATCAAGTCCTAGTTGGTTTTTGGTGTACCACCTTAGGTATTTTCAATTAATGTTCATGTTTTATGAACTTCTTACCCTTTACCTCATAAATTAGTAGTTAGGTGGCATCAAAAGGGGAGCCAACCCATAATCTAGAGGTCTGCTTTCGAATAGGACACCCACAACCTGAAAGTAGTCACATGTTACATCCAAACCTGCTAAGTTCATTCATAGCTTGGAATAAGGGGTGCAGATTTGGATCACTAACAGTACCAGAGTTGGAACTAGTCTTGATGCTTTGTACTTATTCATTTTAGTTGTATTATCCCATGTTACTATACTATTCCCTTTCATGTTAGGAAGAACTATGGTATTTATGTAATCCTTGAATGATGTAACTTCATATTATAAATGCAATGAATGTAATATTTGGCATTAGCTTATTATCACTGATGGATGCTTATCGTAAATGTAATGTATATTGATCCTTGTATTATTATATGTTTATTGGTTCATAATATATGAGCTTTAGTGGTGTTGTATCCGTGGAAATATTTATAGTCAAATTCATAACTATGAAGGATGTTTATGTATTGTAATGGATGTTGTTTATTCATTCTTTACATGGGGATTGAAATGGTATCGTGCTTGTAGTTATCTTCGTTATGGGTTTGGGATGATGTAGAGATTTTCAAAATGTAATGCAGTCATGTAACCCCAAGGGACTTAGTTAGTTGATATATAAATATGTATGGTTTCATTTCTAGTGATGTATGTTAATGTACATTTCATGTTAGTTTTATTTAAAAACAAAATTGTGCCATTAATGTTAGATGTTATAGTGTGCTTTGGGTTTGTGTCATAGGGCATTACACTTACAATATAGTTCCAATTGGGAATGCATTTTTACATAAACAAAATGGATTATCAAGACAATACGCATATTGAGAGTGTTTAACATATTTAGGTACAATCTTATCTTTAAATTCTTTAATAAATGCATGCACACTAAATTTTTCCAAAATTCGGTCATAACATTTTCCAATTTTTCCATCTTTTAAAGAATACTCAATATTTTTTAAATTTTTTTACATCCACTAGAATTGTTGTCCAAATTCATCTAAACTACTTTCAACATTCTCTTAACAATGAAAAGTTATCACATCTATCTCATTCTCCAAAAATACACGCTTTTAAATAAAATAAGTTTCCATTAGAGGGTTCACAAAATAAACCTACTACAAAATCATTGATTGTTTCAGGTGGCATATTAATACTACAAATGTCCTACATAATTTGGTTAGCATGCAAAATATAATGTATATATCAAAAAATATCATAATAATAACAAAATTTCATATAAGTCTTACAACAACAAGAGATTCATTGTTCATTAATTCTAACATACCAAGGTTTACATTTTTCGAATGATCTTTGAATTATGCTAATATTAAATGGTAAGATTGAATCATCTAAAAAAAATTATATAATTCAGTTTGAGTCATATCTAAGAGATGATTTGGATGAGGTTCACGAATTTTGGAACTCACCCTTAATTTTAAAACATCTCTAATGTTAGGTGATACTCTTATATTATCATCCCAATATTTTTCAATTAAAGATTTTATTTCATTAGTTAATTTCATGTTTGACATTGGGATTCTAGGTTGAACTAAAACTCCAAAATTGATTAATTGGATTTTTTTGAATACTTCATCTTCTTTTATCAACTCTTATCAAAGTTTTAGGATTTACTTTTATACATTTACTAATATTACTTAACATTCTTTTATTTGAAGTTGCTTTATCAACTAGAGCAGTTGTCATTGCACGACGATTTGCATTCTTATCTTTAGATCGACTTTTCTTACCTATAAATTCAATAGCATTAGCAACACTAGATATGACTTGTTCTATTGAATCATCTTTCTTTTTGGTTCTACAAAAATGCCTAATTTTTCATCACTTTTCTCATTTTCAACGTTCATCCTAATTTATTTCTATAAAAAAACATTCGATATATTCTATTTCCATAAGTTCTCATTTGTCTCCAAGAAACTTTACAAGGAAGGATATCTAGCACATCATTTTCATTTTCATTCATAGAAGGGGTTTCATTTTCATTCATGCAAGGAGTTTCATTTTCATTTTCAAACATAAAAGGGATTTCATTCTCATTTTCATCAATATGAGGGATTTCATTCTCATTTGCATTCATATAAGATATTTCATCATTTTTTTGTTTTTTCATTGTTTCAACCCTATAATTATTGATACCATAAATGGTGTATCTAGCTTCCTCTAAATAACTAAGATCATTATTATCAAGACTTGGGTTTGAAGACATACCTGGATAAATTGTTTGAATAGGTGAATTTTCCATATCTTTGGGAGGTGGATTTGAAGACATTCTTGTATTCGCTTTAGTGTCCACTCCCTTAGCATCTTGAGTAGGCTCATTTTAGCCCCTGCATCAGCCTTTTTCCTTCTTAGGATGCTCCAACACCCCTTTTCAGTAGTTACCCTTGTGTGTCAGCTTTCCATCAAACTTGGTGCTTTTCTTGATTTTGTCGTTTTATAGCGTGACGTGTTCAGACACTAGTGCGACATGCAAACATCCACATGGCACGCTAGCGTCCTACGATGTTTCAACATTCAAACGACCATTTTTGTGCATGTTTTCCACTTGTATTCATATTTTTTCGGTGGTAATGATGGGGAACTCCTTGTAATGGTTGAAGAAGCTTGTTTTCCTTCCTTAAAAGCTCTCTTTTCACTTAATTTTCATCTTCTAACCTCTCAAAAAAAATTATTTTGCTTCTAGGTTCATCCTACCATCTCATTCTTGCTTGCACAATTCCATATAGCTTGGTATAGCAAGCTTCAGTCACTTTCAAGCTCTCACAACACCCTTTGCAAAACTCTCTTGCATCTCTATCTCCCTTTCCTTATGCTTGATAGCATCTTGGTATTCCATAGCCCCTTTCTGTTGCATTTTAGCTTTGTGATATGGGTTCTCCTCCTTGAGCAAGGATTTCTTTTATCACCTCTTTTTTGATACGAGTTCTCCTCCTCAAGTGAGGAGTTCTTTTATCACATGCTTACTTGGTGGTGCGGGTTCTACTCCTGAGCGAGTTTTTCTTTCACCACACACTTTTTTCATTTCTCTCTTTCTCTCTATCTTCTTGGCTATCCGTGGAGGTGGGAACACCAAAATGGGGGTTTGACTAAGGCAAACCCCTATACAGCCCCAACATTTTCTCCAAACATCATGCATGTAGGTCTTGAAGACATTCACGTACGAGAGGCTTCATCACTTGTGCAGTCGTGAGCATCTTCTTTCTTTTTTTTCTTATCTCTATCATTTCTATTTTAGTTTACTTCATTTCTATCACTTTCTATTACTTTATGACATTTTGTAATTTCTCAATAATCAGAGTAGAAGTAGTCTTTTAGGAATTTTATGTGATAAAATTATTCTCTAGTCTGTACGAGACGCCAATGCACCTTTGGGACGTTAGCGCACCGCATTGTCATCTGTATCCAACACTAACATCCTTTGGTTGAAAGCTTGTCAATTTGTCCATAAAATCTCTATGACCTACTCTTTCAAATTATGAAACTCTCACTATTGTTCCTTGAGGTAGATTATGACAGTTCACCTCGTGAGGCTCTCTAAATGAAGAGAACTCGTGATTAGCAAATCCCCCTCTTCTACAATCTCATCCTTCATGGTTTCCTATTCAACATTCATGGAACTAGATGCTTCCAAATTTTTCATTTGATGAATCATTTCTCTTCTATCTCTTTGTTTTTTGCCTCCATTTCTCTATTTGCTTGAATTTCTTCAAGTGTCATTAACTTTCTACATTTTTTTCTTTTCCTTTTCTTTGATCCCATGGTTACCAAACTTTCTTTGATAAAAAAACAAATGATTCTTAATCTATTTTCAAATTGCTATCTCCTTCAAATATTCAAATAAAACTATATAGTATGGAGATCATTTCTTTTATAAACTTTGAAGTACAAAAACATCATGAATACATTCAAAATTTCTCTTTTTCCAAATCTTCTTGTAAAATGTTCTTGTACATGATTCCACTTTAGAAAATTCAACCTGCACTTGACTCTTCCAACAATTTGAATAGAATATGCCCTGTTAAGAGATTGCACAAGACAACATTGCAATGAAAAATGCAGAAAATGGCACTTTCAAACCATACTACAGAAAAGGAATGTTGCAAAAAAAATGTGCTCTATAAGTATTTTCCAAATTGGGAAAAAATGACTAAATAAGAAAAGTGTACGCGTTATAAAACGTGTATATGTTCTATTTTAGGAATGTGTATGCTTTACCTTTACCCAATGGGTAAATAGGTAATGCGTACATGTTTTATTTAAATAACATGTACACATTAAAAATTTGAATCTCCAACCCACATGCAACCTCGATTTTAGGCTCGAGAAAGGCTTGGCAACATGACCCTTAGCCTTTGACCTACAACTAAAAAACTAAGGTAAATTCAAGAGGAATGTCCAACTTTAGCAATATGGTTGATGGACTTTTTTTCTAAATCAATCTATGAAATTAAAACCCATTAGAGAACACAATGTCTAGTTTCCAAATATATAAATTTTATTAAGATTGGATTATAGTTGTTAATTTTTAATTAATTTCTAAGAAAACTAGTCCTTAAACTTGAAATATTAGGCTTTTTTTTTGTTTTTTAATAACTTTTTTTTTGTTAAGTTTCTTGTAAATTTTTTTATATGGCATCAATCTTCAAACAATTCTCTACACAATGAAAAAAATATTCAAAAAATGTTTAGTTTAGGCCCAATTATGTTGTCCATACATGTTGATTTTTAAAAATAGAAATTAAGGCCAATAAAAATTCAATAAAAAAATATTACAAAAAAAATTCTCATCAACCTTCATGTTTTTAGCTCTCTTTGCCCAAAAGGAATTAGCAAAATACTTTTATTTGGGTCAAAAAGTGGTGTCTATACACGTGCATAGTATGGTAAAAAAAATGACTTTAAAAATGGTTTTTATACATCCTTATGAAGATTTAATTTCTATCAATTGGGTATTTGAATAAATTACATATTTGGAAACTAGATTCAAAATATTAAATTTCATATTACTAACTTTTTTTAAGATTCATTGTGTAAGTACCTAAAATTTTTAGTCCAAGTGTGACAAATTTTGAGAAACAACAAAAACACTTCCACTTTTTTAGCTTTTTGTGGACCCAACTTCTTGCATCAACCCTATAGATAATTATAGTTAGCACTATTACTCAAATTTATTACACTATTTCCCTCATTTCATTTGAATTACTTTTCATCCAACAATAAATGACATGAATGCCTACAAATACTTGGACTCATTTCCACATTGTAGAAGTTATAATTATTGTTTTAACTATACCAATAATCAATGATACATGCGTCCTTCAATAATAGCTTTTTTATACATACCTTCCTTGCAATTTGTTAAGTTAATTTAATAATAGAACATATTAATATTTGTTAAATTCTATGGCATACTATGCTCAACCCCAAACTAGATTAGCATCAATTTCAACAAATAAAACTAAATTCCATATTTAAAAAATCACATTAATGTATATTAATTGAACATAAAGAAGAAAAATATAAAAAAATAGTGCATCTTCTCATTAGAAGTTTCACTCAATATATAAATTTGTCATCATATATTTAACTTATGCATAGGAAGAGGAGGTACAAAGGATCTCAATCTTCACAATGGTTAAATAATTTCTTTTAGCTCCACAACAGTAATTTTTTTCAGCTATTGGGACTAACTTTCTCAACTAACTCACAATCCAACTATGCAATACTTTCTCCTAGGGGGGTTCATTTTGCATGGCTCCATTTCTTACACTTCTCTTCATTCTTGTTTCCTCCTTTCTATTTAGTCAGTAAGATGGCAAAGAGTATCAACACACTACTATTCATTGAATCATGGCATATAGCATGAAAATTTAGTGTGAGCTTCTTAGTAGATCATAGGATCTCTCTAAATAGCTAACAAATTCCTTTTCCATAATAAATATATGTTTCTAGCTCTCTATACTTTTTCCATTGTTCAGTGGGTGGTTATCTATTGGTTTTACAAAATAAGGTCTAAAATAATTGGTTTTATTGCTAACAACCATGTTGCACTAGGAAATGGCCACATCATGTATGATTTTGTCTCATAGGTGAATATTACCATAGTTGTACTAAGGTTTCATTTAACTAATTTTGTATTAACATTTTTACAACCAATTAAATTTTCTAGGCTTTGTTAAGTCATATTTTTTGAATCTAAAGATTGTTTAATCTTTAGATATTATTATAAAAATAATATACTTGTCCCATTGTTCTTAAATATTTTCAAAGTTATCTATTGATCTTTAAACCAAAATTATACCCAATGAAGATATTGGCGTCATTTATTCATGATATTTTTCATTTCCAAAAGATATTTCTCTAATATAACAAGTTGGACAACATGAAATATTTTTAATATTTTATCTTATAGTCTTGGCAAAAACATAAACAAGGTTACACCAAGAACCTTTGAATGTGCACTTGCAAGACACATTCTAGAACTAGAAAGGTATGTATCTTTAACAAATCTAGCTACTTTCCCCAAGACATCTAGCTAGGTATGAGGACATGACTTGGACTTGGAAAATGAAGCTTCCCTAGACTGAAGGGAATTTGTCTCTCAGATTGGAGACAACTGGGAGTTGATTGCAAATGTAAAATAATGGCTTTGTCTTGTTGCTCTATTTTTTGATTTGGTTTAATGGTTGTTCTAAAACTCAAGTTTCTTTAGATGATAGTACCAAACTATTATTTTATGCTAGCTATGCTTTCATTTAGGACTTACTTGTTTATCGTTAATCTCTTATCTAGCCTATGTGCCACATTTTGGGTTATTTTGTGGTATGCTTATGTTTTTTATTACTTATAATGATCATGTGGATGCAAATACTTGTAAATTGGCCTGCAAGATCCATATGGTTACTTAATAGTATATAGTTTGATTGTTGTTTTGTTGGGTGTGCCTGGTGCTATTTCCCAACCTATCTCATTTTTGTTGCTTCAACTCTTTTTGTTTCTATGGGATCAAGGCCCTTTCCCTACTTATATAATAAAAAAAAAATCTAGCTAGTTTGTAATATATGACATTTTCTTGTTTGTAAAATAAAAAATATTATGGTTTAGGTTAAGCCTTTTTTGCTACTATTACAAACATTTATTGGTATTTACAATCCTTGGTTAGAATGTATTTACACCTGAATCATGAGGTAAAATCCAAACTGTTGCAAATGAAATATATACAATTTAAGATTTATACAAGCACTAAGTTTTTGTTTTCAAAATATTAATATAGGGGCTAACTTGAAAAATCCTCCTTAAAATAGTAGCAAGAAAGTACTCCCCATGAAATTAGTCAGATTATCTTGAAGGTTTGTGCATTCTTTACAAGTGTTTTTTTTATTAATTTTTAATTTTCACTTTTAGTCACTATACTTTCACAAAAATTAATAACACTTGCTATTTAATTTCTAATTTTATATTTTTTCTCATCAATTTCCTCCTACTTTACATTTATTAATTATTCTCTAACAATTAGTGACACAACTGTTTACAAATATCTTGAGCTATTGTTATTGTTTTCACTACACTAATAATCAGTGGCAAATGTGTTTGTTAATAATTACTTTTTGTTCTACATACACTCAATTTTTTTTAGCTTAATAATAACGTGGTAATCTTACATTTGCTATTTCCAACCCACTTTTATACTTACTCTTAGAAAAGTAAATGTATTTTCCAACTTATGCGCTACTTGCAAATTATATAGAAGTTTTTTTTTTTTGCTCACTACCCTTTATTCTTCTTCCTCTTAATTATGCAAAGGGTTAACTTTTGTAAGCCACTATCTTGCTATAAATCCTCAAAACAAACAAATTGATAGGTATTACTATATTTTTAAAATTTAACTCATGGTTACATTCTTTTTATCAACTAAATTCTCTCTTCAAAATGAATTAGATATATAGGACCAAGTAAATTATGCAGTTTCAACTCCATATTCAATTTCTACTTCATAAAGTACAATTATATAGTTCATGTTTAGGACACCATAGTTATCATGTGTAATTTACTTTTACTAGGAATAATTAGCTCTCATGAGAATGTATTCTCTGACTAGCAATTTAATAAAGATGACCAATGATATAAACCTACACTTTCAACCATATATACAAGCATTAGATATTTTCATATTTAGGCATGGCCTTGAATTGGCCAATCACTTTAAAATATAGCTCTCTAATAGAGTTCATAAGAAAAAAGCTACACTTCTGAAAAAAAACAATTTCTACATAACTTCAAAATAAATCCAAAAGGTATCTATACTTAAACTTTAAAAAATACAATTTCCTTTTTATTTACAATTCAAGTTGAGCCACCATGTTTAAATGATATTCTAAATTTTTTTGATTGATAGGTTATAAATTAGCATTCTTAAACCCATTATGTCAAATTTATTCCTATAGGTGGATTGCCATCTCAAAAATATAAATCACATGTTTGCACCATGATATCATTGGTCATCACACCAATCTATTTGAAGAACAAGCCCAACAACTACATGCTACGAGCTCGACTCATCCATGTACAAGTCTGGATGAGAATGAAAGAGTTACGAAATACCCTCCTTGAAGGGTGTTGTTTGGGATATGTTCATCCCCACAAAGGAAAGAGATTTCATCTACTATTACTCATATTAGAAATTTGAATCTATTCCAGACAAGGTGGCTTATAAAGGGTTGTGTTACCATGAAAAAATTTAAATGTACCAATCCAACATACAAAAGGGACAAGAGAAAAAAATTTCATTTGATTTTATAGAGTGTGAGCACACTAAAATATGTCACTTGCTTCAATAAAGTTGTAGATCTTCATTACATGAATGTTCAGGTTGGAGCTATATATACAATATCTAGTGGGACTATTAAGAATGTTAATAGGTTGTATGAAAAACTTAATATCCAACTTGAAATTTGTTTACTAGATGATTCCAGGCTTTCTCTCTGAAGATGACCTTGCAATTCCAAAACATTAGTTCTCTTTCATGTCCCTTAATGACACTATGCATATCACCAATAATTGTCTTGTTGATATGATTGAAATAGTTATGTGTAGGCTTGATCTCCACCATAAGAAGGAGGGATGGGACAAAATTTCTTAAAAGGAGCATCAGATTAATGGATATATCTTCCTCTACTATTAATGTGACTCTATAAGGTACAACTACTCAAAAGGAAGGTGCACAAATCCAAGAAATGTATCACTTGCATCATGGTGTTGTGCTTGAAATAAAAAATGGACGTCTCACTAAGTATAATGGAAATGTCGTAAGAACTTTGGCTAGTACCCACTTGTTTATAGAAACAAGCATAAAAGAGACACAAAAACTAAAATCATGGTTTGAAAAGAATGATAATGATGTTATCTCATCAATTACACAACCTTTAGATGCACGCAAGTCAAACTATCCAATGCATTGTACAAGAAACTATATGATTCATAAGATCAAATTCATTTATATATCCATAACATCCCCTTGAGTTAGATGGAAAATAACGTAAAAAAAGCTATGCAAAATGATGATCAAACATGGTATTGTTCAAAGTGCAAAGCTACATTTTTCAATTGTAGTTACAAAAACATATTTCAACTAAAGCTAGAAGATCATATAGGAACATTATGTTCTATTGCTTTTGAAGAACCAATCACCAACCTTCTTGGTATTTCTACAAAGGACTTATATATGCTATAGTTCAAATAGGAAGTAGAAATTAATACTGAGACTCTAATCAAATACGTTTTATTCAAGCAATTTCTCTTCACCCTCTCATGTTCATACTATTCAAGTGGTGCTCAAGGATGATTAAAATAAACAATCACCAAAGTTGACTTGAAATATTTTTTTTTAGAAAATACCTTCTTTTTGGGTGAACTCAATGATATGTCAATAATAATAGTAGATAAATTTAGCTCCATTTCTAATGCTATGTACAAACATATTTGTAAGATTATATATAGTATAATTTATATACTTGTGTTTAAATGTATGTCAGTTCATTATCACATGTATCCATAGTTAAAATTATATTGTTCTCATAAAAATTACATGTCTACTATCTTTCATAAATTTATTTCTTTATACCATATAATAATCATATCTCAAATAATTACTCAACAATCTATGAGGAAACCATTCTTTTTGAAACACAACACACTATTGTGCTCTACACAAGTGTTGGTTCAATAGACCGATTCTCAACACAAGTACACACCATGCTCTAGAGTAATGATGTATAGCCAAGGTGGAGAACTCACAATTAGAACAAAATAACCAGACTTCAACAAGGATTCAACCTTCAAAACATGATTCACTAAATCTGCCCAAGACAACACCTATTGCTTCTAGCCTCCAAATCTCAACAAATGGGCTTATCTTTAGAGAAGGTCACAAAAGACCAACTCAACATCAATTGATCATCCACTCAAACCCCAAATACAATTACCCAATCAATCACACAAGGTTCCTTTGCACCAACATAGAGAATCATCAAACTGCCCTGCAAAAAGACTACAAGAATTAGCCCTATTTTACAAAAAAAGTATCCTCCAATCACCTTGTTCACACAAAAACTCCTTGGTGAGTCACTAATTACATCCCCAAACTTCCAATTTCATAAGCCATTTGCATATTTATGGCTTTTACTTCGCTATCCCAATAAACCCTCATTTCCACACAAAAATCTAGGGTTTTCTTGAAAATACACATAACCGGGCTTATAGAGCACAACCAATGAATTAAAAAATTCACAAATACCCTAATTAAGGACAAAATACCATCACATAGACTATCCCATCATTACTTTGTCGAAACACTACTTTGGTTCCATATTTCCATAAGGGAAAGCACAATTTTCAGAGCTAGTTCTTCACCCTACATCAAATGTCTCGCCTCCAAAGCCCACAAATATACTTAAACATATTATCTAACCTTATTTAAGCCATCCCACCCAAACAAAGGGACTATATAGTAGGTGGGATGCCTAAAACCCCATTTTGACACCTATCAAACCCTCCAATGGTGATATACAGGCGGACTTCAGAAAACATAAGATATCTCCCTCCAAACACTAAGTTAGAGCCTCAAATTGGGTGCATATGAAAGTTAACATGAGCCACCATCATATGCAACAAGATTTAAAGCATTGGCTGGCTATATGGGTCCATATAGGCCGAAAGAAGTTCAAGAAAATAGAAAAATGCAACAACAACAAAAAGTTTGTATTGATGTAGAAAGTTTTTAAGATCATCCCCCACAACTTGCTCGAGCCTTGGAAGGATTATTCGAACTGAAACCACATTAACCAGAAACATTCAATGGCTATAACCTCCTTTTAAACCTCTAATGACTTTCAAATTCCTAACAAGTTGCAAATTAAAAAATTTGTCTTAATAACATTACACCTTGTTTGCAACTTTCGACTCCTAATTACTAATGACCCAAAACACACCTTGTTACAAAATAAATGGTCTTTTTAGATCTTATTTGATACAAACAAACATTGAACACTCCCTCAAATAACCTAGACACCCAAAGAGTCACCTTATTACATATCACCATTTCAAATTTTGATACAAGGTTGTAGGTACCCCTACACCAAGTAATTACTCAACATTTATACAACATGATCCAGAGTAATTTCTCAACATGTAAACAACATGATTCATAATAACTACTCAACATGCATAATGTTCAACCCTGTCCAGGACAATCCTGGGTGTACATATCAAAAATTTACAATAAAAGAAACTAATGCTATTCTATATGTCTAATCACATATATTTCAACTTTATCAAATTTCTCTCATGTAACCCATTTTCTTTAATATAGATTTTTTAATCATTTACATTAATCTTTAACACTAAATTTGCAAAATTATTATCATGTGTTGCCATAACATTTACCTAGTGAATGACATGCATATCCTATACTATGTAGTCATTCATCATTGAACTACATATATCTATATACTCAAAATATATTCTAAGATTATAATCATGTATTACAGACTACATGAGTATCCTCTTTTCCTATACATCAAGTATAATTGAATTGAAACAAGTAGAAAGTTACCCTAAAAAGAGATCATATCTTTTCACATAGTCTTTGAAACAAAGTTTTGGGAAAAGATTAATTCAAACAAGAATAAATTGGTGTATTGCTATCAATGTGGTGTTAATAATACCTAAAAATATCTTTCAAGTTATAACACCTTGTTGTAGAATCATGGGTAATTAATGAATTGATATAATATACTAAAGAGACCTTTTCTATATAATACTTTATAAGACACATATAAATTTATTGGGTTGATCAAGTCCGATAACAATGTACAATAGAATAAAACATGATAATCTTTATAGGCATCTGAACATGAATAGAACAATAGAAAATTATTAACATACATAGAGAACTTCATAGAGAAATATTAGACCTAACCCTTCTTTCAATTTAACTAGAGTGCACCCACCTAGAATAAAAACTATATTAACTAGAATGCACTAAGTATATATATCTAAACCATTTGTTATTATTTCCTAATCTTGTTGACACGTCAAGGCCCATATTCCATGAGATGTGTGTGTATATATATATCTTCATTTAAGAAAAATTACCATAAGAAATTTCTATAGAAGTGGTCCCAAGAGACCATAAAATTATTTTGCTAGGCTTCAATTTCCATTCACAAATATAGTCCAATATTTTTCAATTTGACTATGACACCATTATATATAAAAATGTGATTAGGCTTGAGATCTCTATAAATGAATTCTAAGTTGTGAAGATATGTCTATTGAACACACCTAGATACTGAGAGATGGGGTGAATTAGTATCTGCAAAAACTTAAACCCTTAAAATCTCAAACCCTTTAGCAATATGCAAGTTTACAAACTTTTAACAAGATAAACAACCCTTACACATATCAACAATACTTAATCAAATCAATAGCAATGAAGATAAGGAAATAAACACACATGCACAAGATAACACCAGATTTATTTGGAAAATCCAAGAAGGGTAAAACCATGCTAAGAAATCTCACAATATAGGAAGCTTAATGCTTACAAAGATTACAATTTGTTTTAAGGCTCATTGCCGAAGGAAGCACACTGTTACCTGAAGGACTTGCAGGCTAAGGCACACAACCTTAGGGAAAGATACAAAGGACTTAGAGTACTAAGGTACACAACCCCAGGGAAGGATACAAATTACAAGGGCTTGCTAAAGAGACTCACTATCTAATAGCAAGATACATGAAGATTTAGAAATTATAACATATGTCAACAATACACTTTATTGACTAAGGATTTAAATATCATATGATATTTATTTTCTATAACTCATTACATCATCCCATAATCACACACCACCACTCACCCACTCACCCAACTTACAACTAATTTGTTCTTTTATTTATATCCTATGTAAGATCACAAAACACCAATTAGGTCGGCCATGACAAAAGATAAACAATAAACTCAACAAGTCAGCCACAAAACATAATGTGGCCTTATCCAAGAGATAGAGAGGAACAAAAAGAATCTTATTACATCTTCCAATGTGGTCCCAAACATTAAGCAAGCTAGCACACAACATTCCATTTCAGCAACAAGGAAACTTGTAGCACATTACCAACCGACCCAAAAACACACTTTCAACTAAACTTACTCAATGCGACTATCGAAAAGATAGGTCAAGATCCAAATGCATCTTAAAAAAACCTCAAATAAGAGTGAAAACTCCCAAGCACATAGTGCAAGCAAGAGAGCAATCCTTGTTAGCTAGACATCCACAAATTTTCCAAAAAACCAACTCAAAACAATTTGCGACACCAAAGAAATCAATCATTGATGTGTGAACCACAAAAGGACATTCCATGAAAATCCAACAACACTTCCATATACTTTTTTCACACTGTCATGCCACAAACAACCACTATAAACAAAATAGAAATATAACACTTCATTCTAGAAGCACAAAATATAGAACCATGAGATGGAACATTAATAAACCAACTTGTGGTAAACACCAACACATGAAAAATGAATTGAGAAACCACACAAACACTAAGAGAATGTCCACCAAGCCACATGAGTAGAGACATCAATGGAGAGAATCATGGAGCATATTCTGAACCAATCCTAATAAACAACAAAAATTTCCAACCCACAACAATAACTAGAAACCTCCTTGAAAACACAAGTGACCTAAAAAGATAGAAGTGAGACATCCACATAACATAAACACTTAATCCCAAATCACAAGACCGTGTCTCCAAAGGCAGAGCAATGCCAAACATTCTCCCAGATAGTCTTCATAGAAACTTCCTGTAGTAGAAACTTTCACCAACATGTGAGGACCGAACTTCCTTGTAGCAACACATACTTCCTTGGGAACAAGAGAGAACATACAACACATTAGAGACCATCAACAACATCTCTCCAACTTTAACATTACTTCTAACCCCCATCTTAATGCTTATAATCCTCATCTTAATATATCATCATGATATCATCTATACTCATTACATATTTACTTTTTATCAAACAAGTCATGCCATCCAACCATGATCATCAACAACTTCAAAAGCATGAAATCCAACCATGAACATTAGCAACATAGAGTATCAACAACATACAATTGTAAGCACCAATGATAGCCCAAACCAAGTGTAGACACAAGAATCAATGGCCACCTAAACTGAGTGTAGTCATCAATGAATAATCAATGCCAAACAAAAAACTCACAAACATATGTGCAACAATCTCTCCAATTGTTGACATCAATGACAACTGATGCCAACAATCTCCCCCTTTGGCATTGATGGAAGCACACACCTACCCACTCTCCCCCTTTGACATCAAGGAAAAAGGGCCAAGGGTCTTCATTAAAAGATCAACACATTCTTCCCCTTTGACCAACAATACATCTTATTCAACCAACTGTACATGCTCCCCGTATTAGTAGCAACCAACCAACTACGCACTCTAATCTGATACAGAAGGGATCTATGATAAACATTCCTAAAGTGAATGTGTATAAAGGTGAACAAATCCTTAATGCCTAAAGCTTAACTAAAAAGACATTAAATAATGGAGCAACATGAACAATAAAGAGAGAATTATAACACATAACAAAGAACAAAGAGAGAGGAGGACACAAGATTGATTATGGAGTTCGTCGAAGTGGACTACGTCTCTGGGTCTATCTCAACTGAGTGACCAATCTATTAATAATGCCCTGGATGCTTCAGTACAAATTCTAAGAAGAAGAGCTTTCAACCTGCAATAGAAAGTTGTAACAAAAATTTAAACTCTATCACCTTCCAAAAGACTCACAAAGGCCTAAAAAGGCTTACAGACAGAGCAAAATTACAACATAAAAAATCTGCAACAGAAAAGTCTACACAACTCTCTCATAATCTTCTAAGAATAACTCTGCATCGAATGGCTTACTCCTCTTCAAGAAAATCCTCCTCATAGTCTCTAATTCTTCTCTCTCCCCACTTAGATTCTTGAGAATTCACACCAAGAATGGGATGATGGGAGCTCTCCTATCTTCTCCTTTTTATACTAAGAGTTTTCCGAATATGGTTTAAAACCATAAGATTGCAAAATCCCCCAAAATCCTTAATAATCCCTTTAAAATTCCTTTAAATTTTGTTTTAAGCCCTTGAAATTGATCCTCTGGCTAATATAGTTTGGGTTGTTTTTTTTTCTTTTATCTTATTTTAATTTATATCCTAACTAATAACCATTTAAGGTTATTTAGTTTGATTTTCGGGCTTAACAAACCATTAAATACAAGCGAGCCCACTTATAATCCCAGATACATCGACAGTGTAAGGTGGTTCTAACTTTTACCACCTGATCGGTCGGGGTTCAAGTCTCACTGACCAACTTTTCTAAACTGATTTCAAATGGTTTAAACAACAAAAGTAACCATCACTCCATACAGAGTAGGTGCGGACTGCATGCCGCAACGGTCAAGTCGGTCGGTTCGCAAGTTGAAGGTCAGGGGATCAAACTCCATTAAAATTTTGAAAGAAATTTCAACCGCTTGAGGAGGGAGAAAGAGGTGCCACGTGGCACCCATACAATGTGGCATGTGGCATGATTTTATTCACCAACGAGCTCCACATTAGCCATCTAGTCACTGACAAGTTAGTTGTCTGCATCAGCCATCCACATCGGCTCAATGTCAACCAACATGTGTCCGCTGGTGTTAGGTTCACCTCATCTTCCATATCATCTTCTGTACTGACATGTGTCCACACTGGAGGCTTCCACGTCATCATTAATACTATTAACATCATCATACAGATGCCACGTGTCAACCACTGATTGGTCCATGTCAATGAATGACCTATCGAGTCAGCATGGTGACGTCAGCATCCATACAGTCCACGAACAAAGTCAACCCTAAAGTTTGACCTACCATATCTTCGTTGTCTGAGCTCCATTTTCAACGAAATGAGTGGTGTTGGGATTAGTTTGATGAGCTCTTTGATTTGATGCCATTTCTGACTGATTTTGAATTGATCAATTTTTTTGCTTTTCTAGACGGCTTCAGGTGCCTATTTGACCCAAACTTTGACTTTCAATATCTTTCGTGTACGAGCTCAAATTTTGATGAAATGAACATTGTTGGGTTCATGTCATTGATCTCTTTGAATTGACATCACTTTTGATCGATTCTAAGTCGGTCAAATTTTTTGCCTTCTGACAGGCCCTTACACCTAGTTTGAACGAACTTTGACCGATTGTAACTTTTGCATACGGACTCTGTTTTCCATGATTCAAGCGGCATTGGAATCATGCTTTTGAGAATTATTCCATGGTTCCAACTTCCCAAGAATTGGAGACAATTTATTTTTCAAGGTTCTTAGATCCTCCTGGATCATACTCCCCCTGAGAGGTAGCACACATTAATCTATAAGAAAAGGATATGACATGAATTTCCCCCTAGATAGATGCACACTATCTATGCATCTAGTGAGAAAAAGGAGGGGCACTAACCCCTAACTTTTGTCAGAGATACTCAAAAGTATCATTTGAAAGCACCTTAGTAAAGATGTCTCCAACCCGATCCTTAGTAAGCACATACCACAATCTAATTTCTTGTTTTGCAGTCTTTTCCCTTAGAAAGTGACACCAGATAGAAATATGTTTGCTCCATGAATGCATCACTGAATTCTTGGAAATGTTAATTGTATTGGTATTATCACATAATATGGGAATAGGTTCATCATATGCCACCTTTATATCCTTCAAGGTTTGCTTTATCCAAAGAACTTGGGTACAACAAGATGCTGCAACAATATACTCATCATCTATTGTGGATAAGGATGCTGAGTCTCGCTTCTTACTAAACCAAGAGACCAATATGTCTCCTAAGAAAAATTCACTTCCATTGGTGCTTCTCCAATCATCCACACATCCTGCCCAATCAACATCAATATAAGCTCAAAGAAAAGTTACCATCCTTATTATATCACAAACCATAATCCAGAGTTCCCTTCAAATATCTAAATATTCTTTTTATTTCTTTCTCACGAGTTTTCTTAGGATTATCTTGATATTTGGTGACAAAAAAAATTGCATGCATAATATTAGGTCTAGAAGCTTTCAAGTATAATAAGCCTCCAATCATAGACCTATAAAGATTCTGATCAACTTCAGGTCACTCATCAATCTTGCTCAAGTGACAATCGGTTACCATAGGAGTACTTGCTGGTTTGGAATCCTCCATGCCAAACTTCTTCAACATCTCTTTAACATACTTAGCCTGAGAAATAAAGATACCACCATCTAGTTGAACAATTTCAAGCCCAAAGAAGAAGGACAACTCACCAATCATAGACATCTCAAACTCTTTATGCATCTCTTCTACAAACTTGTTACACATATTGTCATCTTCACCAAATATGATTTCATCAACATATACAACTATCAAAATATTGTCTTCCTCTACCTTAATGTAAGATTACTATCTATAGTACCTTTTTTGAATCCTTGCTAAAGTAAGTACTTATCCAACTAAGCATACCGAGCTCTAGGAGCATGTTTGAGACCATACAAAGCTTTCTTAAGTGTGCACACCATGTTCAGATCTTCTGATAGTTGGAAACCATTTGATTGCTCAATGTATACCTTTTCCTCTAAATCACCATTCAAGAAGGCTGACTTGGCATCCATCCGATAGACTTTGAAATTCTTGTGAGCAATAAAGGCAAGAAATATCCTTATTGCCTCTATTCTAGCAATTGAAGCAAAATTCTCCTCAAAATCAATACCTTCAACTTGTGAATAACCCTTGCATACCAATCTTACTTTGTTCCTCACAACTTCACCATATTCATTTAGCTTGTTTTGGAACACCCACTTTGTTCCTATAACATTCTTATCAGCTGGTTTAGGAACCAATTCCCATGTCATATTATTTTCTATCTAATTCAATTCCTCTTCCATTGCCTTCATCCAACCTTCATCTTTGCTAGCATCAAAAAAGTTCTTGGGCTCTACCTTTGATACTAAACACAAATTCACTTAATCACTTTCTTTTCAAACCTTATTTTGGTCAACACAACTTCATTATTATCTCCAATGATTTGATATGTTGAATGGTTCTTAGATACAAACACTTTGTTGGAGTCTTAGGAATCTTTTCCGATTCTTGTTTCTTCTCTTCTTTCTCTTCTTCTTCTGCAGTCCAAGGAGGGATATATGATCCACAAACCTTTGGTTCTTGTGATATCTGACACAAATATTCATCTACTTTCACATTTGTGCTTTCAATCATCTTTCCCAAACTCTTGTTGTAGCATCTATAGGCCTTGCTTCTGGTTGAGTAACCAAGAAAGATCCCTTCATCACAACTTGAATCCAACTTTCCAAGGTCTTCTTCATCTCTTCTGATGTAGCATTGGTTGGAAAAGATCCTGAAGTATACAAGATAAAGAGAAGAGAGATATAGAGAGTTATCTAAAGGGAGAGAGGGAATGATGGAGGGATTGAGTGAGAGGTAGGTATATAGAGAGAGAGATGGAGAGGGGAGATATAGATAAGTAGAGAGGGAGGGAGGTGTGTAGTGAGAGTTAAGTAGAGAGATAAATGGATAGGTAGGTAGAGAAAGAGAGGGAGGGAAAGAGTTAAGTAGAGAGATAAATGGATAGGTAGGTAGAGAAAGAGAGGGAGGGAAAGAGAGATAGGGAAGGAGGGAGGGAGAGATAGGTAGAGAGAGAGATAAGATGGGAGTGATAAAGGGAGATTTAGGTAAAGAGAGAGAGTGAGGCTAGAGATAGAGAGTAGAGAGGGAAGGAGAGAGAGACGTAGAGAGAAGGGGAATGAGGGAGGGAGAGGTAGGCAGAGAGAGAGAGGTAGGGTGGGAGGGATAGAGGAGCTAGGTAGAGAGGGAGAGGGTGAGTGGAGATAGAGAGTAGAGAGGGAAGGTGAGAGGGAGGGGGAAGAAGGGATGGAGGTAGAGGTAGAGAGAGGAATAGAGAGATAGAGAGATATAACGAATGAGGGAGGTAAGTATAGATAGAGAGAGGTAGGGTGGGAGGGATGGATGGAGAGTTAGCTAGAGAGAGGTATAAATTGATCCTAGCTCCTTGTAGCTTCCCTTGCATTGTATTGTACTTTGATTATAATAAATATAATATAATACTCCCTTGTAGCAATCCACGAAATAATTTCTTTTTATAATATATTATATTAATATTACTATATACTAATATCACATATTATATAAATATTAATATTAATATATATTATTTTATATATTGTTATATATATATAAAGTGGCAAGAAATGAATATTTGTTTTTACTAAAAGAAATAGATATTTAAATTATTTGAATTTAAAAATGGATATTCATTATTTGAATTTAGAAACAAATATCTATTTTTTATGACAATTTCTTAGCCAAAATTGTTACCTTGAGAATGCTTTGGGATTTGGCTTGAGGACATCAAACCTGAAAAGTCAACTGCCCCAATGTGTTTAGAGGTTTCCCTTGGCTTTTTAGACTTCAACCTTTGTGTTGACAACTTTTTTATTTGAATTTGATGAAACAAAAAGGGTTTATTCAAGAAATTATCAACATTCTACCAATATAAGATATGCTTTATTTTGAATTTAATAGATTATTATTATTAAATTTCTACATGCACTATGTCTAAATTTTTGATTGATAGGTTGATTGAAAAATATTCATAACTCTCAAACGGTTTCACATTTTTTGAATCTAAAAGATGTGTCACACTCTATGCTTCACAAACTATAGGTTGATTTTTTTTTTTGAATTAAATATTTTATACCAAGTTAGGTTGGCTGAAAAATTAGTTTTTAGTTTTGAAAATTCCTACTAAAAACTTCATAACTAATTATCTACTTACAAAAAGAATACAAAAAAATATGTGTCACATCCGGGCATATGTGTCCTTTACTTATATTGAAAGACTTGAAAAAAAATTATATACTTAGGTTGGCCGAAATGAAGCATGCTTTTTAAGTTTTTTCAAAAATTATAGTACTACTTCATTGAAATTTCAAATTTCCACCAAATAAATTTACTTTTTTTCCCCTAAAAACACTAGTAGCCTACAAAATACATTCAAATTGCTACAAATTATGTTCCTACAAATTTTCCAAATTATGTTATTAATCTATTCATTTTTTTATGTGAAGCAGTTTAACTTTGTTTTTCTATATTTTCATTGCCACTTAGAGGCATAGTTTGGCCTATCATTATCTTGCACTCACCCTGAGCTGAACCTTTCAAAATTTTATTGATTGATTCAAATGAATAATACCAATTATGCCATTTGCATGACATAGACACGACATCACATAAAGTAAGCATGACATCAATAGGGATGATGGATACTTTCCAAAAGATGATATAAGCATGATGTAATGATGATGTCAATTGCTACAAATCACAAACATTCCTTTGCCATATGAACATGCAAACTTTCATTGGACATTCTAGCCTACAAAACTTCCAATTGCTATGAGTTTGTGAAACTTCCACTTACTACAAAACTCCCACTTGCTATTTGTCTGTAAAACTTCCACTTCCTATTGGTTTGGGGATTTTTGTTGATCATTTACATCTAAAGACTTCCAGCTTGTTGTTGCCTTTGTGGATTTGTGGCTTGTTTATGCACTTGTCATTTTTGTGATGGATTGGTTATTATAATGTCCAAGATTTGATTCAATCTAACTTATTTGGCCATCGATGGATAAAATGAAATTTTTTACTTCATTTTTATGGGCCTTTTAGGAAAGAGTAGAGGGAATAAGGCCAATTTGTAACTTGTTAATGGTGATGTGTATATTTTTCAAGTACTAAAAACCTTGTGTAATGAAATTTTAATGAGAAAATAAAGAATGGTATTAAACTCATGTGTGGACATGCATTTAGGCTATGTGATTGGGTCACCTGATAATGACCCCTTGTCACAACTACATCAAATGGCATCAAATCTTAAATTTATTGTTGGGATGTGTTGAAATGGAGGTTTCTCAATGGGAGGCATTGAGATTGAGGTTGTGATCTACCAACTTGATCTGCATCAAGTGGTACTAGAGTGAGGGATTGAAAGATAAGGTTTTGTTATTATGTCAAGAGAAGAAGCGAGGGTTTTTTTATCATGTCAAGAGAATAAGTCTTAAGTGAATGTTGTTGGAAAAGAGAATAGTTGGCAGGTAAAGAAGTTACATAAATTATCTAAGCCAGTTGCTACTTGTATGTGTTAAAAGGAAATTGAAGAAGGATAAGGTAATAAAATGACAAATCCTACCTAAAGGTTTGTTGGAAAATAAATAAAATATAAGAAATTTTAAATTAGGGAAATAATTTATTTCCTGATGAAGAGTTTCAGAGCTAGAAAAAAGACTCATTGAAGAAAGAGAAAGAATTTGCAAAAAAGGAGAGAGAAGAATGGAAAGGAAAAGCTCACAGGAAAAAGTTGAGAATGAGCTTGTCTATTTTTTTTACAAATGAAAGATGAAGAGATTGTTAGAGAGAGATGATGGCATTGTCTCGAAAGCTAGGTGTCTCAAGAAAAACCTAGAGTATTTTTTACAGAAGAGTATATTATATAATTGAAGAGAGCTTGAGCTCTAGAGGAATTTGTTGTAGGGGAGAAGAATCTTGGAATTACAAAGAGCTTGAGTTTTAAAACAAATTATTGCAGGTATGAGAAAAGGCTTGTAACTATAGAGGGTAGAGAAGGAGGCACAAGAAACCAAAGAATATGTGCGTTTTTAGAAATTTTGATTGAGAAGTGCGAATATTTGTTACAAGTAGAGTCTTGTAATTACAGAGGGTTAACACCCTAAATGTTGGAGATTATTGCAAGGGGAATCTTGTAACTTTAAGGGGATGTGTATGCCTCAAATATTTTGTAGAGTAATACAAAGGTAATGGAATACTTATTTAAGGAGGACGAGAAGGGTCATGAAGAGACCATTGAGAATTTTATTTGTGGAAGAGCAAGAGAGAAGATTTAGATTAGGTATTTATGAAGAGTTGAGAAAATCCCAGGTTAGATTGAGTGCATTAGAAATGGAGAAAGGGAAATTAAATTTTATATATGAAAGGAGAGATGAAGAAGAATGTTATGAAAGTGATATGGAAGAAAATAATAAAGGAATTGATGGTAAATGGCATGAAGGGGAAGATTGGAGCAAGTATGATGAAATGGAGGAGTTAAGTGAGAAGGGAATCATCTTGGAAGAGGATAGTGAGAGAAGGAATAATGAAGTAAGATAATATAGCTCTTTGATATAATTTTCTTGAAAAGAGGAGCATGTAGGAGTAGCCCACACAAGTGTATATGATGTAATAAAATATGAGAAATAAGATGAGGAAGAAAGAGAAATGGTAATGTTGAGAACTATTTTATCTAATGATGTTTTTCTTGTAGGATGTGAAGAAGATAAAGAAGATGAGGATGATATATAAATATGGATTTTAAGGGTCCTATATTCGATGAGGAAATTGATGAGAATAATGTTCTATTGAAAGAGGAGATGAGGAATAAAAACACATTGTTAGAAAAATTGTTGGATGAACATGAGGAAATGATAGTGCAAATAGGGAAAAGTTGAGTCCCATGGTTATGTTAAGATTTTTTTGAATGTAGATAGAAGGGAAGATACAATAGAGTGTTATATAGATGGCACTGAAAAAGGAGAGGTCCTCATGCAAAAGGATGAAGAATAAAAGGGTGAAAAGGAGGAAGTTGTAGCAACTATCTTTTTGAAGACATGCAAATGGTAAGGATGAAGTTAACAATAGAGGAGACTATCCCTTGGGAGAATAAATAAGTTTCATGTGTAGAAGAAGGTGTAGTAGAGAAGATGGAGGAGTTTTTGGATGAGAATATAGGTGAAACATGTCTTTTTGAAGGCATAAAGGTGGAGGATAGAATTGTAATAGTAGAGATCACATAGGCAATCTTTTATTTTTTTGAAATTTATAAAGATGATATTGATGTTGATTTACATGAAAAAGCTATGAAAGAGTTTGTGAGAAAGAAAATAGGTGAAGAAGGTAGCATTTTTGAGGAAAATAATAGGGAGGTTGCAATAGTGGTTGGTCCTTTGAAGGAAAGAATGACACTAATAAAATGATATAGTTGAGTGCAAAGGAAAAGGATAGAAGAGAAGAGGTAATATTGAAATTTTTTAATTTCCTAAAACTAGTGATGTTGATTTATGTAGAGATATGATGGTGAGTAAAAAATAAAGAAATATGGAAAAATAAAGCATGAAAAAGCTAAAATTTGTGATGTAGACAAGTATTAATAAATATGTTGATATGTAGAAAGGAGAATTTGAAGAAGAGGTAGGCGTAGATGAGGAGATGATGGAATTATTTAATTTATATTTTATTAATATTGAAATGTATTGAGGTATACTAGTAAGTAAGAAATGGGAAGAATATTCTTAGTGGAGGATGGACTATGGTGGGTTTATTCCCATGAGAGAGGAACTTGGTGGAGATGGTCAGAATGTGGTGGGAGAAATTTCACAATCTAGAAAAAAAGAAGCATTGGGTGGAGGTGGGTGGTTTGTGGTGGGTTGGAACCCACAAGAAGAAGGAAAATAAAATGAAGAATATGTTGGACTCAAGCAACACTAAGAGGGGGGGTGAATCATTGTTGTGCAGTTTTTAACTTTATTAATCTGTTCTCTCAAGTGCCTAAACATTCAATCAAAAGAAAGATGCATGAACATAGAACAATAAGCCACACCACCATAACACAAGGATTTTTACGTGGGATCCCCGTTAGGGGAAAAACCACAGTGGAGGTCAATCCACAATTTGAGTACTCAAAATATAAGTGTTTTACAAAATGGGAATGCACTTGCATTCAGGCACACTACCTAGAGCTCACTGCTCAAAATCAGGAAGGCTCACTTCCTTACAAAAGATTAGGATTACAACAAAAGGTTGAACTGAGAAAGTAGCATCTACAAATTCCTGATTATAGTTCTGATTAGGCTCATAGATCAGATTTTGGACCTTCTGTTTGATTCTACACTTCACTTTGTTCTGTCTTAATTTGCTGCACAAAATTCTCTAATGCACAAGAGAAATTGTTCAACTACTCCTCTGATATTTGCAACATACGTCAACACATATCAAACACACAAATATACACTTCAAAATGAATTAACTAATATCTTATTTATATCTGCTACCAAGGATTCAATCGCTATATGTCGGCTTTAATAGAATAGAAAATATTTTCCAACTATTAGCTCAAATCATAAACAACATTTAATGCATATCCAAAAAATTTGGCCATAGAATAGTTAGAACCCAAAACAAAATCTGTAACACAAAAATACTTCAAACAAATTTTTTCTTAAACATCCACAACACCCAACATTCACCTAGCCAGCCTTCAAAAAAATTTGAACAAAAAATCAAATGACCAGATCTCCTAACTCGTACACCACTTGATGTGACAACACAAAACTCAAGAATAACACATTTCATATACCCAACAACCTTCCTAGAGATCCACAACCAAAATTGATAAACGGGTAGTGTAAACCACTTGATAGATTCAACTTTAGTCGGATACCCTATTCTTTACTCTATCTTCTGGTATGGTCAGATACTGAAGTATGGACTGAATCAATGACTTAGGTTGCCATCAATGAAAACACTAGAAGTCATATGCCAACAATCTACCCCTTTGGCATTGATGGCAACACTTAGTGAAAAATGACTAAGTGTCAGAACCTTCAAAACTTCAAAAATCCATAGCTAGAAAAACTCAACAAAACTCCCCCTAAGTTTGATAAGGCATTTTTCACTACTCTCTCTCCCCCTTTGACATCAATGAAAAAAAGTTAAAATAATTTTCTTTCTCCCCCTATGAAGTGTGACCAAAAACTTACTTATGCAAAAATTGATTCAAACTTTTGAACAAATACAATTGCTAATTGAAGATTATTTTGTACTTTTCCTTCATCTCCGAAAGAAACTTCTTCCATGCTTCCACTGCAATCCCAGTGATTCTGATCATGCTATTGTTTTCAGATGTCCGATTGATAATTTTGATGAGGGATTATGGAATGGTAAAAGCTTATTCCAATACTTCTCCCTTTCTCAGTATCTCAATCAATTGTTCCTGCCTGCATTCAATTATGTCCTTCACTTTCCAAAAGGTGTCAACAATTTTGTTCCTAGTGTTCTAAAAATTTGTATACTCTATTTGTAATTCCTAGATCATTTTCCTACTTGCACCATCATGATCCTAAAACATGTTAAAGTCTTGTCTAATTTTGTTCAGTTGTGTTTCAATTTGTTCCAGCTTTTCTTTGTACTTTCTAATTGCATGAGGCCATCAAAGACAATAGTTATAGATGGTTGTTGTGCTTATGTATTTCCTTAGTTGATTCATGTGCCTTTTTAGCTTGGTAAGTGACAATTTGTACTGTTTCTTTAGGTGAAGAATCACTTCATCTTCTTCCTTATTCTGAGACTCAGAGTCCATGATTTCCTTGATGCATTCAATCATGATCTCTTTTGGCAACTTATTATGCAAATTCTCTAGTTTGATATGATTGTGCACAAAATGAGCACTTAGTACACTTAAGATCATGTCCTGCTCATATGAAGGTTTGATAGACCATATGTTCACAATTTTTTGCATTCCATCTTCCTCATGAATAAGTTACAATAGCTCTTCTTTGGATATATCACCTTCTTCTTCACTTCCTTTTGTCATTGCCTTCTCTTGTTCTAGTTCAACTATTTTTGGTTCTTTTGCTAGGGTTTCCTCAGTTTCCTTATCAGATTCCTCATCTGGTATGTCCACGATCACTTGTTCTTTTCCTTTCCTTTCAACTTTCAAAGTCTTGCAGACTAGTGGAGTATGTATAAAAATTTCTTTTGCTCTTATCTTCTTTCTCTCTATCTCACTGGAGGAGGAACCAACTTCAAGTTCCCTCACTAGAATGGAAATACAAATTAACCCAAACTTCCTTAGCAAATCCTTAAAGAAAATTTCATATACTTGATCACAATTTTCCAAATTGTTAGAGTATATGTAAATCTGCTTGCAAATTGGTTCACTCTCTTCCCATACTACATTGTTATTCAGGGGTAAGCAATTTAGAAAATACATCACAAGGAATATAACCAAAGTACCAAACCTAGAAGGGTAATCTATCTCCTTTGTCAATTGCACGTTCTCCAACAATTGATCTTTTAGTAATCCAAAAAGATCAAAATCTTGATCTTGGACATTATCAACCATTTCAATTTATTGTTGAACATGTCTCTTTCTACTCTAATCTTCTCACTGCTATACTCATCTAGTTTTATCATTCCTTTGATTTGTTCCATTTTACCTTTCGTACACATGTCTTGAAAATACCAAAGAAGTTCTTCAACCGCACACCAAATTAAATTGAAATTTCTCAATACAGTTGAAATACCTGATGGATTAGGGTTACACCACAAAATTATCTTCATGCTTTCAAAATTCTAATGCAGAAATGCTCTCCTTCTCCTTTTCCTCAAGACAAAGTGAAAAATAAGGGTTTCAACTTGCTTTTTATAACTAGCACACCTAACTTTTCTTGTAATAAATGATTTTTCCCTAACTCATTTGAATACCCTATTTTCTCAATCTGTGAAAGATAACTCTTCTGTGGATCTTCGACTTAGAATGATATTCTTTCAAACTCTTTCAATAGCATCTGTAAATCATCAGTGTAACCATTGCACTCATCCACATCCCAGTGTTAGTTACTAGTAGGAGGCTTGAGGTATTTTCTTGACAGCTACCCCTAGGCTCGAGGCCTAAAACTAATTCCTGAAGGAATAACCAAAAGCAGGTTCTGGTGCGGGCTCATTTCCTACAATAGACGGACTCTTGTTCACCCATGTCTTCTTCACCTGATCTCTTATTTCATCCACAATCACTTTCTCTTTTCCTTTATCATCCTTCTGCATATTTCTTCCTATGTATACCAAACCTCTTCTATCCATATTCTTGTTTTTGTAGAATCTTACATTGTGACCGAATTTGTTGCAATTGAAATACACAACATTTCCTTATCTAGACTAGTCACTCCATTGATTTCTTCTTGATTTTCACTAGTTAGCAATATGCCCAAATCTTCCACAGGTATAACATTTAACATTCCTTCTATTAACAGAGTTGTCTAACATATTTCTACATTCAATTTACTTATGACCAAACTTATTGCAATTGAAACACTGACCGAAAAATGATGGATCACTCAAGATTTCATTTTACTTCTACATTGAGAAGCCATATGACCAAATTTATTGCAAACAAAACATTATCCATTAAAATTTTGAGCATTAAGTTGTATTACCAGAACCCTTTTTGCTTTGTTCATTTGATTACTTTTCTTGAAATTCCTTTGTCTAGATCCAGAAGTCTCTCCTTTTTCATATCCAAGACCTCGCTTATCATTTGCATTCTTTTTTCCTTGAGTCATCTCATCAAGCTTAACTATGCTAATCTTGAACTTCTTGTTTTCATTTGCAGTAGTAAGTTCATCCTTGAGGATAACAATCTATTTTTCAAGCTATTCTTCATTGTTTCTAGATTGATGCAATTCAATCCCCAACTGAATGAATTCTCCATTAATTCTGCTGCATTCATCAGATCTCTCTTTTAGGGACTGGACAATATTTTCCTCATTCTTCTTTCTTTCTTCAATCTCCATAGTCAACTTCATCACCATAGACTACATTTCATGGTTTAGGGTAGCATTGTCTCTAGCAAGATTTTCACATTCTTCAGTTATTTCCTTCAAGGTTTCATTTAGGTGAACACCATCCATGCTTTTGCTCTCTTTCTACTTAATCTAATCACAACGATCCTTTCTCTTTTCTCTAGACTTAATAATATGATCCTTCAACTTTTGAATGAATTTCTCAGCATCCTTAAGATTTTCTCTCAATTCCTGAACTTCTGCTTTAAACTAATCAAGATCATCAAGTGCCACCAAAAGATACTTTTGAAGACTACCAGAGTCCATTACATTCCAAGATCCACCTCAAGTTGTTAAACTTCTTCCAAGGAAATTTTCTCTGATACCAATTGTTGGACTCAAGCAACACTGAGAGGGGGGTGAATCAGTGTTGTGCAGTTTTTAACTTTATTAATTTGTTCTCTCAAGTGCCTAAAACATTCAATCAAAAGAAAGATGCATGAACATAGAACAATAAGCCACACCACCATAACACAAGAATTTTTACGTGGAAACCTAGTTAGGGTAAAATCCATGGTGGAGGTCAATCCACAATTTGAGTACTCAAAATATAAGTGTTCTACAAAATGGGAATGCACTTGCATTCACACACATTTCCTAGAGCTCACTGCTCAAAATCAGGAAGGCTCACTACCTTACAAAAGATTAGGATTACAAAAAAAGGTTTAACTGAGAAAGTAGCATCTAAAAATGCCTGATTAGAGTTCCGGTTAGGCTCATAGATCAAATTTTGGACCTTCTGTTTGATTCTACACTTCGCTCTGTTTTGTCTCAAATCATTGCACAAAATTCTCTAATGCACAAGTGAAATCATTCAACTACTACTTTGATATTCACAACATACATCAAAAAATATTGAACACACACATATACATTTCAAAATGAATTAACCGATCTCTTATTTATATCCACTACCAAAGATTCAATCGCTATATGTCAGCTTTAATCTGGAATAGAAAATATTTTCCAACTATCAGCTCAAATCATAAACAACATTTAATGCATATCCACAAAAGTTGGCCATAACATAGTTAGGACCCAAAACAAAATCTCCAACACAAAAATGCTTCAAAGAAATTTTGCCTTAAACATCCGCAACACCCAACATTCACCTAGTTGACCTTCAAACATTTTTTAATAGAAAATCGAACCACTGAATCTCCTAACTCGTACACCACTTGATGCGACAACACAAAACTCAAGAATAACACATTTCATATACCCAACGACCTTCCTAAAGATCCACAACCAAAACTGATAAATTGGTAATGCACTAGTAGATACTAATTTCATGAACATAACCGATACACACAACAAGGATTGCAAAGCAAGTATTGTAATGGAAATAAGAAAGAAAGAATATACAACCTTAAGAATTATTGAATTTCCCATTGGTTTAAAGATTTATTGCATTCTCCATCAATTTTTGACTCTCTCAATGCATGTGATTTATAGACAATGCACAAAACAAATTCATTGAAAAGGATTTAGAAAATTCTAATAGGGGCTACAGTTGTATCTTTTGTTTCACGCTTATAGCTACATTGCAAGCCTTGATTAAAATCAATTCATGAGCAAGTTAAAGGGCTTTTATTTTGTTTGAAAACTTATTTATGATAGTGTTAAAGTTTATTTAGTTGTAGTATGCGTGGAAATATGGTTGTATGTTAATGATTATTGGAAGAGTAATTTTAAGTTAATATTTATGTTGATTTTTTTTTTGTTAATAGGTCTTTGGTTTGTTGGTGAACTTGAGTGGTTTTGAATGATCCCACCAATGACCATGTCTTTTTGAATGCAAGGCCCTGAAACCATAAGAGATGAGGCTAGGGTTGTGCTCCAAATTACTTTGGTGGAATAGATACCTCTCAATCCTTGGCTCTTAGTCAAAGAGGTTTAAACCTAAGGCTTGTGCTTTAATGTCTAGTAGCTAAATGATTATGTGGGGTTGATATAAAACCCTCCAACAACCAAAAAAATGTTGGGTCATTTTCTTATATGTTTGGGTTTTTGACTCATATTGTTGTTTTGAAAGATGTTGTAGTAGGCTAGATTTTTACTTGTAAATTTTAGGAACAAAAGACCAAAAATATATTTTCTTCCAAAATGTAGCGATAAGGTTATGATTTGTAGGCACTATTATGGATAAAAAATTTAAATAAGTAACAATTTCAATAATTTATTTTTCAATCTATCCATGAATGGTTGTAAATTAAGGTGGATATTTTACATGTTTAGTCATCAATATACAAATTCATTTTAGTTTTAGAGAGCATACATGAATTAAATTGTTTTTTATAAGATAAGCAACATTTACAGGGTGTTGTACCCTTTACACAAAGAGCCCAGAGGGCCAAAGGAAGCATAGTTCAAACCAACTGAACTAGAGGAGAAACAAACAAAGACAACTAATCGACAGTTGTAGAACAATAGAAAAAGATTAGACAACTCCAGAACCAGAGGGGACCAATCTGATTCCCAGAACCTGTGGCCGTGAAGAGGCAACAGATTTGGGAAGACCATTCTTCTTCCTCAAAATAACAGACTAGGAAGACTCAAAATCAAAATCCACCGAGCAAGGTGAGTGGAGCAGATCCACAACAGCCACCCCCGGCGAGGAGACATCATGCAGCGAGGGAACCAACAAAAAATAAGAGGATTCAAGAGCAATGAAAGGACCAACAAAATCAGGCAACGAGTGATGGGCAGGAACTGATGGCACAACAACAACAAAAGGTTTCATAGAAGAGCAAGCCAGAAGATGTGCCTGGAAAGGCTCCGACTCCAAGGGAGCAGTAAGGGGAGGGTTTCCCTCCTTAGAGGAATCATCCGAAGAGGGAGAATAAACTGTGAGATGGTTCAGAAGAGCATTCTTCCACCAGGTAGCAACACCCTTGTGGCGAGCAAGAGGGTAGTTAGAGGCCAGGTGACCAATAGAGAAACAACTCCTGCACCAAAAAGGGAGCCCCTCATATTCCAAAAGCTAATTCCAAGGTCTGTCTACCACCATCAAAACCACATCACCATAGAGAGGTTAGGAGATGTCCAAATTGATTAAAATACAAGCCACCGTAGTATGCCCAAGATCTCGAGATGTATAATCCACCTTCAAAAAGCTACCAATAGTGTTGCCAATAGCTTCAAAGAAAGAATGCTCCCAAAACTAGTGTGAGAGATTCAACAGTCAAACCCAAACAAGTCTAATATTCAGAGGCTTCGTAAGAGGATTGAAAGAGTCAGACCAAGGCTAAATGAACAATGAATGAACACCCCACATCCAAACCTTGTCCAACACTCTGTCATGATCCTCCGGGGAAGAAAAAGTTGCAAAGAAAAACCCTCTAGCACTGGGATAGAGCTCAATCTATTCAGAAACAATAGGCTTCCAAGAAGTAGAAACCCATCCATGGAGATCGGGAAGGGAGGGCCATAGGCCATTAAACCTACAGACTAGACCTTGGTGCACATAGTATTCTTCATTCTCAACAACCTCAGGCCCACAAACCACAACAAGGGAGGCTCGAGCACAAGGCAAAGAACGAGCCCTAGCTAGGACCTGGGCATGAGAAGCATCAGAGAATGATTTACGAAAGCCATTAGAGGAAATAGGAGGGGGGGCCCAACCACACCCCGCACAACACCTGCAAAGGAGGTAATAGGTAGAGAGGGAGGAAGTAGCTCCTCATAGGCCACAAAAATTCCACCCAAAGGGGCCACACAACCACTATCTGCATGCACACCTTGGCCCAGAACCTGCAAAATGTCCAAAGGAACAAGGGGGCCCCTGCACCCAAAGAAGAACCCACACCCTACGATTTTGAAAAAAAGTCATTCAACAAACTCCCGCCTAGTGCACCCAAAGCCACAACATCCAAATCTATTGAGCAGCTGACAACAGGAGCAGGGGAAGGGAACCCAATCACTCGTACACCCGATTACCCGATCATATGACTTAAATTGTTAAGCATATAATGTGCAAGAAAATGAAACATAGAGAGAACACATCTACCTTGAAGAGACCAGCTACATATTATTTTTTAACTAAAAGGTAAGCAAATACTCAGATACTTAAAACAACTTTTACAACAGGTCTTAGTCCTGTAGGAATATAAATAGATCTTCTACACAACTAAATTCAACTCATTTACCCTCTCATGCACATTCCTAAACCACTCCCCATACTTTGCTAATGTAACAGTCACAAACTCCAACAAATAATAATAATCTCTAACAAGTGCACCTAAAAATGCATATAAGAAACTAATAACGATTCATACACATTCCATAGAGACTATAAATAGATTCATGACACATTTGAGACTCTAAGAGATTGATAAAACATGCCAATAAGAGAAAACCTTAGAACTAGAACATAACTGGATGTACACAAATAAACTGATGAATTCATCACTTTTATTAGAAAAGGGTGTTGTATGCCATGCACAAGAAAGAATTATTTTAAGTATGTAAAATAAATGTTTATTCATGGTGCATCTTTAGGAGATGTTTTTTGCCACATTAAATATTTATTTGGGTTCGCTTGTAAAGTTGATTATGATGCATTGGTTAGTTATTTTATGTGTGGGTTACACATGGGAAAGATATTTAAATTGGAAAAAACTAGTACCAAAAAGTAAATGTTAGGGTTAATGGTTTTGTGCACTCATATTTTTGAGGCAAATGGTTTTACCTTAGCACTTGGTTGTTTTGTGTGATCTTGAATCTATAAAAGCAAGCACATGGTTAGGGATTGGGGTTGGATTGTTGGCTAGTTGGTTGTTTACCTTGGTTGTATTTTTTATTAAGCTCTCTTGTAGATTTCATATTTGAAGCATGGAATGAGATGTGTGATTACATGGTTAGATACATAGAGGATAAATTGGAGGAGCTTGGTGTTTCATAAGTATTCATGGAGACTCTTCAAGTGTATTGCATTGTTTTATTGTTGAATAATATATTGAATACAAATGCTTTTAGAGGCTAGGTTTCTTTCCTCTTGAGGGTTTTCTCATGGAATATCTTGTGTAATATTGTGTAATGTATTTTATCTTTCCATTATGTTTATTTTGTAAGCTTGTATGTATAGTTTTCCCTCCAGGGGTTATGTAGGAAATAGTTTGATCAACTTGGTCATTTTCCAACTGTAACTTTGTGCATACTTGTGATTATGTTTTTTGTCTAATGATTTAACTATCATTATTATTTATTTTACCTTTATCTTCCACTTCTCATTTTACACCACCTTCATAAGCAACACACTAATTTTATTAGATTTTTTAAATAATAATTTTACCATTATTCTTCATCTTAATAAGGAAACATGGAATGCAATTTAAAACATTGATATAAAACACACAGTAATATTGAGAATCTTAATAAATGGATAAATACTAATTGCTAATAGAAGCTTGAAACTTATAAAAATTATCTAAATGTAGAGTCAAAAAATACATAATTTAAATTTTTACTCTACATGTTCATTCATTTTAGTGACCATTTCCCCTAGGTGTGTTTAAGTATCAATTATCTTAACTCTAAGCCAAAAAACTCAAGAAAATGTGTAAAGTATTGCTACCTAGACTTGATCTATTGTAAACTAACCATTTTTCTTTGTTTCTATTACCATGTCTTCATGGAAACTAGCATGCCTACATTGGTGTCCATTGGCTTAAATCAAAATTTGAACCTCCAAAAACCATACTTCATTTTTAGAATTGTCATTTCATTAATTGGTCCTTATAAAAATATACATTTGATCTCATTTCAAAATAATAGGTTTTCTCCCACTCACTCACTCATTGAATGCTTTTTCTCTCTCTCTTCAAAGTTTTATTCTCCATGTTCTCATCATTGACTTTTTGCTCCAAAACCATACAAAATCCTCCATTTTTGCAACTCTTTAAAGATTTTCCTCCATTTACACATCTTAGCTATGCTCATCACATTCAATCCTCATCCATTACACCCAGTACACACCATCATCTCCTTTGACAATCCCCTTGGGTTTTCCTCCTTAATATTGTACACACACCATTACAATTTCCATGATCGTGATGAGCTTGATTTAAGAAAGCTCCAAAATACATTAACCATTATTTCTTTTCCCTTTGTAGGTTTGATGTGTTATAATTCAATATTGGAGCATCACCTCCAAATTATATAAACACTAGAGTAGAGGAGATTTTTTGGAAAAATATTTGAGCAATTTCCAAAAGCACAAAAATCTTAGACATAAATATTTTCAATAGATTAGGTGCATTTATGCTCAAACATGAGTGCCTAGTAAAGGTCAAGAGATCCTTATTAGATGCTAGTTCTCAATGAAGGTCACGAGTGTTCTTGCTAGTGTTGGAAAGATGACTAAAAGATGTGGTTGGGAATTGGGTCACAAATGGGAAGTGGGGTCATAATCTACCAAAAATAACTTTATAAAAATTACCTTTGTAAAGCCTTAAAAATTTGAAGAAGTCTCCCCAAAAATGGGAAAATTTTGAAAAGGATAAGGTTTAAGTCTATTGTACAAGTATGTACCATTAAAAAATGCATTTTTTAATTGAAAACATTTTTAATTCTAATTGGAAACAAAATTTTACAATAAAATGTGCCTTTGGGGGTTTGGACGTTATGCACATTATGGAAGCATCAAAAAAATGCTAGGATACTTGCAAGGTTCTCAATAGAGGCAAGCTCAATATATTACTTGTAGAGAGAAGCCTTTGATACAATGCTAGAAAGAGGTTTGTAACCATATGAAGGTGCAATAAGTGTGCATTGATAGGAACAAGCTTACAAAACCTTTAAACCCAAAAATGATCCACAAGAAATACTCAAAATCAAGGATTCATTGATAAACAATGTATTGAAACATATACAAATGCACAAATGGAGGAATGTGTATACATACACAATAAAACCAAAGATCAAGAAGTGATCTTTGGTTCTCTTGAATACTATAGATCTAACAACCTATGATACATGATTATGGAGTAGAAGTGAGTATATAGAATGTATTCAAGAAGAATCCTACCATATTATTACTGTAGAGTAACCAAGTGATTCACTATGTAATGAGACTAGGTTAATTGTAGTTTTCTAAATATAAAATATGCTCTCAACAATATCACACCTATGTATGAGAGTACACCAAAAAAAACTTATCACATGTGTAAGATAAGCCTATGATAATCAACTAAATATACGTAAATATAATGCAATCTAATAGTTGGGTCAAGAGAGTGTTTATCAAGTCTCAAGAATAATTGTTAAGTCCCTAACATATGTAAATTTTATATATTATTGTTCACATTGTGAGAGCATCATCTGATCCTTCCTTTGATCTTATATAACATTTAAATCACCTTCAACCAATGAAACAAGAATAATTTCTAATATTTTCTCTATTTCCTTTTAGCATTTCAATTCCTAGCTATAGATGTTTAGTTTATTAATTCATATAGATAAAAGTTCTTTATCATTACTTTCCTTAGCTTAATTCCAAATTTACATAGTAATATAACATTAAAATTTAAAGTAAATATACATCTTATCTTAAGATAGGATAGGAGGAATCTTTCATTTTTATTTCATTTCCATAACTTGAAATCATTCCACTTCAAAACTTGTTGAAAAGTATAAATATAAAACACAAAAATATTATACAACAATTTTTTTTATGAATTAAATACTACACTTTTCGTGTATTCTCCTATGCATGCTCTTTTTCTACTTACACTCTCTCCTTAGTCAATTTTTTTACACTTCCTATCATATCCTTCCACACCTTCCTTCTCTTATTTATTCTCTTGTCCTATCTCGCCACCCCTCTTTTCTTCATAATCCACTCTCCATGCCAATTTCATATCTTCTTCCTACTAGATCTCTCACATATTCCCTTCTTAGTTATTCTTGCTAATATTGTTCCTTCTTTCTAATTCTTCTTTCTCTCCACCTTTTGTTCTTTTGGTTTACTTTCTATGTCCACTTTCTCCTTTCACACACACATTTGGAACCATAAAATTGTCTCACTTTTGGGTTAATTATTGATTTAACAAACTATGCAAAATAATATGCATCAATCTTGGTACACAAGGAAAAAATGTTAGTGTAAAAAAAGATATTTACTAATTAGTTATCATCTTGGGTAAAATTCACACTAAATTAGCTAAGTTTACTTAGGGAATTGACCTTTGGCATCCCAAGTTATAATATTAAGACACTTTTCATAATCTTATAGTGTTCTAACATTTTGTGTAATCTATTTAATATTAATAGTACAATTTTCTATATTAAGTGGATATGCTCTATTAGTTCACTGCTCTCATGGAAGCTAATTAAATATCTCTTAAATAGACTTTATTTTTACATAATTACTCTCCAAATCTTATCCTTATCATCTACCTTATCTATATAAGAGAATATAGCTAATGTTTGAGAGATTCATTGTGGATGAGAGTTATTGAATCATTAATGGAAATTCAGATTTTCTATGCAAATTTCCTTGAAAAGGTTTCTTTGGATTTTTAAGATCCTTGTATCTTTCCAAGTGCTTTCATACAATACATTCTAAAGTGAAATGAACCTGACCATTAAATAAAAAATGCCCATAAACTTGTGGATTGATCATAAACTCAATATAGTTTAGTTTAGTTTAGTTTAGTTTAGTTATGGTTCAGTTATCTTCAGTTGCATGTAGTTAGTTTCAATTGAATGCTAGTTGACTTGGAATGCATGACTAATGACTTGAGTTGCATAACAGATAACATGTGACACATTCAATTAAGTGGGGATGATCAATCATGCATGGTATTTGCATGAATGGTGGAGAGATATGTTTCAGTTAATAAAGACTGACTTGGACCCACCTTGGGCACCTAAGTTGGCATCTTGGAGTTACCACTTTTGCATGATAAGATATTTTATAAGGATGAGTTAAGTGGGCCCATTCTTGGGCGCCAACTTTGAGGATAAGCTTAGAAGATATCTCTGGAATCAATGTTGAGTTATGACTTCAGTTTGGGACACCCAAATGGATGAAGGACTTGTTTTGACATTGTTCTTCACGGTAGAACTCTACTTCCAAGAAATAGGTGTGGGTTTTGTGAGATAAGAATTGTGCTTTGTAATTGTAAACTCTTTGGAGTTTACAAGGCTCATTTTGTCTATTTATTGCAGCAAGTTGAAGAGAGTACTTTTGCGAAGCATGACATAGGATGTGTGGATTCATGCTTGGACACATGATATTTTATTGTAGGTTGTGAAGAAGAATTGTTGAAGGAAAAAGAAGCATCTTAAGCAAGGATTGATAAAGAATTATTGTAATCTTGTTCTAAGGTTAAATAATACAAGTACTACTTATTCTGGTGGCGGAGTTTTTTCCTGAAAGGGTTTCTCCATGGTATATGTTGTGTCACTTCTATCTTTTGGTCTTATTCTTCTACAATCTTTTGTCTACTTGTACAATTGGTGAAATGAATCTAAATAGATAATCATATACAAAGAAATTGTAACAAAGAACACTTAATTAGATCTACAATCTCATAGTTTTACAAAGTATTAAGCTACATAATTACCTCCATTGTCAACAGAAGTTAGTTGGGAATGCCTTGCATTCACAAACTCAAACACCTTCATGCAAATGTGACTTGTATGAGGGTGATCCCATAATAGTGGTTTACAATTTTTGGCCAAACTGGACACTGAAATTATTATTTTTAACTAAATCTTCACATTCAGGCACCTATAGCAGCTAAACTGTGAGGAATTTGAAGATGGTGCAAACTAAAGTCTCATCAAATTTTGTTTTAGATTCTAAAAATATTTTTTTCAAAATTTTTGAAATCAAATTGCACTTCTTTTTCCATCTCCCACGAAAATTGATTTTTTGAAAACAACATTTTTAAAAGTGATGCACACCGTATAACACATAACTTTTTCCATGAAGGATAAAATTCTAATTATTTCAAATTTAGATTTTTAACTCTAATATCTAGTGCTTCCACTTGGTTAGATAGTATTTTATTGAATATTTTTCCTTAATCAAGTTTCAAAGTCAAATGAATTACAATTCATGGTACATAATTACGTAACTTTTTTTGTATATGTCAAAATTTAATTTAATTTTTTGTTGGATCAAGGACTTCAATATCTGGTGCACTCATATTTTTCAATTTTTTTTTTAATAATCTTCTATTTTTCCACATGTGAAGAACAAAGAAATTCATTTTCATGAAAAACCTATGTTTAATAAAACTTAAAAAACAAATACATAACAAAACCAAAACATATTAAAATTATATTCATTGGATAGCTTGTTCTGAGGAATACCATAATCATTTGAAATAAATTTTAAATGAATTCATTTGATCCCCTAAAAGCTAAATCAAAAGTGATTTTTTATCAGCATTTTGATAGGTGTAAAGGAGACGCATTTATAGGTATGGTTTAAAACTAGCGAGGTTCTATCCAAGGGGGTTTGATCTAAGGTGATTTTATCAAACCCTATTCAATTGGAATCCTTAAAATGGAACTTTTAAAGGCTTAAATCATTATATTTTCTAAAAATATGTGATTTCAGCTAAAATTTGTTCCTCTTAGGAATTGTAAACCACTATTATGACAACACCCATGAATGAGCACATCCTATTTCAGTTGCAAGTATGTTTATCATTTTGATGTTTCCACTTTACCTTCTTACACTACATGTGAACAAATTTCAATGAATCTATCATACTTCTCCCTTTTCAACATTAAGGGGTGTATCATATTGTTTATGGTAATACTTCCTTGGATTCATTTTGGAGTAAGCTATGTATCTAGTTTTAATTTCTATGTACTAAGCGGATGTAGAGGCTAGTTACCCTTGTAGTTTGATGTGATGGAACTCATACCATATAATTTTGATGTGAGTAAGCTATGTATTTATGGATTCTGAAGTTGGTGTAGGTTCTTTTTCTATGTGCCATGTACATGTATTCAAAATTTACGATGCCCTTAAAATTTTCTGTTTGGTAGCTTTCCTATATGTCCTCTTGTCTTTCTCTATCAAAGTATTTTGGCCACTTAGAGTGTCTGTATAACTGTTGAGTTGTTTTATGTAGTAATTTTGTTTGACAACATTACACAAACCTAAATGTTGTGAAAAACCTGAAAATGGGAAAAAAAATGTGAATTCATCATTAAACAAGTAGTTGCAAGGGCATATGTACATTTTTTTTGGTTACTTTTATTTTTCTGAATGCCCAGAAAAAAAAAAGAGATTTTGATAAGCATCTAGAATAAGGCGAGGAACATGAAGTGGAAATGAAAGAAAATGAATTGTTATTGAAAGGGGAAAGAAGAGGCTAGGTCATTGTTCTTAGAGTTCAATCAAAACTTCACATAGGCTTCACAAAAAATCTAATATTCGAATTAGACTATTCAGCCCCATAAATTGTACCAAGTAAAGAGGCTTGTCGACATTTTTGTTAAATGTGATTCCACATACTCCTTAGGCACCTATTATTGATAGAATGTTGTAGTTGGTGGGGGAGTGGCATTTTGTTGGGAAAGTTAAGAATTATACATTTATCTCTCTCCCTCGGTCTTGATACTTAGTGTCACTGGCAGTTTTGGATGTAAATGCAACAATGCTTATTGGATTGGAATCCTCCTAATTGTAAGCATTCCATATCTTGCATATTTGCTTGTGATTCAACATTGTATCTAGCATTAGTGAATGTATATGATTTCTATTGGGCTCTGGAAAAATATTGAAATGACACTAACATGTTTTTATGTTAGACTTAGCAATCATTAAATCCTTGCACTTTATTACTTGAGGTAGAATTTGATGTCAATCAAATTTGGCATGTTCCTAATTATAAGCATGTCATATCTTATAAATTTCTTGTGTTTCAACACTAAAGCTAACATTTTTTATGAAAACCTAAATTTATTAACAAAAAACCTTGCACTAGTGAAGTATTATGTTATTTTGCTGGTAAATATGAGACATCAAAGGCTTAGGAATCTAATTGTGGCTCACAAACATGGCCCCATTTCTCCAGTAGTTTCTAGGTGGGAGTTGAAACCAAGAATTTCCAAAGATAATTGCTCTACATCAAGACTTAATCACACCCTTTGGGATAATTTTAGGGCATTATTTCCCGATTTTATGCTTTTTATATGGATGATAAATCATATCAATTTGTGCTTGTTTGCTTGGAATGCTATCGTGCATGTCATCATACTAAAACATGTACACTATTTTTTATCATATTGTATTATACAGGAAAGATGTGGAACTACTATATGCTTTCAACATGGTAGTCATTTGGATTAAATCCATATCTATGTAAATTATCTGTATCTATGTAAATGTATTGAACATACCTTTTGTTTGCAAATTACATTTTTGGAGATGCTACAAATTCTGACTAGACAACTTCCAAACACATTAGATCGTACAAGCCTCATTTCGAGCCAGAGGAGTTCTCTTAGATATCTAGATCAACTATTCTAAAAAATTGGAAATTGATGTCAAAGAAAGAACAACGTCGTGTTCAACAAAGGAGTGGCAGGGAAGTAACTTATGGAAGCAACATGTAATTGATAAGAGTAAAAATTTTGATGAGTAGTGCTATCATGTACTATAATGGAATATAACTTATGAATAGCATATAACAATCAATGTTTTTATGCGATTCTTCCTATATGAAGTTGCTATTATGAAAACTAGATTTCACAGTTGCAAATGATTCCCAAAGAGGTTAATGAAGACAAAACTATTTGTTGTTTAAATAAAAACATGAAATTAGGCCCTTATAATTTTTCAATTCTTCATATTTTGGTAATATTGAAATTAGATTTTAAATTTTAATTCATCATATTTTTGTAATAATTTTTTTTGTTTTGTGATTGTGAAATTCGTGTAACCATACCATTTCCCATTACTTTCATGACAAACACCGGTTTTTCTATTCTAAACATCTCAAAATTTCTCTAACAAACCCCATATTTTTTTTGTATAAACAATAAATAGATACAAAGCAATTGCTCTTAAGAAATGAATTTAGAATTCAAACATAATTTTCAATTCATTACATCATTTAAACATACTTCTTTCAATAGGTGTTATACCTTACAAATCATTGTTCAATAATTTAGTATACAAGTGCATATTACAAGGGTCATAATGATGATATAAAGTACAAATCATCAATAACCCAATGTCGTGTGAAATATAGATAATATCTTTGAGTAATACAAATGTATCAAAAACTTGGTTACTCAAAGATATTATCTATATTTCACATGACATTGTATTATCAATGATTTGTACTTTATGTCATCATTATGACACTTGTAATATGTACTTGTATATTGAATTATTCAACAATGTTTTGTAAGTTGTAACACCTATTGAAAGAAGTATGTTTAAATGATGTAATGAATTGGAAATTATGTTTGAATTCTAAATTCATTTCCTAAGAGCAATTATTTTGTATCTAAATTTATTGTTTATACAAAAAAAAAATAATGTTTTTTAGAGAAAATTTAAGATGCTTAGAATAGAAAAACCAGTGGTTATCATGAAAGTAATGGGAAATGGTATGGTTACACAAATTTCACAATTGTAAACAGACAAAATTATTACAAAAATATGATGAATTAAAAATTAAAATATAATTTCAGCATTACTAAAATATGAAGAATTGAAAAATTATAAGCCTAATTTCCATTTTTGTTATTTAAACAGCTAATAGCTTTTTCTTCGTTAGCCTCTTTGGGAATCATTTGCAACTGTGAAATCTAATTTTGCATAATAGCAGCTTCATCTAAGAAGACATGACATATTAACATTGATTGTTATGCTATTCATAAGTTATATTCCACTGGAGCACATGATAGCACTACTCGTCAATTAGTCTTATCAATTACATTGCTTCCATAAGTTACTCTAATTTGTGACTTAGTAAGTTACTTCCCTGATACTGCTCTACTGAAGACAACATTGTTCTTTCTTTAACATCAGTTTCTAGTTTTGTAAAACAATTGATCTCAATATCTAAGAGAACTCCTCTAGCTTGAAATGGGGCTTGTATGATCTAATGTGTTTGGAAGTGGTCTGGTCAAAATTTGTAGCATCTCCAAAAATGCAATCTATAAACAAAAAGTATGTTTAGTATTTACATAGATATAGATAATTTACATAGATATGAATAATCCAAATGACTGTCATGTTGAAAGCATATAGCAGCTTCACATCTTTCTTGTATAATATGTAATATGATAAAAAAATTGTACATGTTTTAGTTTGATGGCATGCATGGTAGCATTCCAAGAAAACAAGCAAAAATTGATATGATTTATCATCCATGTATAAAAATCATAAAACCGGGAAATAATGCCCTAAAAGTATCCCAGATGGTGTGATTGAGTCTTGATGTAGAGCAATTATCCTTGGAAAGTCTTGGTTTCAACTCCCACCCAAAAACTACTTGAGAAATGGGGCCCTATTTGTGACCCCATATTAGATGCCTTAGCCTTTGATGTCCCAAATTTACCAACAAAATAACACAATGCCTCACCAATGCAAGGTTTGATGTTAATAAATTTAGGTTTTCATCAAAAAATGTTAGCTTTAGTGTTGAAACACAAGAAAGTTACAAGATATGATATGCTTATAATTAGGAACATGTCAAATTTGGTCAACATCAAATTCTACTACAGGTAATAAAGTGTAAGGATCTAATGACTGCTAAGTCTAATGTAAAAACAAGTTAGTGTCATTTCAATATTTTCCCAAAACCTAATATAAATCCTATACATTCACTAATGTTAGATACAACACTGAAACACAAGTAAAATTATGCAACATATGGCATGCTTACAATTAAGAGGATGTCCATCCAATAAGTATTGTTGCATTTACATCTAAAACTGCTAGTGACACTAAATATTAGGACCCAAGGAGAGAGATAAATGCATAATTCTTAGCTTTTCCCAACAAAATGCCACTTCCCCACCAACTACAACATTCTATCAATAATAGGTGCCTAAGGAGTATGTGAAATCACATTTAACACAAGTGTCTACAAGCCTCTCTACTTGGTAGAACTTATGGGCTTGAATAACCTAATTTGGATATTAGATTTTTTGTGAAGCCTATGTGAGATTTTGATTGAACTCTAAGAACAATGATCTAGCCTCTTCTTTTCCTTTTCAATAACAATTCATTTTCGTTCATTTCCACTTCATGTTCCTCACCTTATTCTAGATGCTTATTGAAATCTGAATTTTTTTAGGCATTCATAAAAATCAAAAGCGACAAGAAACAAACGTACATGCCCTTGCAACCACTTGTTTTATGATGAATCCACATTAAGCTTCCCATTTTCAAGTTTTTCATAGCATTTAGGTTCATTTAATGATGTCAAACAAAATTATTAAATAAAATAACTCAACAATTACACAAACACTCTAAAGGGCCAAAATACTTTGATAGAGAAAGACAAAAGGACATATAGGAAAGCTACCAAAAATAAAAATTTAGGGGCATCATATTTAGTTTGAATACCTGTACATGGCACATATAAAAAGACCCTACACCAACATTTACACCTACCGGCTAGGATTCTCAATGTACAATGGAGCTGGCATTTGCCTTTAACTTTGCTAGAATAGCCCACCTAGATTTCCATCCTTACCCTAAATGAAAAATATATATATATATATATATATATATATATATATATATATATATATATATATATATATATTAAACTATCCTATTAGATTTCTAATATAATTGTTGTATATATATATTAAACTATCCTATTAGATTTCTAATATAATTGTTGTAAGTAGATAGTGTTCTTACCTATAAAAAAATTCTCATACTAGAAAATTCTACACATAAGCCAAAATCTGTTTTATTTACTGTGTATTTTGTTGTCTATTTTATTTACTGTGTTTATTTTTATTGATGTTATTATTATTATTCTGGCTTAAATTTCATAACAATATCTACTATAATTGACAATAGAGAACTTGGCGATTATAATTGTTTCACATAGATAGAATAGACACCGATTTAGATATGTAATTTTTGATTCCTCAGTTGGGTTACATGTATATGAATGCAGAATAATATAATGTCTTAACTTATCGCTACTTCTGGTTCATGCGATCTGGTAATGGCTGGATGTCTGCAAGAATTCGCTTGTTACACAGCCCAATTTACAAGTTCATATGCTCCCTTGGAGTACCTTCGAACTACTGTAGAAGATAACTGATCTGCTAATATTCGATGCCTTCTTGCTTGATATTTTCTGATCTTCTATACCTTCATTTGGCCAAGTGGCATGTCCCTTCAAGTAACTGCACCTTTATGGAAATTCATGTTCTTTGATGATAATAAGTCGATTCATCTAATACAGGTCAGCCTACTGTTAAGAAATTATCAAATATCATGAATCGCTCCTTTTATTAAAATTAATTATTATTATTTCCTTTTAGTCAGCTAAGGGGCAATTAATTTATTAATATTGTCCTTTGGAGAATCAATGCAAATCACTTTGTTTTCTATGTGGAGGGAATTGTTCATCTTTGATCAGTGGTAATCTAGGAGTCTGGGATATCACAAAAGATTACCTGGGCAGGATACTGACATTCAAACACCCTTCCACTTTATTTGGTGTTCATATGCTTCCTTTGGAGGATTCCTCAAATTTGATCCTCCATTGCATACTGTCGTACGAGTGACAAAATTCCAAACAGTATAATGTTAGCTAAAGCCACTAGGTTCCACTATAATCAGTCTATTGACTTTAAGTCCTTAGTTGTGTCATACAAGTACTAATTTATCAAACTCAAATACCCTGCTATGTTTAGCCTAAAGCACTAGAAGATACTCCCTAAAGATATATCTCACGTGTGTCAAAGGGAATAATACTGAGATAACCATTCTATATGCATAAAATCAATTTTTCATAACATACCCTAATACTTGCCGTCTTGAACTATGAGAGCAGTGCATGTATTTAATATGAAAAAAATTCTATCTGCAGGCTTCCTATAAAAATATAGGGATAGTTTGTGAATGCTAACCATAGGTTTCTTGAATCAAATTGGATATGGTTTATTTGTAACACTCACATCTGAAATAAATTAATAGAAGCATGAAGTCCATTTTTATTAACCATACAGAATTACATCAGCAAGCTTTCTTAGTCTATGAAAGGAGAGACTGCAAAGACTTGTGAGAACCAACCCAAGTCAAACATGTACCACCCACACCCAAAATCAAAAAATACAAGCATGGACCCCAAGGTTCTATGCATAACCAATCTCGACAACATGCACTATGCTCTTTCCCTATACAGGAGCAATGCATCTTCTTTTAATCAAAAGAAAAATTCATCTGTAAGATTGCTAGGATCATGGAAGAAGTCTGCAAAGACTTGTGAGAACCATCCCAAGACAAGTTCACTTAGATGCATTTCTACCATCCACATCCAAAACTAAATATTACAGTCATGAAGTCCAATATTATGTGCATTCTGAATTTTTATCACACACCGATTCTCTTAAGATACCAGGGAGCAATACATCCTATTTAATTTTAAAAGTCTTTTCTGCAAGTTTGCCAAGAGCGTGGAAGGAGATTCTGAAAGGAATTTAACAAATTAATAAGAAGTAGGCTAAACTGGGTCCACTTCTACCACCAACATCAAAAATCAAATAATACAACATAGTCCAATGCAATGATTGAGCGTTTTATCTAACCAAAGCAATGGAGCTTCTATTAAACAACCATGATTCCATGACTTCATTTAATTTTGTCGTATACAATCATAAATTTGAACGATGAGTTCATTTCCATGATTCCATCACCAACAGCAAATAGTGCAACACTGGTATCCAAAGTAGATGCTAATAGCAAGGGCATTTTTCTGTGAACTAAGCATTGGAACTTTCATTCAAATCCCCTGAAATACATGGCTTCCCCTAATTTAATTGCTACCTATTTATGGGCCCATTTGTGGCAACATCAGCATGAAATAGTACCAGTACGGTGTCCAAAGTGGATTCTAACGATAAACCGAGTAAGCTCCAGGTGCTACGGGCCCTGGTTATGAATCCACGCCGTCAATTGCCTATTCTCCAGGCGTCTCTGTCTCCGGGACCGGAACAAGCTATCGATTTGGAAGCGATGCTACTGACATTGGCTCCTAAACTCTAACTGAATCTGCTGGTAGATGATCCGCTAATGGACGATCTGCTGCTGGGGTTGGTGCAGCCGAGACCCGATCAACTTCACCTGGTTCTTCGGGGTATGCTACTGGGTCATTATCCAGGCAGGCAGAGTGTCTGTCTGGTCAGCAAACTACCCTATCTAGGATCAACTGAAACCGGCACGGATGCTTTAAGTGCTGCTACTAAAATGGGTATGGGTAAACTGAAACTGGAATTGGTGGCACCGGCGCATCTACTACTTCTGCCATATATAGTATATACCGGACCACCAGCTCAAAGGCAGGGGAGGCAGCAACGAAAGCAGTACCAATAGATCTAGTTTCAATTACGGTTCCAGAAGCATTTTACCTTGAATCAGCATCATCTTGCCTAGTTCCAGTCCTATAATCAGATGCGTGGAAGGAGGCAGCTTCCGATACAGATCGAGATCCATAATCCATTTAAGGTCCTGTTGACCACGTTTATCAACCATAAAAGGCATAGCATCAATATGATTGAATCAATACGGTGGGGGGTAATTATAACCTTCATACAGTCCATATTTAATGCTCTCTATAACGCCCTTGAATCTACATACACTGGGGAGGGACCGGGTTCGCTGGGACTAGATCCGGAACTGGGTATGTTGCTGGTGGATTTGCTGGGGGGTCTACTAAATCTCAAGCTGCTCGAACAGGAACTGCTGAGTAGTCCACTGGCGGATCAATGGGTGTAATCGGATCAATGGCTGCTACTGCCAATATCTCCCCACCTACCCGGGGCTATCGATCTGCTGCGGGCTCTTTAACTCAATCTCAATCTCCCTTAGACATACCCTCCCACATATACAGATCCAGATCAAGTAGCAGCACCACTAGAAGCATAAGAAGCAAAGGATGCATCGTATATAGAAGCACCAGTTGTGAGTGATCCAGTCGAAGTACTAGTAGTATCAGTAGCATACGCGCCATATCCAGTAGTAGAGCTGGTTGATTGAGCCGTGGAGACTCACCCAATAGAAAGAAAGGGTGAGGGCAGCCCGCTGAGAAATAAATTTTATCACCGGTTGTTTTTTGTTGGTTCTGTTGAGTAAGTACCAGTGGAAGTACCGGTTGCAGAAGCAGCTTAAGCACCGCTAGCAGCATACCCTACAGAGCTATAGCCTACAACAGCAGAAGGAGATGAAGCAGTTGATCCGGTCAAAGAGTAAGAAGCTTTGGTATAGGCACCAGCAATTGATCAAGTTGATTCTGATCCAGTAGCATTTTATCCATGCCCAGCATAAGCACTACTAGCAGCATACTTTCCAGGTAAAGATCCAGATGATCCAATCGATGAAGCAATCGTTTCAGCACCGGTACCAGGAACCACCTATAGTGTAGACAGAAGCATAGGCAAGAGCAGAGGAAGTAAGGGTAGGTGCATCAGTAGATTATGATCTTTATTCATCAACTCTTTTTTCTCTAGACCAGGCATCACAAGAAATGTTAAACAAAACCTTAGAAATTCCATGGCGTCTGTCAATTTTATTCCTAAGATCCTCAATTTAAATTATGGATTCGTTTGCACCACAAGAACATTTAAATAATAGTACAAGAACAAGAATGGCGTCCAGAATGGGTGCTAATGATTATGAACCGAACATCGTAGGAAACCTTAAATAGTTTTATTGCTACCGTTTTCGTTTTGAAGTGGATTTCTTGTTTCTTGTTTCTTTTTTAATTTTTCTTTTTCTTTTGAAGGATCTTTAACCAGTCCAGCTTCACAAATCATTACATAACTGTCTCTTTTGTTATTATCACAATCATTTGCAATTAATAATTCTAATTCTTTTGAATGGATCCAGGTAGCAACAGGTTTTTCCTAACATATTTCTCTAGCTCACGATTTCCACCAGAACTTTACAAAAAGATCAAATCTAAACTAAACAATTTTAGCTTCTTGATAAAATTCAGCGCATGACATACCTCAAAAACGCCATGTGAGTGCCTATCAGAACAGTTGTACAGAAACAGAGGCAAGCCAGACCTTATAGCTTTATCTCTGTCAAGAAATTCGATTGGCAATGCTGCACCACAACATTTTCAATATGACAACACAAATTTAGCTACGGAGTACGGACAAGATCTTCCACAACCAACCTACTTAATTATCAAGAAATCAGAAAAACAAGAAAAACGAGAAGCAAGAAAGTGAGGAAAGAGAATGTTATGAACCAAAAAGGTGGCGCTGAAGTTGATCTGATATCATTTCTTCATTGCAGAAGAAAATGAAACCTCTGAGGCTTGTCTGAGTGGGTGACGAAGAAGAGAAGACCTCCGATTGGTGTGATAAACATGTCTCTGTCGTTCTCTTCCGAAAAGCTGACGACGCCATGGCCGGCGGGCGCCTGCCTTAACCAATTACAGAATGCCTTTTTATATTTATCCGCCAATCGACGTATCTTCACGTCCTGAAGACTAAAGGGCAACGGCTATCCAGCCCCTAAATGGACGGAGCATGCATGTCATCCTATACATTATAACTCATCATAATTTATGCCGAAGGCGTATCCAATTTGAAAGAGAGCAACCTATCTTTTAAAATCAACGGTTCATTTTTCTCTACAGACCTGGCCAACGATTGAACTGATTTCCCCCATTGGTCATCTTCTGCAGTGGACACCGACATCGTACGAATTTAGGCTGCTAAATGCCAGCGCTGGTTTCGGAGTAATGTGTGCTCAGAAAACGCGTTTTTCTGGCTGGATTTATTTAAAAGTCATAACACTCCTATCGTCACTTGATTGATACGATAGCAGGGGGTCTTTTTCATTTTAATAAACATACTCTAAAACCATCGTCAAAACCTTATTTGCAGGCAGCAGCTCGCGAAATTGGAGAAGTGAAAGGTCAATACCAGCGAGGAAGAGTTTGAAGGAGCGGCAGGGAAAGCAGCAAAAAAAAAACGACAGATAAGCTCATTTGAAATTTGTAGACATTTCTGGAATATCTTTCAATGTAGTCCACATAAATATTCAGAAAGAATTTAGAAGTGCACCATTTTTATCTTTTTTACAGTGCATAAAGCAAGCCATGAGCACCTTGGGGTTTGAAGAGTACGTAGAACCCTTAAAGATTTACTTGCAAAAGTAGAGAGATAAAGGGAGAGAAGGTGCCTATGGCCAAGCAGGGATATCACCGGTCCAAAGATGCCAATGACTCTAAAAACCCTAATCCTAATGCTAATTTTAGCCCCAACTATAGCTGCAATTACAATTTTCCAAGATACTAGGCAGAAACGGAGCAGGTATGCCAATATAGGGAGTTCTTTTTAAGTTTTCCAACTTATTTGGCGGAGTATTTTTTTTTGTTTTTTCCTGAAAGGGTTTGTGTGGTGGTATTGAGTACGGTTCAGGTGGAGCAAGAGAGGAGGCTCAAATATTTGAGGTTTTTTCAAGTGGCGGTGTTGAAGGCAGCGGCGTGCTTGTCGAGCTTGTACGACTATGCAAAGGAAGATTTGGGTCTGTTGAAGGCGGGCGTGGAGACGGTGGAGCAGACCAGACCGTTGTGGGGCCTGTTCATTTCAAGATGCAGGGGATTCCCTCTGAGCTTCTCTACTGTGTTGACAGCAAGGCTTCCATTTCATTTTCTTTATTTCATTCCTCATCTTTCTATTAAGCTCGTCCCTCATTTTTGTGTGACTTGATTTGACTATATCGCCTAATTGGTCAGAGTCCAAAGGGGCATTGGTCTATTGCATGCTAGATTTCCTCTTTAAAGCATACTATTGACTTATTAGGATGTTATTGGTCCATTGTGTTCTAATAAGCAGAGTATTTGAATCAATGAATTGGGTTGAGCCTAGATGGAACTGATACTGCCTCAGTATCTTGATTGTAGGTCCTTAGTCCTATTTAGTATCTTGTCCGCATTTACATAGCTTTTCTATGGGTTCTGTTAGGCACTTTCTTTGGTATCTTTCAAAAGGAAGTGTGAATTCAGACACTGTCTCACTCAGAGGGCCTTTTTTTTTGCTTCAATGTTTTGGAATTTTTGAATTTTGACGAGTTTTTGACTCTTTGGTAGGCAAGATCCTTGGGCACTTTTGTATTGAATTTCTCCTTTTAGTTGAGCATGTCTTGTTGCTTGATGCACACTAGTAACTACTCCGGTTGATAGACCTTAAGCAGCCTTTATCCTTCTTTTAGGCTTTCAATGTCCCAAATAACAGAAAATTTGAACCTGCTGTTTACTTACAGCCAATCTGGAAATCTCATATAAGGTCACATTAAAAAGTGAATCTAAGTATAGTACCTCCACCTTGTGAAAAGCTGTCATAACTATAAGTACCTTATATACATGTATCTACTGTACAGTTTCTCATTTTTATTTCCTTTTTGAGTATATTGTATTTTCACAGGCTTTGCGTTTATCTGCATGGATGATGAGTGTGATGCAGAGGATGTCATTAGAGGGCTGGACAAAACAAAAATTGGCAGCTAGAGACATCGTCTGTGTGTGGAGGTGACAAAGGTTCCACTTCCCCTCTTCTATCAACCATTAACTTTACAATAGTCTTCCAAACAGTAAAGGTGAAAGTACCTTTATGGTGTACTATTGCATGAAATAGTGAAAAGGAAGTTTTAGTTCAAAATGCAAGCTTTAAATCTATTTCCATGCAAAATTTGGGTGTCCATACCCTCTTTTGAAGCTCCCATGTTGGCGCAGGCAGAATGGATACTGAGAATATTTGTAGAATTTGGGTTTACACCCACTAGATTCCATTTGCTTGAAAGTTTCTAAAGCCCTTCAACAAATCCATTTCATGCATATCCTTCAAATATTGCACTCTACGAGACCACGTTTCTTTGAGGCATCCTGTCAAAAGATACGCATGCCTTGTCTACGCACCCATAGTTTGTATACCTATCTGCCTGGAAGTTGCAATTGCGACATTCGACAAATCTCCTCTATCCTTTATGATTTGATGTATGTTCATATCATGTTGCAAACCTCCCATTTTGGCGCAGGCAGTGGGGACGCTGGAAAAAGATTGTGGAATTCGGCTTTACAGCTGCTGATTGCAATTGCTTGAAGATCCCTAAAACCGTTTTAAACAAATCTATTTTGTGCATATCTTGCAATTCTTACATTCCATGAGATCACATTTCTTTGAGTTATTCTGTCAAACAGTTTACGTGCCTTTCTGTACTTCTACATTTTGCATATATATTTTCCAATAAATGAGAGTGTTGATTAAAATATTTGCCAGTTAAATGTTCGATTAGAACAAGCATTTCAGTCACATTATGCTTGAATGGTAATTCACAGCCCCAGCAGGAGTCCTTGATATTTTCCAACGTTCTTTTCCTATGCTCAGTACCTCTACTTCTATTCCATGGAGTGAGTCAGGGCAGGTTACAACACTATGGTATTAAGACAATTATAGCGAATCATGTAACCCAAAAATATTGTAGAATATTTGACTCATACCAGTTTTTGTTTTTTTTGTTTTTATAGTCACCGGGAATAGTGTAAATGTATTGAACTTGATAGATGTTTGAACGACTAAATCTACACCTTCCACACCTCTCAATTAAGATCAAATTGGATTGTGCTCGATTTTTATAAATGAGATACATCAACATGATTCAAGCTGTTTTGTATTGCATTTGACTTACTTATTGCACAAACAACATCACTTGATAAATGGTCTATTAATTGACCTCATATACTTAACAAATGAATATAAAAAATAAATAGACCAAATTTTTCCCTAATTGACCTTCCCACCTATTCGGCGTACCCATTGCACACCAAGGTGCAATTGCTAGTTGTATTTCAGTGAATCTGCTCAGTCTTGATTTACCGCCAAATGTCAGTTGAATTAGACATCTTTAAGTTTGTTTGGATAGCCACTGCTTTCTTGTTCATATCTTATCATCTCGCAACTGTCTATGGAAGATTTTGTTCCCTCACCCAACAAACTCTTCCAAATCAGTTAACTAAAATTTAACACTAGACTGTCGCCATTGTCAACGCCGTGAAGGGTTTTAACTATTAAATTAACATACAATTCTTCAAAGCAACACGTACACAAGAATAAACAAACTTAGTTAAAATAGCTACCTTTGATGCTCTGAAGGACCTTCTTAACCTTCATCTTACATCCTTCGTAGTGGATATAAACCTTCAGCACCCATGTCTACACATCAAAATAAACACACCATAAGCTTAATACTCCATACACTTCTAACTAGTTTTCATTTTCTTCACACATACAATTCTCTCTCAAATAGTTTTCCTAAAAGTTTTGAGTTTCTAATAATGATGAGTGCAATGGAGTGGGTCCTAACATCTCCGGATTTTGATCCATTTTTAATGTTTAAATGCATATGAAATCCTTAGATGACTTTATCTCTCTCATTGCCTTTTTATTTCTCAAATCCATATCTAAATTCTACTTATTTTTTCATTGGATCCATTTCCTTATTGTGGCACTTCCCCATGCTTTCTAGATTTTAAATCTCTTTAGATTCTAGTCAATGGGTCTCTAGCACCCATGTAAATTTTGACTGGGTTTTATCCATTGATGTTCATTTTCTTCTCGCATCCAATTTCATTTGCATGGGCTCTTTTCATTTTCCAAGTTTGTTTGGTGATAGCTCTAATGGAGAAAAAAAGATGGGTCCCAAGGTATTTGGACTTTGAACCTTCGTAAAGTCTATAATCACTCCTTGCATCCAAGATCCTTCTTAGGTGACTTTGTTCTCTTCATATGGTTTTTACGCCAAATGCTTTCCTTATGGACATGATTGAATTCTTGAATCCAATTCTATGCCTAACATAAAGCCTGATTGAAAGTGACTTTGTTCCTTGGGGTAGACACAACTGGTTTGAACTAATATTAATAAATAATCAAAATGATAGAATATTAAATTCATTACATTAAGTACACAATGGGTACATCTTAATATAACCAATTATACAATGGTTTAAGAATTACAACCTTTTAATATCATAGACAATTATTTCATTAGGCCATAGGCCATTGGTCAATTGTCACATATATAAGTGATCTCAATATAAAGTATTTGATAAAAGAAAAAAAAAATCAATTGAAATCTACAAGTTTATCCCTCCAAGCATTTTTAACAATTGGCGAGACATTGAACCTCTGATTAGAGAAAATCCCTTTCCTTCAAAACCATAAGCCTAGGTAAAGAAGTACCAATCAAAGTAATCGAACAACACATTTTTCATATCAATTTCATGAAAAATATTCACCCTACACCCAACTAGATCACACAAGACTTCCCACCACATTATTTCACTCATCAAACACACACAAATGCAAATGTACACTAAAGGATGATACAACAGGACAACATGATCGTATTGGGCACAATACACACATTCTAAACCTTTACACCATGTCTAGGTGTCAAATCCTAATGGTATCAATATATCACTATACCAAAACCTTGCATAAGTATGAAATCTTTACCATAATATTACATAGACCATACCACTTACTGAATTCCATGGCATTAAAAATAAAAATATGTAGAAAAAGGAATGCTCATTGTACACAAGAGGGAACTAAAACTTAGTCCTATTTTAGTACCAAATTGTATTATAATAATCCAAGCTTAACGATGGAGAATGCACAATCCAATTATTTATAATTAAGCATGGTTGTCATATCTACATAATCCTGGCATTAAATTGATCATGTTTGGTGCACATACCATAATAGCCTTAAATTGTAATGTAGTAGTATTTCATTTTATATCACTACATTAAGAACATTTCTAACCTTTTATCATCTTTTACATTAAATTCATGTATGGGATTAGAAATATAATGAAAAATTTTGTCAATCCTTTTAATCTAACTTTAAAATATATCTTTGATCTTCTAAGATGAGTTAGACGATGGTCATTGTGCATCACACTTTTGGGTTGACATGAAGAGATAAAAGTGAAGGTTTTTAAACTTTTTCTCATACTATGAAACCTAGGAGTACTCGACAATATGTCATCTACCTAGCTTGACAACCATTGTGCATCGCACTTTTGGGTTGTGAAGAGAAAATTTTGATAAATGTTAAACTTAGTGTCATACTATGACACCTAAGAGGACTTGAGGATGTGTCATCCACTTGGCTTGACAACCATCATATGGACCAACAATCATTCAAATGACAACACTAGCATGCATGTCAAATCACCACTAACATGAATGTGTCACACATTGCATGCTTGAGCATAAGATTCTTCTCCAAATTATGGTGTATTAAGCATAGGTGATGCAATAGAAATCAACCACTTGTATTCCACATCAACATTCCTTGTTGAGTTGTTAAAACTATCACTCATATTGTCTATAATTAGAGACTTGAGCATTGAGATTATGATGTGAAGGAGTACTAATGACAAAAATAAATGCCTTAGAATATCCTAGTATTAAATAAAAATTATTCACTTGGCATAAAATACCCCATAACTTGTGAGTCATGTGTAAGTGAGGAAATATGAGCTACATCAAGTCACCATAAGGTGGGGCCAATAGATCAATATAATTTAGAGGGATGAATTGGGTGACTTAAAAATGCCCCCATTAAAACAGAAAGTCGTCTTTGAAAAATAAATTTTATACAACATAGCATCCTTCATCTACCAAAATAGCTAACCTTAATTTAGAATCCTAAGCCTTTTTATTTTTTCCAAGAATCCTTTGTATTATCTTCATCAAAAAATTATTTGTGGATTTTCTTTCCCATTTCCTTATGGTTGTTATATGGTGAAGAGTGAGCTATGTTAATTCCATATTAAGAATAGAGATAATTGAATTATATAGACCAAAGATAAATGAAATTATTCTTTATGGTTTTGTTTAAGGATTCCAAACCTTATAATGATATGGTTGAGCATAAAATCATCTATAACCTTATTCATTTCAATTCTTGAAGGAAAATTCTTTTACCCACTTTATAAAATAATCTATGGTCGTTGGGATCCACTTGAATCCACTAGTAGATTTCTTTGTGATTTCTCCAATGAAGTCAATGCCCTATTATTGGAATGAATATTTCATTATAAGAGGTCTAAAAATTAAGGCTCTAGATCCTTTCAATTTCCTCAAGAACCCTTGTGAAGCATCACACCATTTGATCACCTTATTCAGATTAGTGAACAAAGATGGCAAAAAATACCCTACTCAAAGGATTCTATGAATTATTAATTTAGCCATACTCTAGCCACCAGTATTTCCTACAATACCTTGGTAGCTTCATCTTCATCAAGGCACTTTTAAAAATTGTCATCCCTACTCCTTTAAAACAAACCTAGTTACTAACGAAGGCATTTTTTTGCATGAAATTTTAAGGTTGTCTTCTCACTCTCTATTAATTCACCAAGCTAGTTTAACTGATATAATTAATAAAATATATTTATACCAAGATGAATTTATCAACTTGCATATTATTCACCTTCCTCAATCTCTAATTGAGTTAGCCAACTATCTTCAAAGTTTGACTCTACCATTATTTTGGCTAAGCCTTGTCCTTTAACTAGCTTGGTTATTTGATTCTTTTTAAATTGAATTCCTATGTTATTAATATATCTACATTTCTTGCAAGTCATCTCCCACTAAATCAAGATATTTTTCACAATAATATGTGGCACATAAGCAAGAATTTTGGCACCTACCAAATAAGGTCTAATTTTTTTAACTTCTTTGACCAAGGAATAGGTTTACTTATACATGACATCATATGTAATTTGTGTAGCTTTTAGAGACTTTTTAAAGAATGAAATAAGCAATTCAAAACCATCATGGTTAATTTTTAACAATACAGTTACAATTGTGTGGAAGGAACAAAAAGGAAATAAATGAAAAGAATTTAAGAAATCAAATGAACCTAATAATAGAGCCTATTTTATTACTTCCTTGATGTTTTGACAAGACTTAGTAGGCTATCCTTCCCAAGCTTAGTTTTTTTTTTTTTTTATAAATCTTGGATATAATTTTATTTTTTTCCATAAAGATAGACACAGAAGAAATTGGTCTATAAATTTGGGCCTGAAACAACTATCTATAGGAGTACTGGGTACCCTGGATTGGGAAAAAAACTACTAAAAAATTAAAGATTAAAGGTTTAGGGTTTTGATAGCGAAGGAAGAGGATAGAGAAGAAGAAACTAAAGAGTTTGTAGTGATAGAAAAAGATTAAGTAAATTTTGATTTATAATCTAAATATTGTAATTGTGAAGTGTATGATGTTTTACATCAAATTAAATTGAATAGAGTAGAATAAGAAGTAATGAAGCGACTGAGGGTTGTGGGACAACGAGACAGAAAATTATGTTGGAATGCAACATGAAGAGTTTGGAGAAGAAGAGGTAAACATGGATGAGGGGATCATGGAAATAGTTGATTTCCATAATATTGATGTGGATATGTGTTTAGGTATACTGATGAGTGAAGAATTTGAAGAAGAATTTTGGTGGAGGTGGACGGTTTGTCATGGGATGAGTTCCACAAAAGGAAGAATGATATCTATTGAATAAATATATTTAGTATTCCTCTCACATGATTGATTGTCAAGTTCTTTAAGTGGATTCTAAGGGGGAATTTCAATGTGGATCACTTAAGATTTTTTAGTACACTAAAATATAGAAAAAATAAACAACTGTAGGTTCCTAATGAGGACTTTAACAAGAGGTATGCTACTTGGGAACATGAGAACATATTTTACAAGTAGTATCTATATATTTTTCTTTACTATAGATAATGTCTCTATGTTGTTATCTAAATTTAGTTTGAGAAATGTCATGTGGTCCTCTATGAGTGTTAGTTATTCTTTTTATTTTTATATGAGGGTATTAATGTAGTTGAAGTAACATCCCTCATTTTAGTCTCATTGTGGTACTTTCTTATCATCCTCAAGCCTATATACCTAAGGCTTTGTACTCATTATAATTTGGGTGGACTAAATGCAATATTGCATAATGTCCATTGTGCTTGTTTCTCATCTCCTATATTTTCCTAATTCTTATAGTTGGTGGTGAATTATTTATTAATTGGTTCATAAATAATTTTATTTTAATTATTTAATTTCTAAATAATTTAAAATAACTAGTAAATAAAATGATCGAACTAACTTAACTTTTTTGAATCAATCAATTTTAAATGTACAAATTTGAATTTGAAAATAGAGAATACATAAAATAAGGTATTGTTCTGAAGGATTTGAGAGGAAATCTAAGTGCTATATGAGCCCATGTTAGTTATAAGAATGATAAGAACAATATTAGGTAAAATGTTTATCATGAGATGTGTTGTAGTTTTAAGAGACTTAGTTGGGACTCTATTTTGGAAAATTTAGTGTATTCATGTAATCTTATGAGGAATGACCTAAAAAAGGTGTATATCAACTATTTAGAGAGATTACAAAGATGTACTTTTTGTGCCCTTAGCACACACACCTCGTTCGGAATGGGGACCCTCTCTTTCTTTCGCCTTACCGAGTCATTTTGTCGCCTCCTTGTTTTTTGTGCCCCCTATTTTGGTGTCCCAAGTGGTCATTGAGCCTTAAAGGAGCAATCTTAAGTCGACCGTGTTCCACCCGCTTAAATTTTCCAAGTCAAATGCCTTTGCGTTGATACCTTGGCAATTTGCCTCTGTCGACGTCCCTGGGTCTAGGCGGGTCCCCTTTGTCAGATTTCCCTTCACGGATTTCCCTATTACATTCATTGTTTCTAACGACCAAAAGACCTCATATTTCTATAGCTCAAGACCCGCCATCTTGATCGCCATTTTCCCATGCTTTTATGACTAAGTATAACCTATCGTCCACGGGCTCATTGGGCCCAGTCTGCCGGATCTCCCTTCCCAGGTTTTCGTTATTCACTTGCCTTTCCCAAATAGCCATCCTCTACCAAAGTTCTGCCCATCGGACCCTGGGATCCTCTTCACTGATGGTTTTCCACTAAACACTTCAAACAACCATCAGCTCATGACCTTTCGACCTTCGAGTTCCAAACCTGTGACGACCGTTTTCGAATTTCAAATTCACCAAATTTTTGGTCATTGTACGTGCATTTGTTGATGACATTTAATGCCATTTAAAATTCTATAAATAGACAATTTTGACCTGTCATTTTCACATGTCAGGCTAGACAAAGCAAATCAGAGTGATCCAAAGCAGTCTTCATGCATCGCCCTCGAGCCCGTAGCCTCCCATTGTCAGTCCTTTGCATTTATTGGCAGTTTCATCGTCTTCATTCACTGGGTTCTAACGGTAAGTTGGTTGTCCGCCCTCATTTTTTTTCTTTGATTTTGGCGCAAGAGAAATGGATAAAAGGGATGAAAAACGTATACATTGGATAGAGAAAAAGGATTTGTTTAAAATCCATGTAGAATAATTTTAAGAAACCTTCATAAATCACCCTTAAAACACTAACAGAACCTCACTCCCTTAGCGCTGTTCTTCAGCCAGGGAATTCATGACCCTCGGACCTGCCGACTCATAATGCCATTGCTTAGTCACGGAAATTGAACCTCAAGTAGCAAACCTATCTCTCGAGCCCTCCATGGCAAGAAGACTTTTCTCTCTCACCGTTAGAATGTCAATCTTTCGAACTAAAATGAAACAGAGTCCTTCACATTACCCAGGTTCGTTCCCGCGAGATTCCATCCCCCGGATGTCGTCTAGTATTGTCCCTTTCACATGCCATTCTGGCTTTGTCCATTTGACCTTCGGACCTCGTTCATCCGCTCACCGTATTGCCTCTGAAGTTGAAATGACCATGCTAGAAGCCCTTATGGTCTTGTTGTGCAAACCTTTGTCCGTGGACAACCATGATGACACCGCCATTTTAAACGGCTTTCAAGAGGCTACCTTCTGCACCTTGGTTCCTGACTCTCTCATGGCCACCGAGTTAAATAACAATAAATTTTAAGTTCCCAAGCCTTCGGCGGATCATACCTGTTGAACCTCCACCATTGGGACTTTGTCCCATCCCAACCATTTCCAAAGAGCGAATCACCTTTGTCCTTCCGGCCTCTAGGGCCCAATCCTCTGCTCGCCGATAAACTCCAATACATAAAAGAAAAGAAAACATGGAACCTAAGTCCTAGTCCAGGTCCGGTCCTTTGGGTTGCTCTCGTCAAACTCCCACCCTCTGTCTGCCATTTTAAATGACAATTCTCAAGTAGCTTCCTACCTCCTCCGACTCAAATACCTAGGAGACCAATCTCTTTTGTTGACTATCATTTGAGCTTGTGGGCCCCAGGTGGTGAAACTCCATCCCCAAAATGTCATCTCACCAGAGCCGTTCCAAACGGCTAACCTCAAACGATGAAGCTCCACCCTGATTCTGATTGCCCAAATCATAACCCAAATGCCCCCTAATCTTAAAACAAATTTGACCCATGTACCCAAATGACCTATTCTCCATGGTGAACTCCACGATTTGACCAAATCCTAGGGTAGGTGAAACCATGCGGATCACCCTGTCCTGTTTTCCCTTCAAAATCGCCATCTTGCTAGGGAATTCCAACCCCTAGGGCCTGGACCATTCAAATTCCCTCCAGTAAACTGCTAACGACAATCTGGATTAAAATTTAGATTTCTTGAATGTTGTATTATCCAATCTAACTCCATCTATAGGAATTTGGCTAACCTTTTGTGTTTTCATGCTTGATTATACTCACCCTGCCTTTGTTTGCAGGATATATGGAATGAAGTGCAAGACCCTCGGGCGCAACCGCAAAGAAAGACAAATGAAAGAAAATAGGCAGAGCTCCCCACAAAAAAGAAGACAAAGACCAGATGAAGTACCAGTTCCAAGGAGAACCACTGCAATCTAAGGTCACCATGGAATGGAAAGAGGTCACAAACACCAATGTTGGGCACATTGATATTGATGAGTTCAAGCAAAGGGTCAGGGTTAATCCAACAACAAAGAATGCAAGGTTAATCAAAAGCAGTGGAATAGCCAAGGTTGCAGGCTTCCCTCCCGCTCTCATTTCCCCTGAACTAGTAATGGCTTATAGGGAAGCATACCAACCCAAAACTTGGACAATAGTGGACAGGGATGGAAAAATTCTAGCCGACATGTCTTCCAAAGCAATAACAAGGACCTTTCATATTCCTACCTTTGGGAAAATGGAAATCCCCACCATAAAAGATTGCAAGGAAATGTGGGATGAAGATCCTCTTAAATGTAAGAAACTTATAAATCAATATTGGCTAAAGGAGAAGAGGGGCAGTGTTGCAAAAGTTCCCTAGGAGCTTTTTCGCAGTGATTTTTATGAAGATTATGATCTAGTAACCCTGCTCAATAGAGTAATGGGCCTTCCTACTACTGCATATTTTTAAGAATGGATGGTCTACTTCATTGAACAGATTCTCCATGGGGAAGATACCACATTCTACTGAGGCAAAATAATTAGTGATTGCTTTCATGAGCAATTCACGGCTGTCAAAAAGACCTCCAAATTTTACATGGAATCCTACCTAGTCTATTCATTGGTCGAACGAAGGCAATATAGGGGCTTATTCAGAGCTCTGGATGAAGAATCTAGCAAAGAGTTAAAAGTTTATGACAGATACCCTCAGCTGCAATTCAAGAACTTCAAGAAAGATTATTTCAGGGTCAATGATGCTTTCATAGGTCATATCATCAGATTGCTTGGGGGCGACTTCAAGAGGAGAGTCTCCCATAGTGCATGTGCTTTCCTTAAGCAATATGCCTTCCTATTCATCCAATAGCCAAAGTTTACATATATTCGTACACAAGGCTTCTTGGAAAGACCAAATAAGCTACCCTGGTATCCTAACGACTGGATAATATTGTTGGAGCTCTCTCGGTAGCTGCAACATGTGCACACCCTCTTGAGCAGCAGACATTTCAAAGGGATTTCTTATCCCCTCTCTTTCTACCAAGGGATGTATGAGCTCCATGCATCGCAATGTGCCCAAAATTTAGAAAAGGAGCCAGTCGAGTACCATTTCAGACTCCACACCACCCAGCCATGGATGGATCCATATGGCCATATCAGGAAGGAGCTTGGACCAAAGTATGCCTATTTGCATAGCGTTGAGGATTTATGGACTAATTGTAAAGATGACAATGAGGTGCGGATGAGGCATTATATGCAATTGAACGCATACTTTTAAAAGAGGGTTAACCTATTCCCAATGCCTAATCGGGTGGAGGAAGATGAGAGCATGATCATGGATCCCTGATACAATGTAGTTGCTAATCTGCAACTACCACTAATAGAGTGGGATGAGCAAGAGGTTGATGACCTCAACATTATAACCAAGCTCATCGAGGCTCGCACAAAAGAGTGGATTATTGGGAAAGTTTCCCAATTGAAATAGCAAGGAGTCACCTTGACCTATGAAGGGCTCGAAAGTGAGCCAAGTGGAACAGATGATGGGGCAGTTGTTGCCTTAACAAGAGAGACTTCAAAATCCCCTCCACTCACTTGGTCAAGGAAAAGAAAAGAGACCGATGAACAAGTGTCCAATCCGAAAGTGTGTATGCGAGAAAGGCCTTGGAAGGTAAACCTTCCAAGAAACATAAGAAATTGGGAAACGTCACTGAGATGCCCGTAATTCAAGAAGATCCACTCCATGAAGGAGAGGAAATGGAGGTTGATCAACCAAAGTCTCCACCGGTTGCCTCCACTACTGCTACTCCTCCACCTACTTCTCAGGCCATGGTGGCTACCTCCCCACCTGTGGTGGACATCTTAGTCCACCTTGCCTCTTCTTTGCCAATGAGACCAATTGTAATGATTGATTCTTCCTCTGCCACCACCTCTCCACTGTCTTCTTCTTCCATGTCACCAACCACGTCTCTTTCATTAGCGACAATAGCAAGGTCGATACCAACAATCTCACTTTCAAAGGCATTTTTTGCGACATATGCAGAATGTTCCGTTTGAGATTTCTGAAGTGTTGATGAATCCGACCATCTAGGCTGCCCTAGCGCAAGTTGTTTCTAGTGTCCCTATCTCAAGGCCTCCAACTGAACAACTAGAGATGAAAGCCACAATGAAAATATCTGAGGAATTGGATCGACAAGAGAGGGAAGTCACAAAGGAATTGGAGGAAGAAGCAAATGACTACCATGAACATCTAGAACATCAACATCTGCAAATTGATAAGGCAGTCCGTGAAGGAGAGGAAAAAAAATCTTCTAAGAGTGGTGAAGAAGAAGATGCCGACACTAAATATATTGTAGAAACCTTCAATGGTGACCTTGAGTAAGAGCTGCCCCAACAACTGAGAGATTTTGGGGAGGAAATGGAAAGACAACCCTCCGAAGAAGGAAGACAAGAAGATGATAAAATGGAAGGAAGCATTGAACTTCCAACAAGTGAGCAAGAAGAAAGCCTCAAGCATGGTACAGAGGTACCTCTCTCATAAGGGAAAGAAGAATAGGAAAAGGACTATGAAGATGTGCCACCTCAACGTGAGGAAGAAGAAAGTAAAGAAGAAGATAAGCTTCAAGAAGAGTTTCAAGCTAACAAGAGTCCGGAAACGGAGCAGCCTGAGGAACATGGGCATGAAGAAGAAAAGGAAGAGGATACTAAAGGGGAGGAAAGTCCCAAGGAACACATTCCCACTAAGTCCCCTATCAAACGCCTAATGTTTATCCAAGACTTCGATGAAGAAGGAGAAGACACTAGGATGAAGAAAGAAGCTCCCAAGGATAAAGAGATTGAAATCAAAAAGGATGAAGAGGGTGGTTGTGAATCACCCAAAGAAAAGTACAAGATTCCTGAATGGCTGGAGAAGCAACTTGAAAAGAAAATCCATGCTTTGAGGGATCCAAGAGCCAGGTTGGAGGCCATCCTGGCCTGAGCCCAGATACACACCAAGAAAGAGAAGAAGCCCAAAGTCAGATCCAAGCTGATAATGGATGCTTCTAGATCTAGAATCATACAGGTAGCCACGTCAGTGGTGGGAAAAGAAGGGGTAAGCTACAATGTCTCCACTATAAACTTGGGGACATCCACCAGAGAACATAAAGTGGATCACCTTTAGGAGTTCGTTGCCAAGGTGGTACATTTGATACAACAGGATAAGATTTCAAAGGAATAACTCAAGGCACAGGTGGTTGATTTGACAACCTACATTCAGCAATGGTGATCAACAAAACAGTTTCCTACCACATCCTTGGCTCCGCCACAACTGTTATCCAAAGAGAAATTCGACAAACTTGAAAAAAGGATGAGCTTATCTAAGACTACGGAGGACTGGTTCCGACAGGTCCTATATGTGGGAAACATGGGCATCAGTCGTGCTGTTAGGACAACAAACAAGTTCTTGGAGGTGCAAAATTCTCTTGAGTGCACAAGTAAGTTATGCACTGACTTCCCAAGGATGTGTGGGTCCACTTACCCTAAAATTGAGGCCATCCTCAAACTACCAAAGAAAACTTGGGAAAAGGAGCTTGCATTTAAGGAGGACGATCATTGGCTAGTGGATATGTGGAAGCTGGACTTCAACTACCGAAAAGAAAGATTGGAGCAGGTACTTTACAAGGTAGATCCAGATATTGATTGGGCCAAGGATGTTAGAGAAGATTGCATTCAGTATTTGAAACTAATGATAAGATATGATATGTCTGTCATTCAAATTTATCTGGAGAGAAGGTAACGGCTCATTTCCACAATAAGATGGAGGACGGAATGTTAGGCGAGATCACCACTGATTTCATGAGTTTTGTTGCCCGAGCCTTCACCCAATCTAAAAAATTCAAAGACCACACTACCAAGTATGATGAAGACTGGGAAAAGCTCACCGATCGATCCAAGCAATGGAGTTACCAACTACTGTAATCTGAAATTATGGAAGTCAATAAGCTCCAACCGCTGATTTTGAAGTTCATGGAGTATGTTGCTTTGAAAAAGAAGGAAGGGAATCAAATTATTGATGAAGAACTCCTTGCAGATTAGCTACAACAAAGGCAATTAGCAAAAAGACAAAATTCTACAGTGTTGCCTCTAGAAGAAAAAATAGGGAAAAGTACAATGATGTATTTTAAATTGTAATATATTTGGGGGTAGGTGGAACCCTAGTTTGTAGTTAATCTTGGACACATAATGAAAATCAATCTTGGCCATTCATTCTACCTTAAGTACACTATAAATAGGGGGTCTCCTTTCATTTTCAAGAGAGTTGAGTTGTTGTAATGGCATGCTTTTGAAATTTTAATAGAAATTCATTGACTTGGTGGATTCTTGAGTTTCGTGGCATGTTTCATGATTCATCTCCCATAGTTAGCTGATTTAGTACGATTTACTTTGTTGTTTCAGTTATTTTTAGATTTCTTTGATAGATTTAGCAATGTTGTTCAATGGTTATGAAGATTTATGTTGTGTTGATGCCTTTCTTCTCCATACTTTTTGTTGTTTACTAATGGTAGATAGCTGCGTAAAGTTAGTCTGGACTTAAATTGAAATTTGCTCCAAAATTTTATCTTTGTTCATGCATGTATATGGTGAATGAATGGTAGAACATTTGCAGTCCTTAGAAGATAGCACAAATTTCATGATACTGTGAGTTTTTTGGTTAAGTGGAATTATGTTTGAAGGAAGTTGTCCACAATAGAACCCTCCATGATCACTGTTCATAGTTAGTTTCAAATCCAAGAACCTCTTCTATTCCCTGCCTTTTTTCCTTCTTTTTTTTCAGAAGTGACCTATGCTAAGGTTCATTGCACATTATAAAGCCAAACCTTAAGATAACATTGGAGTTTCAGATTGTTGTTCGAACTTGCAGTGAATTGCACATCAACTTCCCATCTTAGGAACTTCATTCTCAAGATCCACTTCATCTGCATCCAGCTTACATAAGTCTATGCTATGATTACGAGCAAATCACATCAAACATCAACTAAGGAGTTCCATGCAAGTCATGATCTGACACTCGAGAGACCTTGGGGTGATTTTCAGCAACTTGTTGTTGGAGATTTCCTTTCAATAGAGGTAGTGCATCTATGTATTACCTGTGTTGAGAAAGTGTGCAAAACACCCATGAACAAAACTAGCACTAGGAGGGCTAGGCTAAGCTGGATCGAATTGGATCATTCTCCCCTGAAATATTTCAAAGAGTTTTAAGGTCAACACCAAACAGAGGGAAATTTCAAGAGTTGCAGCCCCCCACAAGGGCTAGGAAAACCAAGGAAGGGGACATTGCTTCCTCCTCTTCTTCTATCTCATCCTCCAATTGGCCACTCCAAACTACCTTTGCAACTTATCTATCCCACAACCAAGGAGCTACCTCTCTCCCTACCCTTCAAGTCCAAGGTACAGTCCCAACTGTCGTTGCCCCTGTGCAACCCTAGGTTACTATTCCCCAATAGCAAATACCACCTTTGCCTCCCTTCATGGCTTGGTTGGCACAAAATCCTTCTCCGTTACACTTCAATGCTTACCATGACATGCCCAAGAATCTAGAGAGCTTATGCACGAAGTTTAATCCTCACGATCCACAAAGGATGGCAGAAGAACACATTAATATATTTGAAACAACAATCAAAGATATGCAGATTGATCATGACAACATGGCATGTCAGCTCTTTCCATACTCGTTAGGAGAAGAAGATTGTTATTTGTATATCAATTTGCCGAGGGGATCCATTACTTCATGGGACCTTCTGATGAATGCCTTGCTCCAGAAATAAAAAATTTTGATAAGCTCTTCAGAGCTGTACCGACAGTTTATGTCCATCTGTAGGGAAGTTAATGAACCGATCAACTCCTTCAATGATCATTTCCATCGCGCTTACATGAGGCTTCAGCCTCCTTATGTGCTCAATGATGTTGCCCTACTGGTTTATTATGCAACATTGGATAGTCTTACTTCAACATTGGTAAAAAGAATGTGCCCACTACCTACTACACTGGTGAATGCCTATTTAGAGGCAGTCATTGCTAGTATTGATTTGGGACAAAACATTCTCGATCCGCTACATTCTTTGGGCCTAATGGCTCATCTGATGCAAGTTCAAGGGCTCAACCAAGCATTTTCTCATTAGACACCTCTTATGAACTAGGTGTCGCAACTGCCCATAATTCCTCATCTGGGACAACCCTTGAACCAGGAACCCCCTTATGCCTACATATAGGCAGCCCCAACAACAACATACCTACTCCTAGGTTCCCCAGCAGTAGCAATTGTATCAACAATAGCATCAAGCACCCCTATACTTGCCAAGGCCAAAATTTCCTCCCGCTCAGCAGAACCAACCTGTTGCCCCACCCGTTTTCCTTCAAAATCAAGTGATGCAACCAAGAAATTCAGAGAAATATCAATTGGATGAGCTGATGGAGATGATCAGAAATATGTCCACCAAGATGACGCACTTAAAAAACCAGAACAACCAGCTACAAGCCTCCCAACGCAACATTGAGGCTAATTTCAACAGAGATAATAGGGATAATCGATATAACAAAGATGATCGACAAGCCAACACCTCTTCTGGACATAATTATGACAAAGGATGGAATTCAAATCAGAACTTTGAGAGGAGACCTTCCCAAAGACAGAATCAAATGTGGAATACGATGCGTAATAGAGGAGGTGTTCCCACCCCTCTTGACTAGCCTGCTAGCATGGAAAATACTACTAGTGGAGTATACCTAGCTGAGGTTGCTATGTCAGGATGGTGCCAGATTCATAAGAAAAACATACATTTTGATTTGGACTACCATGAATTCCAAACAACAACTAAAATCTTCCAATTGGAGGTTCAAAACGCCATGGACAACACAAATTATAGAGACATAGTCATGACCAAGCTGTACAATTTTTTTGTGTTCATGGTCAACCAGGTCCCATTCCCAAGCAGTGAAATCAATGAACCTAAGGGCGCCACGACCTCCCCACAAACTGAAGAGTTCGAAGAGGTAAGTAACGGAAAAGCTTTATCTTAATTGTTTGATTCAGTAGATAATGGTCCCTTAGATGATGAAGAACCCCGAGAGGATGAAGTACACATGTTCCATCAGAGAGCCACACCTTATTACTTGAGGAATAGATAAGTAGGGGGACCATTTACTACATCCACACCGCCCAATTACTTCACCACCCCACCAGATCCCAATGCTAGCAACAATCTCAGTCTTCCTCACATGCCTACTCAATATTTCAACAAGGATAGGCCATTAGATCAACCCCACAACCAGCCACAAAACTAGGCTCAAGGCCAACCCCAGAATCAGTCAAGCCAAACACAAGCCTAGTATGCTAGCTCTACTATAGGTAAATCCTTTCAATCTAAAATCAAACAAATGGGTGAATATGTCACTGAGGATTTCAAGAAAGTTAAAATCAGCATGTCTGCTTTTGATTTGCTCAAGGTCCCTGCTGTAAGGCATGCCTTCTTTAGGGTAATTAATGGAACTCCTTCCTCTAAAGAAACATAGGAAACATCAACCAAAAGGGTCACCTTTGAAAATATAGACAAGAACCCGTGATCTAGGAGATCATAGGGAAAAAGAAGGATATTCCCTCAAATTAGTCTACGGGTAAGCAGCCCACAAAAGAATTTGATCAAAACAATAGGCAAAACTCCAAGGATTAGTCCCCTGGGAAAATTAAGGATAAGATTGATGGTAACAACAAAGCTCAAGTAGTTCAAATAGACACACCAACGAGCCTCTTCCAAGGAAATTTGGAAACATCGCCTTTCTTTTGGTGTAATTAACTATTTAATTACACTTTAGCATAAGTTTACTTAGGCATATTTTAATTCCTAGGTTAATTGTAATTCTTATCTAGTTGAGTTGTCTATTTGCTCAAGATATGATTAGGGTTGTGCATGATTGCCTTTTTGAAGGCTTTTGTATTATTTGTAAAACAATTACATTCATTAATCTATATTGTAGTTTTTGCTTGCACATATTTGCTCTGAGGGTTTATAGAACATCTCTTCTTTTTTGTTCTAAATATTTGTTGCATGTGATAGGTGATTGCATGCAAGTAATTCTCGGGGACTATGAAGTTGGTTTTTCAACTTCTACATGGTATCAGATCTCCAAACCTATGGCTTCTTGTTCGTGATTTGAATATTTTCTCTCACAGTGTTTTCTTTTGTGCAAGGGTTTCAAGCCAAGTTGATTTTTTGTGGATCTGGGAGTACATAATTTTTTCTGTGCATTTTTGGGAAAAACGGATTTTTCCATCGTGTTTCGAGCACCCAAAAACCCTAGAAACACCTTTGTTTCATCAATTTTAGAGAAATTTGAAAAAAAGGAAAAAAAATTAGCTAGAGAGGCCATACGGCCTCCCCAACTCGCTTCTCGAGGCAAAAAAAATAAAAAAATAAAAAAATGGGAGAAGTTTTGTGCAGCCAATATTAAACCGACAGTGCCTCCACCATCCCACCACCGGTGGCTCCTCCACTTAGCACCACTCCGCCCAGCAATAGCCCCGCTAGCTTATTCCTACTAAGTTGGCAGTCATTTGTGACCGGGAGCTCGCTGGACTTAGCCCTGTTGGGATTCTTAGCCCTAACTGAGGTCATTTGGGCATCCAAGAGTTGAGTGAAAACTTGGCAGATTTTTTTAAGCGGATGGTTTTATGTGCAACCAGGAGCTGAAGGCGAAGGTGCTAATTTTTTTGCCCCTGATTAGTGCTAGAAGGGCCTTTTTACAAGGCTTTTTTTATTTTTGGCGTAACTTGGGCATACAGCATCATTTTTTGCAAACGAGATATCACCGGAAAGTTGATTCCAAGCACTTCATAGTTGTGGTGGTGTAATTTTTTGAATTTTTAGTTTTGATGCATTTTTCGGCCTCTAAAGTCATAGTTGTTGTTTTCACTCCAGAGGGCATATCTTTTGCTCAGTTATCAGTTTTTAAAAAACAAATAGTCGTTGGAAAGCTGGTTATGTCCTATTATCAGATCTTAGACCTGATTTTTGTAGAATTTTCTCTAGGTATCTGATTTTTTTTATCAAAACTCAGCCTTTGTTTTTTGGGTTATTTTCTTGGGAAGTGTGCAATCAGGAGTTTTTTTTAGATCAAAGGGGAATCTTTTTTTTCTTTGAGAGTATATATTATTGTTTTCTATCATGGATACAAATAATATTTCACCCCTTACTCCATTCAACTATTTTGGTTGGAAAAAACAAATGGAGATTCACTTGAAACACAAAGGGTTGTACAGGGTAACCATGGGTACAAAAGTTGAACCTACAGGTGCTGTTGAAAAGAGAAAATGGTTTAATATGTGTGATGAAGCTTTTGGTAAATTATGCTTGTTATTTTCTTCAGATCTTCTTTTTCATGTTGAGTCTCACACTACACCCAATCAGATCTGGACTACTTTGGAGTCTTTGTTTGGGAAGCAGGATACTATGAGAGGGTTTCAATTGGAGAATGAGCTTATTGGCTTAAATCCTAGGGATTTTGACAGCATCTAGGAGTTTTTCACCAAAATTAAGTTTCTTAGATTACAGTTGTCACAGTGTGGTGTTCAGAAAGAAGACTCCCAATTGATATTGTCCATTATTTCTAAGCTTGGACCAGATTATTCAATTTTTGTTTCTACCTTTTATGCCACTAGGGATGCACTTGGTACGAGATTCATTATGCCATCTCTTGATGAATTTTCTTCATCTCTTACTCAAGAGAAAGCTGAGTTGGCTAGCATTGGCATGATGAAACCTTCTTCATCATCTCAAGCACTTATTGCATCACAAGAACCCAAAGATCAGAAGGCTTCTACAGGCAAAGGAAACAAACAGAAACAAAAGGATTCCAAGCCTCATGAGCAGCAAAAGGAGTTCTCAGATTCATCCTCCTCTTCTAAGGGGAAATCATCCAGGAAGGAGAAGGGTCCATGTGCATATTGTAAGAGGGAAGGACATGCAGAACATAATTGCTACAAGGACATTGATGAACTAAAACATCTTCTTCAGAAACATCAGATTTATTTTCCTTCTAGGATGTCTTCACATCTTCTTCCACTCATTCTTCTTCTTCATAGCAGCATGACAGGGGCACAACTAGTTTACATGCTTCATCAGATATTAAGGGACATGCTCTTTGTGCTTCTTCAGGTGTTGGATTAGGGAGATGGTTTCTAGATTTAGAAGCATCTCATCATATGGCATCTTCACAGTGTATGTTCACTTCCTTTGAGCCTTGCATTATGTCTCCCATTTTGATGGGAAACAACACTTACATGAATGTTATAGGGAAGGGGTCTATTAGTTTTGGGGACAACTCCTTTTAGGATGTCTTGTGTGTCCCTCACTTGAAAAACAACCTTCTTTCCATCTATCAGATCACACATGGAGGAACTGGAAGATCTATGGAGTTCACACCTGATTCGGTTATCATCAGAGACTTGGAGAGTAGAGCAGTTATTGCTACTAGGATAGTGGATCACTCATCTTGGTTGTATTCCTTTACCGATTTTGCTACTGATGGTGCTTTTGTTCCTACAACTGTTCCTCACACTTATAGTGCGAATCATCATTCACAGGAGACATTTGGCTTCTTGAACATTGGTGTTCTCACTTCGAACCTAGTTCTTGATCCTTTTGTTTCACCTCCTGTTGCATTTGTTGATACTTCCATGACTACATATGTGGTTTCTTCCATTTCAGTGCAGTAGGGCATTGTTGATCATTCATCATTGGAGGTTTCTATTTAGTCTTCACCTACTTTGAATTCCTCATTTGTTGAGGTCACACCTATTTCTGTGGAGACATCTTGAGCTACACCTACTTCACCCTCAGAGATTGCATTCATTCGGCCTCTTCCCTCTCACTTCTTTCAAGAGATGCAGTTTCTTCAGTTCTTTTGGAGCTACTTCATTCTGGGGGGGATTTGTGGTGTCTTCTTTCCTCTCTTTTGGGGGGGTTCATTTATGTATCTTTGTGATGGATGGTGTCCTTGGGGGCTCTTATGGAGTCCTCCATCTTTCATCACTTAGTTTGCATTCTATTTTGGGGAGGAGTTTTGTTCCCATGTGGTTTTCTCCTTTACCCCGTTTGATTTAGTTTGCATTGCATTTGTAAATGGGTACCTGATCAGGCCTTGTTGTCGAGACTCATCTCTTGCATAATAATTTGCTTCTCCCTAAGTTTCACTTATGGGGGGTGTTGGTGTACTTAATTATTTAATTACACTTTAGCATAAGTTTACTTAGGCATATTTTAATTCCTAGGTTAATTGTAATTCTTATCTAGTTGAGTTATCTTTTTGCTCAAGATAAGATTAGGGTTGTGCATGTCTTGCTTTTTTGCATGATTTCCTTTTTGAAGGCTTTTGTATTATTTGTAAAACAATTACATTCAATAATCTATATTTTGGTTTTTGCTTGCACATATTTTCTCTGAGGGTTTACAAAACTTCTCTTCTTTTTTGTTCTAAATATATGTTGCATGTGATAGGTGACTACATGCAGGTGATTCTTAGGGACTGTGAAGTTGTTTTTCAACTTCTACACTTTCCTCACTACCATCTGGATATTCAGGAAGAATTTGCACAATTGCCTACTTGATTGAGGAGCGTCGACTAACGTTATGCCCTTGGCAGTGTGGAAAGCTCTTGGGATTACTCTGACACCTTCAAGAAGGAAAGTCATCCAACTAGACAAAATAGTGATTAACATAGTGGGAGAAATGAATCAGATCCCAATGCAGATTGTTGTAGATTCAAGGGTACAACAAGTCATTGATATTCAAGTGGTGGACATCCTCGACACCTACAAGCTTATCCTTGGGCGAGACTTCACTAGAGATTTGAATGGATATGTTGTAATGGATCATTCTCACATGTGGTTGCCATGGAGAGGACTACCATATCAGATTCATATAGACCACGAGCCTCGTATGAAGTACATGATCATGGAGTAAAACAACACCAATGAGGTGTTGTTTTTTGAGACAAAACTGGAAAATTATTGTCCCTTCACCTATTAAGAAGAATTAGAACCTCAAGAAGAAGAACTGGCTGCAAAAGTGCTCTTGGTGCAATGCAGTCCTCTAGCTAACCTCACCCAGATGCCTCAAAGTACATAGATGTTGGTGGAATTAGATGAACCTGATGAATAAAATGACTTGGGGGTGTTGAACGGTTTCCAAGATTTCATGGAGAAGTGTGTACAAGACCAGCTCAACCTAGGTGCCAGAATGGATTTCCATGATCTCTTGCTGCCAAATTGGTGTAGAGTTCATGACGCTACCCACTCTAAGTTTGAGTGTTGCTTGTGCCAAATAGTTGTAGAGCATGTCAAGGGACTAGCCGTCACTCCAAGTGAAATTCCAAAGGAGATACCAACAGAGCATCCTGCTGCCAATCACACTAAATTGACACATCTCCCCAAGGTTGTGGAGGCAACCACCAGGCCAAAAGAAAATGAAAGCCTAGTTGGACCCGACATCAAAGAGCTTTCCAGGTTTTGGACATTTTGATTCGATGGATCCAAGTCCAAGCAAGGAGTCAGCATCAGATTCGAGCTCATCAGCCCAATGGGTAAGACCTTTCTTGCTACCCATAGATTCCAGTTTTATTGCACCAACAACGTAGCCGAGTATGAAGCTCTAGTGCATGGTCTTCTTATGGCCTTAAAGAAAAATGTCAAAATGCTACAGGTTTTTGATGATTCTGAGTTGGTAATCAAACAAGTTAGAAAAATTTACTCCTATCACAATAGAAGGCTAACTAACTATAGACATAGGGTTTGGGATCTTCTAGAGGGTCTAGATGTTTTTAATATTCAACCGATCCCACACTCCCAGAATCACACAACTGACACTCTAGCTCAAGCAGGCAGCACGCTGCAGTCGCTTTCTCTTTCGGGTCTCAAACGCTTCACAGTTGAGTTAAAAACCACGCCCTCCATTCTAGATAATGTCACTCACTTTCAAGTCTTCAATGATGATAAGCACATCCTTGAGTTCATCATGAGTTCTGATGTGTTTGCTACATAAATAATAGATGAAGCTAAGTCAGAAGAAGCTAAATTAGACATAGAAGGAGTTATCAACCTCAAGACCAACACTATTCCTTGAGGTATGGTTTAGTTGGAGTGTATATTTGATTTGGATCAGATTAGAGACCAAGACTAGCATGCAAAGAAAGAATCCATTAGCAATCAATGTTACATCCACAACCTTGAAACAATTGAGGAAATCAAAAATGTTTTTATTGGCAAGGTCTGTACTACAGAATAAAAGAAAGGGATCGTTGATGCTCTTCAAAAGTATCACAATGTGGTAGCATGGATCTATGAAGATCTTAAAACTTATGATACCTCTATCATAACACACACCATTCCTCTCAAGCTAGATTTGAAACCCTTTCGGTAGCGGCAGTGCCCTATCAACGCTTTGTTAGAGCCAATCATTTACAAAGAAGTGTAGAAACTACTTTCAACAAGATTATCTTTCCAGATTGGCACTCTACGTGGGTGGCCAACCTTTGTCCCAATTAGAAAAAATAACGAGGAAATCAGATTGTGTGTGGACTTCCGCAATTTGAACTGAGCCTCAGAAAAGGACAATTACTCGATGTCGTCACTGGATGAAGTACTGTAGATTGTTAATGGTTCACAAATGATGTCCTTGACAGATATTTCGGGTATAATCAAGTGATGGTGTAGTATGAAGACTGCCATAAGACAACATTGACCACTAAATGGGGGACCTTTGCTTACAGATGCATGCCATTTGGGCTCATTAATGCTGACAAAACCTTCCAACGTGCTATGGAAATCGCATTCAAATATTTGATCAAAAAGTGCATAATCATCTACATGGATGATTTGATGGTGTTTTCAAAGAAACGAAGCAACCATGTCTCTGATTTATGCAAAGTATTTCAAAGGTATCAGGAGTTTGGAGTTTCCCTTAATCCTAAAAATTGTATCTTCAGAGTTACTGAAGGGAAATTGCTTGGGCACATTATCTTAGAGTGAGGTATCTCCATTAACCCAGAGTGTATCCAATCCTTGTTGAAAATTCAGCTGTCAGGCAGGAGGAAAGAGCTCAAATCTTTCTTTGGAAAGATTAACTTTGTGCAAAAGTTTATTATAGGATTTGTTGAAATTGTCAAGCCGCTCAACACCATGCTGATACAAGATGCCAAGATCGAGTTGAATCCCAAAGCAAAACAGAAAATTGAAGAAATTAAACAAGCAATTGTTGAAGCACCAGTGCTAATCAGTCCAGACTATCTGAAGTCTTTCTAGATTTATTCGTTCGCTTCAAATCATTCATGTGCCAACATTTTGACCCAGAAAGATGATGAGGGGAACGAGAACCCAATTTCCTTCATGAGTGCTCCTTTGAAAGACATTGATTTGAGATACCACAATGTGGAAAAACAAGCATATGCCCTTGTTAGAGGAGTGAAGAAGTTCAAGAATTACATCTTACACAATAAAGTGTTTGCCATAGTCCCTGACCCAGCCGTAAAGACATTACTTATCCAAAATGAACTCGGAAAACGAAGGGCAAAGTGGGTCACGTTGTTGCAAGAATATGATATAGAAATCCAACCAATGAGATTGGTGAGAGGACGAGCACTAACCTGAACGATTGTTGAGGCAACAACTGATGTAGGACCTGAACTCACAGTGCAGCAATACCAACTCGAAGATGTTTCCCCAAGGGAGTGGTATGAAGACATCATTTATTATTTGCTAAATCACAAGTGCCCACCCCACTTACAAGGAGTTCAAAAGCGTTCTCTCAGGCTGAAGAGCATCAACTACATGTTGCAAAGATCCATTTTATATAAAAGGAATCATGAAGGTATCTACCTGAGATGTCTTGGAAAAGAAGAAGTGGATCAAGTCCTAAAGGAATTTCATGACAAGTTTGGCACTGGTCATGGATATGGTCCTTCCACCACACATCAAATATTAAGAGCGGGATATTATTGGCTAGCAGTCTTCAAGGATGCTCATAGTCATGTTCACTCATGTCACACATGCCAAACAACTACTACCAAGGAGAAGAATGATGTTGTCCCAATGCAACCTGTTATGGAGGTGAGACCATTCACACAACGGGGACTTGACTTCATTGGTTCGGTAAGCCCTCCATCATCTGCAGGACATAGGTACATTCTAATCACTTATGATTATTGCACTAGATGGACAGAAGCAGTTGCATGTAGGCAATGCACAACTGAGGTAGTCATAATTTTTTTGGAAATTTTTATTTTAAATCACTTTGATTGTCCTTATGCATTAGTATGTGACAATGGACCTGCATTTGCTTTGTTAAAATTTTCTAGTTGGACCTTTGACTACAGGATAGCCCTCAAATTCTCATCCTACTACTACCCCCAGGGCAATGGCCTAGCAGAATCCATAAACAAGAATTTGATTATCGTAATTAAGAAACTGCTCAATAAGAATCCCAAGGACTGGCATACCCAGCTCTATTTCACCCTTTGGGTAGACCACACACATCACAAGGCTTCCCTTGGTGATTCCCCATTCCATCTTGTTTACAGCCTAGAGAAAATATTCTTGATTCATTTGAAAATCCCTACTCTCCAATTCATCAATGACTTTTACAAAGGAGGAGATCATAGAGAAGCCTGATTAGTTGAGCTCTTGTATCTAGAAGAAGTACAAGATCACACAATAGAAAAATTTTCCAAACGCTAGGGCATAGTTAAACATTGGTTCGATTCAAGCCAAAATCAAGGCCTTTAGAATTGTAGATCTAGCCTTACATTGGGACAAGGCCCATGAAAATAAAGGGGGACATAACAAATTCAACAAGCTTTGGCTTGGCCTCTTTCAAATAGCTGAAATTTTGGGAGACAATACTTTTTGCTTAAAGAGCCTAACTAGTGAGGATGTCCTGTTTCCTGTCAACGGGCAACATTTGAAGCATTACTTCCAAGTCTAAGCTCATGTAGAGCTACCCCTGTAAATACTTGTATATAGGTTAGAGTAGATTGCTTTGTTTTGCTTCCATTTCACTATTTTGTGTCACCTCATTTTGTTCGTCTCCCAGCTGTTTTGTTTTCACGAGGGAAATCTTCGTTGGTGTTGTGGTGGTCATTGTCATTCAATGAATGGTTCACTTTATTGTCCACCCTTATTGTTCCTTAGCTAAATATTCATTCTCAACTATTGGTCCCTGATAGCTACATGGGAATGATTTTCTCATTTGAACTCTGCTTTAGAACTTGATCCTTGGTTGAATCTTTTTACGTTCATCTCAGATCCTTCACTGAAACACATGTTAATTATTTCCAAAGGGTTGTATAGTAGCTATTATGATGACTCCGCAAGAAAAAAATATTAAGTCCGCTCCAATGATCACTGTGGTTCTCAAACCCATCATAGGCTTCAGTGCTTACATGGTTGAGCAAAAAAAAAACATAAAATATGGAAAGAAATATCAAAAGAAAGAAAAGAAAATTCTGAAATCAAGCAATCGTATGGGTGTGCGAATAAGTCTACCAGGGCTATGGACGCCTGGCTAGCAGTAGAGTAATATTTGAGGGGTCACAGTGACAACTCTACTGGGGCTATGGATGCCTGACTGGCAGCGGGGTAATGTCCAAGTTACTTTTGGCATTGGACAATTTATGTAGCTTACTCAGTCTGATTAACCACTGTCTATAATGGTTTCTGAGGGAAGGAATGAATTCACTGGATATGCACACTTCTGAGATGTTTCGTAAGTTGATTCAACTAAGGACCCCATTCACCTAGTTCACTTTTGGAAGTCAGCCCCTAGTTTGCAAAACTAGAGATTCTGGGTTCTAAATGAATATTTATCCTTAGAACACTCGAAAGTGTTCTCAAACAGAGTCACCATTTGTTGTGCCCTTAGCACACACGACCCATTCAGAACAGGGAACCTCCCTTTCTTTCACCTTGTTGAGCCATTTTGTCACCACCTTGTTTTGTGTGACCCCTATTTTGGTGTCCCAGGTGATCATTGAGCCTTAAAGGAGAAATCTTAAGTTGACTGTGTTCCACCCCCTTAAATTTTCCAAGTCAAATACCTTTGCGGGGATACCTTGGCAGTTTGCCTCTGTCGGCATCCCTAGGTCCAGGCAAGTTCGCCTTGTCGGATTTCCCTTAGCATATTTCCCAATTATATTCACTGTTTCTAATGGCAAAAATACCTCGACATTCCGTAGCTTGAGACCCGCCATCCTGATTGTCGTTTTCCCATGCTTTCAATGACTAAGTATAACCTACCATCCACAGGGCTCATCGGGTCCAATCTACCAGATCTCCCTTCCTAGGTTTTCGTTATTCATTTTCCTTTCCCAAACAACCATCCTCTATTGGAGTTCCGCCCATCGAATGTTGGGATCCTCTTCGCCGGTGGTTTTCCACTAAAGGCTTTAAATAGCCATCAGCTCATGACTTTCTGACCTCTGGGTTCCGGACCTATTACAGCAGTTTTCAAATTTTCAATTCACCAACATTTTGGCTATCGTATATGCATTTATTGATAGAATTTAATGCCATAAAATTATATAAATAGACCAATCTGATCTATCATTTTCACATGTCAGGCTAGCCAGAGAAAATTAGAGTGATCCAAAGCAGTCTATGTGCGTCGCCCTTGAGCCCGTAGCCTCCCATCTCTGGTCCTTTGCATTTATTGTTGGTTTCATTGTCTTCATTCATTGGGTTCTAGCAGTAAGTTGGTCGTCTTCCCTTGTGTTTTTTTCTTTGATTTTGGCATAAGAGAAATGGATAAAAGGGATGAAAAATGTATACATTGGATAGAGAAAAAGGAGGCGTTTAAAATCCATGTAGTAAAATCTTAAGAAACCTTCATAAATCACCCTTAAAACACTAGGAACCTTACTCCCTCGATGCCATTCTTAAGCCAGGGAATTCATAACCCTTGGACCCGCCAGCTCATTACGCATTTTCTTAGGTATGAAAATTGAACCTCAAGCGGCGAACCTATCTCTCGAGCCCGCCATGGCAAGGAGACTTTTCTCTCTAGCCATTGGAATGTCAATCTTTTGAACTAAAATGAAACAGAGTCCTTCACATTGCCCAAGTTTGTTCCCACGGGATTCCATCCCTGGGACGCCATCTAGTATTCACCCTTTCACATGCCATTTTGGCTCCATCCATCTGACCTTCAGTCCCATTCATCCATTCACCATATTGCCTATGAAGTTGAAACGACCATGCCAAAAGCCCTTCGGGTCCCGCTGTGCGGACCTCCATATGTGGACCGTCGTGATGACACCATCATTTTAAACAGCTTTCAAGAGGTTACCTTCCACACCCCGACACCTAACTCTCTCGCGACCTCCAAGTTAAATAACGATAAATTTTGAGTGCCCAAGCCTTCGGCAGATCATACCTGTTGGAGCTCTGTCATTGGGACTTCGTCCTGTCCTGGTCGTTCCCAAAGAGTGAATCACCTTCATCCTTCCAGCCTCTAGGGCCTGATCCTCTACTTGTCGATAAACTACAATAAGAAAAAGAAAAGAAAACATGGAACCCAAGTCCTAGACCAGGTCCTGTCCTTCGGATTGCTCTTGTTAGACTTCTACCCTTTGTTCATCATTTTATACAACAATTCTCAAGCGGCGTCCCACCTCCTCCGACCCAAATGCTTAGGAGACCAATCTTTTTTGCTAATCATCATCTGAGCTCGTGAGCCCCTAGTGGTGGAACTCTATCCCAAAAATGTCATCTCACTAGAGTCGTTCCAAATGGCTAACCTCAAATAGCGAAGCTCCATCCTGATTTTGATCTCCCAAATGCCCCCTAATATTAAAACAAATGGTGACCCATGTACCAAAATGACTTGTTCTCCATGGTGAACTCCACGATTTGACCAAATCCTAAGGTGGGTAAAACCATGCAGGTCTCCCTGCCCTGTTTACCCTTCAAAAAATCCATCTTTTCAGCAAGTCTGGACCCTAGGGCCCAGACCATCCAAATTCCCTCCAGTAAACTACTAACGACAATCTAGATTAAAAGTTAGATTTCTTGAATGTTGTATTATCCAATCTAACCCCATCGACAATAATTTGGCTAACCTTTTGTGTTTTCATTCTTGATTATGCTCACCTTGCCTTTGTCTGCAGGATATATGGAATCAGGTGCAAGAACCTCGAGGCAAAGCACGGAGAAAGACAAAGGAAAGAAAACAGGCAGAGCTCCCCATATAAAAGAAGACAAATACTAGATGAAGTACCAATTCCAAGGAGAACCACTATAATCTAAGGTCACCACGGAATGGAAAGAGGTCACTAACACCAATGTTGGGCACATTGATATCAATGAGTTCAAGCAAAGGGTCGGGGTCAATCCAACAACCGAGAATGCAAGGTTAATCAAAGGTACTAGAATAGCCAAGGTTGTACACTTCCCTCCTACTCTCTTTCCCCCTGAACTAGTAATGGCTTGCAGGGAAGCATACCAACCCGAAACCCAAATAATAGTGGACAGGGATGGAAACAATCTAGTTGACATGTCTTCCAAAGAAATAGCAAGGACCTTTCATATTCCTACCTCTTGGGATATGGAAATCCCCACCATAAAATATTGCAACGCAATGTGGGATGAAGATCCTCTTAAATGTAAGAAACTTATAAATCAATATTGGCTAAAGGAGAAGAGGGGAAGTGCTGCAAAATTTCTCTAAGAGGTTTTTTGCAATGATTTTTATGAACATTACTATGATCTGGTAACCCTGCTAAGCAGAGTAATGGGCCTTCCTATTGCTATGTACTTTCATGAATGGATGGTCTTCTTCGTTGAACAGATTCTTCGTGGGGAAGATACCACATTCTACTAAGGTGGAATAATTAGTGATTGCTTTAATGAGCAGTTCATGGTTGTCAAAAAGACCTCCAAATTGTACATGACATCTTATCTGGTCTATTCACTGGCTGAACAAATGCAATATAAGGGCTTATTCAAAGATCCAAATGAAGAATCTGGAAGAGAGTTAAAATTTTATGATAGATACTCTTAGCTGCAATTCAAGAACTTCAAGAAAGATTATTGCAAGGTCAATGATGCTTTCATAGGTCATATCATCAGATTGCTCGGGGGTGACTTCAAGAGGAGAGTCTCCCATAGTGCTCATGCTTTCATTAAGCAATATGCCTTCCTATTCATCCACTATCCAAAATTTACATACATTCGTGCACAAGGCTTCTCAAAAAGACCAAATAAGTTGCCCTGGTATCCTAATGTCTGGATAATATTGTTAGAGCTCTCTCGGCAGTTGCAGCATGCACACACCCTCTTGAGCAGTAGACATATGGCAAAGATTTCTTATCCCCTCTCTTCAGTCAAGGGATGTACGAGCTCCATACATCGCAATGTGCCCAAAATTCAGAAAAGGAGTTGGTCGAGTACCATTTCAAACTCCACACTACTTGGCCATGGATGGATCCATATGGCCATATCAGGAAGGCGCTTGGACTAGAGTATGCCCATCTACATAGTGTTGAGGATTTTTGGGCTAACTATAAAGATGAGAATGAGGTGCAGATGAGGCATTATATGTGGATGATGACATACTTTGTAAAGAGGGTGAACCTATTCCCAGTGCCTGATCAGGTGGAGGAAGATGAGAGCACGATCATGGATCCCTGATATAATGTAGTTGCTCATATTCCGCTACCAATAATAGATTGGGATGAGGAAGAGGTCGACGACCTCGACATTATAACCAAGCCCATTGAGGCTTGCACAAAAGAGTGGATTAATGGGCAAGTTCACCGATTGAAACAACAAGGGGTAGCCTTGACCTATGAGGGGCCCGAAAGTGAGCCAAGTGGAACAGATGATGGGGCAGTTGCTGCCTCAACAAGAGAAACTTCAAAATCCCCTCCACTCACTCGGTCAAGGAAAAGAAAAGAGACCGATGAGTAGCAGTCCAATCTAAAAGTGTATGCAAGAAAGGCCTTGGAAGTGAACCTTCCAAGAAACATAAGAAATCAGCCAGTATCACTGAGATGCCCATAATTCAAGAAGATCCACTCCATGAAGGAGAGGAAATGGAGGTTGATCAACCAAAGTTTCCACCAGTTTCCTCCACTACTACTGCTCCTCCACCTACTTCTCCGACCATGGTGGCTACCTCCCCAACAGTGGTGCACATCTTGGTCCACTTTGCCTCTTCTTCACCAATGAGACCAATCATAATGATTGATTCTTCGTCTGCCACCACCTCTCCACTTTCTTTTGCTTCCATGTCGCCAACCACATCTCTTTCATTAGTGATAGCAACAATGTCGATACCAACACTCTCACTTCCAGAGGCATTTTCACAACATATGTAGAATGTCATGTCTGAGATATCCGAAGTGCTGATGCCGACCATCCAAGCTCCCCTGGCGTAGGTTCTTCCCAACATCCTTGTCTCAAGGCCTCCAATTGAACCACCAAAGATGAAATCGACAATGAAAATATCTAAGGAGTTGGAACGACAAGAGAGGGAAGTCACAAAGGAATTAGAGGAAGAAGCAAATGACTACCATGAACATCTAGAACATCAACATCTACAAATTGATAAGGTAGTCCATGAAGGAGATGATACAAAATCTTCTGAGAGTGGTGAAGAAGAAGATGTTGACACTAAATATATTGTAGAAACATTCGATGCCAACCTTGAGGAAGAGCTTGCTCGAAAACTGAGAGATGTTGGGGAGGAAATGGAAAGACAGCCCTTCTTAGAAGGAAGACAAGAAGATAATAAAATGGAAGGAATCACTGAACTTCCAACAAGTGAGCAAGAAAAAAGCCTCAAGCATGGTAAAGAGGTACCTCCCTCAAAGGGGCAAGAAGAACTGGAAAAGAAGGACTACGAAGATGTGCCACCTCAATGTGAGGAAGAAGAAAGTATATAAAGAAGAAGATCAGCTTCAAGAAGATTTTTGAGCTAACAAGAGTCCGAAAATGGAGCAGCCTGAGGAACATGGGCATGAAGAAGAAAAGGAAGAGGATACTGAAGGGGAGGAAAGTCCCAAGGAATGCATGCCCACTAAGTCCCCTATCAAACTCTTGATGTTCATCCGAGACTTTGATGAAGAAGGAGAAGACAATAGGATGGATAAAGAAGTACCCAAGGATAAAGAGATTGAAATCAGAAAGGATGAAGAGGAGGGTGATCATGAATCACCGAAAGAAAAGTCCCAAATTCCTGAATGGCTAGAGAAGCAACTTGAAAAGAAAACTCTTTCTCTAAGGGATCCAAGAGCCAAGTTGGAGGCCATCCTAGCCCGAGCCCAAATAAGCACCAAGAAAGAGAAGAAGTATAAAGTCACATCCAAGCTGACAATGGAGGCTTATGGGTCTAGAACCATACAAGTAGCCACACCAGTGGTGGGAAAAGAAGGGATAAGCTACAATGTCTCCACTATCGATTTGGGGACAACCACCAAAAAATAGAAAGTGGATCACCTTCAGGAGTCCCTTACCACGGTGGTGCATTTGATACAACAGGATAAGATTTCTAAGGAAGAACTCAAGGCGCAGGTGGCTAATTTGACAATGTACATTTAGCAATGGTCATCAACAAAAGGGCTTCCTACCACATCCTTGGCTCTGCCACAACTGCTATCCAAAGAGTAGGTCAAAAAATTTGAGAAAAGGAAGAACTTGGCTAAGACCATGGAGGATTAGTTTCAGCAGGTCCTATATGTGGGAAACATGGGCATCAATCATGTTTTTAAGAAAACAAACAAGTTCTTGGAGGTGCAAAAGTTTCTTGAGGGAACAAGGAAGTTTTGCATTGACTTCCCAAGGATGTATGGGTCCACTTACCCCAAAATTGAGGCCATCCTCAAACTACCAAAGAAAAATTGGGAAAAGGAGCTTGCATTTAAGGAGGACGATCATTGGCTAGTGGATATGTGGAAGTTGGTCTTTGACCACCAAAAAGAAAGATTGGAGCAGGTACTTTACAAGGTAGTTCCAAATATTGATTTGGCCAAGGATGTTAGGGCAGATTGCATTTAGTATTTGAAACTAATGATGAGATATGATATGTTTGTCATTCAAATTGTTTTGAAGAAGATAAAGCCTCATTTCCATAAGAAGATGGAGGACGGAATGTCAGGTGAGATCACTACTGATTTCATTAGTTTTGTTGCCTGAGCCTTCACTATAAATAAGGGGTCTCCTCTCATTTTCAAGAGAGAGTTGAGTTGTTGTAATGACATGCTGCTGAAATTTTAATAGAAATTCATTGACTTGGTGGATTCTTGAGTTTCTTGGCATGTTTCATGATTCATCTCCCCTGTATTTAGCTAATTTAGTTAGATTTACTTTGTTGTTTCAATTAGTTTTAGATTTCTTTGATAAATTTAGCAATGTTGTTCAATGGTTATGAAGATTTTTGCTATGTTGATGCCTTTCTTTTCCATACTTTTTGTTGTTTACTAATGGTAGATAGCTACATAAAGTTAGTCTAGACTTAAATTGAAAGCTGCTCCAAAATTTTATCTTTGTTCATGCATGTATATGGTGAATGAATGGTAGAACATTTGCAATCCTTAGAAGATAGCACACATTTCATGATACTGTTAATTTTCTAGTTAAGTGGAATTATGTTTGAAGGGAGTTGTCCACAGTAAAACCCTCCATGATCATTGTTTATAGTTAGTTTCAGATCCAGGAACCTCTTTTATTCCCTGCCTTTTTTCCCTTTTTTTTAGAAGTGACCTATGCTAAGGTTCATTGCACATTGTAAAGCCAAACCTTAAGATAACATTGGAGTTTTAGATTGCTATTCGAACCTACAATGAATTGCCCATCAAATTCCCATCTTAAGAACTTCATTTTTAAGATCCACTTCGCCTACATCCAGCTTACATAAGTCTGCCCTGTGATTACCAGCAAATCACATCAAACATCAACTGAGGAGTTTCATGCAAGTCGTGACCCAACACCCAAGAGACCTTGGGGTGATTTTCAAAAAACTTTTTGTTGGAGATTTCCTTTCAAGAGAGGTAGTGCATCTTGTATTACCTGTGTTGAGAAAGTTTGCAAAACACCCATCAACAATACTTACTTAAGTTGTATAGATTCGATAGAGGTGATGCAACATAGTCTTGGTTGATTTATATGGATAAGTATTTTTCATTGATAAGCATGATCTCTAACACTCATGCAAGATTTGATATATAACATCTAGAGAAGGAAGCTTACCTTTAGTGGAATCATTAGAATACTATGGAAAATTGTGATGTGACTAATATTTTTTGGGAAAGGTTTAAAAAAATCAAGTGGGAGTACCTATCATCTAAGAATATGGATATGAAACTCTTTGAATTTCATGCATTTTAGCAAGGACCTTGACACTTAAAAAATGTAAAGACAAGCTTATGGGTTTATTAAGATATGTTCAATATTTAAAATATGATGAGGATCATTTTGGTAAGTTCCTTCTAGGTTCAGATAAGAGCATCATGTTTTGTACTAGGATTATAAATCCTAAGACCTCGGGTCAAGAAATAAAGGTATCATTGGCTATACAAGAACAAAGGTAGAATAAGCTTCAAATGCCATAACCAAAAATGCCAATTCAAATCTAAGGAGAAGAAATTGTAATAAAGATAAAGTTGGAAATCATCCTTGAGTGAATAGTAAGGGAAAATTAGAAAGGAATGATAATTTGAATAGGTCCAATTAATAAAAATTACTCAAAGAAGAATAATATGATCAAATATATAATTATTGATACTTGAAAAAGCTAAGAGTAAGTTGTTAGATTTGTGGTGGTGCATACCTTCAACTATATTATCCATAAGAAAGAGGAAATTTTGGTAACGAGCATAAGATATGTGCAATAGTAGATAAGAGAAACATATAATCAAGCTATTAAGATCAAGATTTGAGGCAATTTTTGTGAAAAGATATTTTCTAGTTTTGTTGACCTAGGAACTAGAGATATTTTTATTCCTCTATATTTGTTAAGAAAAGATAGTATAGTGGTAGAGTTTGGGTGTAGTAAGAAACAAGGGATTAACATAGGTTGATCTATTTATGACTAGATTGAGTTCTAAAGATATTATTATAGCCATTGAGTGGTTAGGCCTTACAAGGAACATTTTAATTTACACAAAAAGTTTTGAATGGTTGGGTGATTTGGTGAATAATGTGGTTCTCCAAGGGATTTATAGGCCTATATTCTTCAAAAATGTTTTAGCCATGTAAGATAAGGAAGCAATTTAAAAAGATTCATGTCATTCCATTGAAATCAACATAAAGGAAAAGAAGCTAAAATTTCTAAATCATAAAATTGTATAAAATTTTAGTAATGTATTTCTTGATATTTTTTGAGTAAATATTACAGTTTAATTACTCAACTAAAACTAGCTATAGTTATAGACACCTTAAATTGACACAATTTTAGTTAGTTTGATAACCACATTTGCATGAGTGTTGTTGTACTATTGGTAAAGGCACTCACATACAATTAAATACATCATCCTTGAGTACAACCAAGATTATGTGGCATCGCCCCTACCCAAGCCATAAAAATTTAGTAGATACATTTTCTTAAGCTCTCTGGGTAGTGGATCTACTCTTCTTTTTTGGGGTATTTCCTCAAAAGATTCTAATCACATTAAATGTACCTAAATAGAAGACTCTCTACTAAGACCTTATTTAAAACTACAACACATATCATGATCAACATTCAAACTAGTTGTGTTCTTATCATTCTTGTAACCAACATGGCTAGGTTTCTATTGTTCTTCTATTTGTTGCTTTTTCATAAAAATATGAAGTCATAAATAACCTATATTTTATCTCGAATACTTTAAATAAATATTTTATTTTCCATATTCTCTAACTTCTTATCTGTACTAGACTATTATATGAACTATTCTTCTAAAATTTTATTGAAGGTGTGTAGTCAAGCTTGATAAATCCTTACAAAAACTAGTCATACCTAATTTATTGGTTTGGATATATATGATTAATTTAGTTACTATTTATCTATGCTAAAATTATAAAAAACTAAATATTATTAGTGATTTCTAGCAAAAAAAAAATAGAGGAAACATGGAAATCTTAGAGGAATATTAAAGAAGGAATATTTTGAAAAAAACAAATTTGCATCTATGTTTTTAAAGTTAAATTTATGGGGTAGGTCCAAAAAGTCAAATAGTATATACTTTGATTGTATATATACATAGAAGTAAATAGAATTTGTTGAGAATGATTACATGGACTAGATTAGTTATGATGAATTATCCTAATGTTTATATTTTTGATAATATGAGTTGGGAAAAGGGTCGCACACCCAAAAGTTACAAAAACAACTTAAAACACAAGTTTATCTATTTAAAAAAATGTTCCACCAACGCAACATGAAGAAGAGAAAACAATAAAGTATAGCTTAAACTGACAAACCAAAAAAAATCAACCTAGGTGACAATTTTATTTTTTTTAATTAAAGTTGGGAAGGGACCAACTTTGTTATTTTTAGTTCAATTGCCATCAATGAGGATGAAACTCATTTCATTCATTCCTAAGAAAAAGATACATTGTTTCTGAAATTAAAGCATCAACCCAAGACTACATCCTGATATCGAGACGAACAACAACAAATAGACCATTATACATACAAAGCCTCCAAAAGAGTAAAACTGTTAGCACCAGCTCAGCCATACGAGTTAACTAGAACTGCCTTGAGTCAAGGCCGACCACCAAAGTAGTCCTTACAGAGGAAAATTTGCAGCAAGCACATCTGAAAGCCTAGGCCACCTGCTCATATCATCGGACACAATTTTTTCTTCGACTTGATCAACACCACGATTTTCCAGGAGGTCTGCAACTTTATTCTCCTCCCTAAATACATGTGACAAATTATAATGTTGGAACCTACTCACTATTGAATTTATCAATGAGGCCCATTGTTGTAGTTTCCAGCTTGGCGCCTGCCTTGAACCAACCTCTTGTATCATTATTTGAGAATCACCTTCGATATCTATATTGAGCCAACCCTTCAACAAGAAAAAATTCACGCCTTCAAAGAGTGTTATGCATTCTACATCATTATTTGTGGCCTCCAGAATCTTAAGTGAAACAACTACTGCCACTTGCCTGTTTTCCTTACACACCACAAAGCCCGCCCCCGAGGGCCCCAAGTTGCCCTTCGAGGCCCCGTCAAAGTTCAGCTTCAATCTCCCAAACGGTGGAAGTGTCCACTTTTCCTATGCTCTAGACCCTTTATTCTTGAGGAGGTTCCCGCTTGGAAACTGTAACATACACCAGGTATTTGTCATTCTCTTATTTGAGGCCGAGACAAATTTGTATTTTTTTACCTTTAGCCTCCCATTTAGATGCTCACTTATAGCCAGTTTGATCTTGAAAAGAATGTTTTCCAGGCTTTCTTGTTTATCTTTAAAGATCCTAGTGTTTCACTCTTGCCACAACTACCATACAATCAATGTTGGAGCTTCATTCCACAGACCCCCGAAGGCTGCCCCTTTATAGATGTTAGGCCTTGAATCGAAGGGAAGTTTTAGATTATTTGGAAGCGGCCCACACCATTCAAGTTTTGCATAGAAGTGTTTCTGGACTACTTGCGCCACCTCACAATTCAATAGGAGATGTTGCACGTCTTCTGAACTATGTCCACATAGAACACACCGATGGGGCCCAAATATTTCAATCATTTCCAGCCTATCCCCTGTAAAGATCCAACCATGTAATGCCACCCAGGCAAAAGCACTTGCCTTAGGGAGTACATTCTTCCCCCAACATAGCCACTTTGGGCACACATCTATTTCCCTTTCTAGCAAGTGAGGAGTTTCTACCCCAACCTCACTGAGTATTGGCCTGTATGTGAGGCAAACCAAATTAACGAATCTGGCATACCTGAGATGAGAATCTGCCTTCTAGCCAAATCGGATTCTAACACCACCTTGAGTTAGATGGAAAATAATGTAAAAAAAGCTATGCAAAATAATGATCAAACATGGTATTGTTCAAAGTGCAGAGCTACATTTTTCAATTGTAGATACAGATACATATTTCAACTAAAGCTAGTAGATCATATAGGAACATTATGTTCTATTGCTTTTGAAGAACCAACCACCAACCTTCTTGGTATGCCTGCAAAGGACTTATATATGCTACATTTCAACTAGGAAGTAAAAATTAATACTGAGACTATAATCAAATGAGTTTTATTCAAGCAATTTCCTCCACCCTCTCATTTTCATACTATTTAAGTGGTGCTCAAGGATGGTTAAGATAAACAATCACCAAAGTTCACTTGCAAGATTTTGTTGGAGAAAATACCTTCTTGTTGAGTGAACTTAATGATATGTAAATAATAATAGTAGCTAAATTTAGCTCCATTTATAATGCTATGTACAAACATATTTGTAAGATTATATATAGTATAATTTATATACTTGTGTTTAAATGTGTGTCAATTCAATGTCACATGTATACATAGTTAAAATTATATTGTTCTCATAAAAATTACGTCTACTATCTTCCATAAAGTTATTTCTTTATACCACATAATAATCACATCTTAAATAATTACTCAACAATCTAGGAGGAAACCATTCTTTTTGAAATACAACACACTATTGCGCTCTACACAAGTGTTGGTTCAATAGAACGATTCTCAACACAAGTGCATACCATGCTCTAGAGTAATTAATCAACATGTATACAACTTGATCCAGAGTAATTTCTCAACATGTATACAACATGCTTCATAATAACTACTCAACATGCATAACAACCCTGGTCGGGACAATCCTGGGTGTACTCTATGTGCCCCCTTCTCCAATGCCCATAGCTCACCAAACCACTTTCTTCTTCCTTGAATGTTCTCCATATCCTTTCCAAGTCTCACATGAATGCCTTATGTAAGCCTTAAGAGTTGGTTTTCAAACCATCACACCCTTTCACAAAGGTTGCATTTAATTATTATTTAATAAATATAATTATCCCTCTTTTTTAGAAGAGTTTTCATAATTATTCTTCTTTTACCTCCATTTTAACCAAAAGATCATATTATCCTTTATTTTTTTAATCTCTTTTAATTCTAAAGGGTTATTTCATAGTTTTCTCTTCTCTTAGGGAAAAAAATCACATAACATTTATCCCCTTGTAAATTAGTTGTTGTCCTCAATAGCATGAGATGCATCTATGCATCACAACTCAAGAAACACATAATCAAATTTTAAAGAAACTGATATTGAATGTTGGGCTTCGATTTTCATTCACAAATATAGTCCAATATTTGTCAATTTGACTATGACACCATTATATATCAAAATGTGATTAGGCTTGAGATCTCTATAAATGAATTCTAATTTATGAAAATAAGTCTATTGAACACACGTAGATACTAAGAGGGGGGTGAATCATTATCTACAAAAATTTAAACCCTTCAAATCTCAAACCCTTCAGCAATATGCAAATACAAACTTTTAACAAGATCAACAACCCTTACACATATCAACAATACTTAATCAAATCAATAGCAATGAAAGATAAGGCCATAAAAACACATGCATAAGATAACACCATATTTACATGGAAAACCCAAGAAGGGTAAAACCATGGTGAGAAATCTCACAATATAGGAAGCTCAATGCTTTAAAAGATTACAATTTGTTTTCAGGCTCAAATACCTAAGGAAGCACACTGTTCCTTGAAGGACTTGCAGGCTAAGGTGCACAACCTTAGGGAAAGATACAAATGACTTATAGTACTAAGGTACACAACCCCAAGGAAAGATACAAATTACAAGGAATTGTTGAAGAGACTCACTATTTGATAGCAAGATACATGAAGATTTAGAAATTACAACATATGCCAACAATACACTCTACTGACTAAGGCGTTAAATATCATCTGATATTTCTTTTCTATAACTCATTACATCATTCCATACTCACACACCACCACTCACCCACTCACTCAACTTGCAACTTATTTGTTCTTTCATTTATATCCTATGTAAGATCACAAAACACCAATTTGGTTGGTCATGACAAAAGATAAACAATAACCTCAACAAGTCAGCCATGAAACATAAATGGTCCTACGCAAGAGATAGAGAGGACCCAAAACAATCTTATTACATCTTTCAATGTGATCCCAAACATTAAGCTTGCTAGCACACAACATCCCATTTCGGCAACAAGGAAACTTGTAGCACATTACCAACCAAACCAAAAATACACTTTCAACTAAACTTACTCAATGCAACTCTCAACAAGATAGTTCAAGACCCAAATGCATCTTAACACAACCTCAAATACTAGTGCAAACCCCCAAGCACATAGCGCAAGCAAGAGAACAAGCCCTGTCAGCTAGACATCCACAAACTTCCTAAAAAAACAACTCAAAACAATGTGCAGCACCAAAGAAATCAATCATTAATGTGTGAACCACAAAAGGACATTCCATAAACATCCAACAACACTTCCATATACTTTTTTCACACTTTCATGCCACAAACAACCACTACAAAAAAAATAGAAATAGAATACTTCATTCTAGAAGCACAAAATACATAGCCATGAGATGGAACAATAATAAACCAACTTGCAGTAAACACCAACACATGAAAAATGAATTGAGAAACTGCACAAACACTGAGAGAACATCCACCAAGCCACATGAGCAAAAAAATCAATGCAGAGAAACATGGAGCATATTTTGAACCAATCCTAACAAACAAACAAAAAAATTCCAACCCACAACAATAACTAGAAACCTCCTCGAAAACACATAAAAATATAGGAGTGCAACATCCACAAAACATAAAAACTCAATCCCAAATTGCAAGACCATATCTCCAAAGGCGGAGCAATGCAGAACATTCTCCCAAATAGTCTTCAAAGAAACTTCCTGTAGCAGAAACTTTCACCAACATGCAAGGACCAAACCTTCTTGTAGCAACAAATACTTCCTCAGGAACAACAAGAGAGAGCATACAACACATTAGAGACCATCAACATCTCTCCAACTTTAGCATTACTTCTAATCCCCATCTTAATGCTTCTAATTCTCATCTTAATATATCATCATGATATCATCTATACTCAATGCATCTTTACTTGTTATCAAACAAGGCATGACATCCAACCATGATCATCAACAATGTCAAAGGAATGAAATCCAATCGTGAACATCAACAACATAGAGTATCAACAACATACAATTGTAAGCACCAATGATAGCCCAAACCAAGTGTAGACACAAGCAACAATGACAACCCAAACTGGGTGTAGTCATCAATGCCAAACAATAATCTCCCCAAGTGTTGACATCAATGACAACTGATGCCAACAATCTCCCCCTTTGGCATTGATGGAAACACACACCTACCCATTCTCCCCCTTTGACATCAAGGACAAAGGGCCAAGGATCTTAATTAAAAGACCAACACATTCTACCCCCTTTCACCAACAACACATCTTCTTCAACCAATTGTACATGCTCCCTCTATTAGTAGCAACCAACCAACTATGTACTCCCCCTAAGAGATAGCACACATCAATCCAGGAGAAAAGGATATGACATGAATTTCCCCCCTAGATAGATGCACCATCTATGCATCTAGTGAGAAAAAGGAGGGGCAATAACCCCTAACTTTTGTCGGAGATACACAAAAGTATCCTTTGAAAGTGCCTTAGTAAAGATGTCTACAACCTGATCCTTAGTAAGCACATACCCCAATCTAATTTCTTTTTTTGCAGCCTTTTCCCTTAGAAAGTGATACTAGATAGAAATACGTTTGCTCCTTGAATGCATCACTGAATTCTTGGAAATGTTAATTGCATTGGTATTATCACATAATATGGGAATGGGTTCATCATATACCACCTTTATATCCTTCAAGGTTTGCTTCATCCAAAGAACTTGGGTAAAACAAGATGTTGCAACAATATACTCATCTTCTATTGTGGATAAGGATGTTGAGTCCTGCTTCTTATTGAACCAAAAGACCAATATGTCTCCTAAGAAAAATTCACTTCCATTGGTGCTTCTCCAATCATTCACACATCCTGCCCAATCAGCATCAGTATAAGCACTCAAAGAAAATTTATCATCCTTCTTATATCACAAACCATAATCTGAAGTTGCCTTCAAATATTTGAATATTCTTTTTATTTCTTTCTCATTAGTTTGCTTAGGATTAGCTTGATATTTGGTGACAAAAAAAATTGCATGCATAATATTAGGTCTAGAAGCATTCAAGTACAATAAGCCTCCAATCATAGACCTATAAAGAGTCTGATCAACTTCAGGTGACTCATCTATCTTGCTCAAGTGACAACCAGTTACCATAGGAGTACTTGCTAGTTTGGAATCCTCCATGCCAAACTTCTTCAACATCTCTTTACCATACTTAGCCTGAGAAATAAAGATGCCACCATCTAGTTGAACAATTTAAAGCCCAAAGAAGAAAGACAACTCACCAATCATATGCATCTCAAACTCTTTATGCATCTCTTCTACAAACTTCTTACAAATATTATCATCTTCACCAAATATGATGCCATCAACATATACAACAACTATCAAAATATTGTCTTCCTCTACCTTAATGTAAGATTACTATCTATAGTACCTTTCTTGAATCTTTCTTCAAGTAAATACTTATCCAACTGAGCATACCAAGCTCTAAGAGCTTGTTTGAGACCATACAAAGCTTTCTTAAGTCTCCACAACATGTTCGGATCTTTTGATAGATGGAAATCATTTGATTGCTCAATGTATACCTCTTCCTCTAAATCACCATTCAAGAAGGCTAACTTGGCATCCATCTGATAAACTTTGAAAATCTTGTGAGCAAAAAAGGAAAGAAACATCCTTATTGCCTCTATTCTAGCTCCTGAAGCAAAAGTCTCCTCAAAATCAATACCTTCAACTTGTGAATAACCCTTGCATATTAATCTTACTTTGTTCCTCATAACTTCACCATATTTATTTAGCTTGTTCAAGAACACCCACTTCGTTCCTATAACATTCTTATCAGCTGGTTTGGGAACCAAGTCCCATGTCATATTCTTTTCTATCTGATTCAATTCCTCTTCCATTTCCTTCATCCAACCTTTATCTACGCTAGCATCAACAAAGTTCTAGGGCTCTACCTTTGATAGTAAACACAAATTCACTTTATCACTTGCTTTTCAAACCTTATTCTGGTCAACACACCTTCGTTCTTATCTCAAATGATTTAATTTGTTAAATGGTTCTTCTACACACACTTTGTTGGAGTCTTAGGAACCTTTTCTGATTCTTGTTTCTTCTCTTCTTTCTCTTCTTCTTCTATAGTGCAGGGAGGGATATCTAATCCATAAACCTCTAGTTCTTGTGATATATGACAATAATCTTCATCTACTTTTAGGTTAGGTAGAGAGAGAGGTAGGGTAGGAGGGACAAAGAGAGATGGGAGATAGAGAGAAGTGGAAAGGGATGGAGGGAGATAGGGAGAGGTAGAGAGAGGTAGGTTGGGAGGGATAGATGGAGAGAGAGAGATATATATAGGGAAGGAGGGAGGGAGGGAGGGAGAGAGGGAGGAAGAGATAGGTAGAGAAAGAGGTAAGATGGGAGGGATAATGGGAGATGTAGGTAAAGAGAGAGCATGAGGATAGAGATAGAGAGTAGAGAGGGAAGGGGAGAGAGACAGAGAGAAGGGGAAGGAGGGAGGGAGAGGTAGGCACAGAGAGAGGTAGGGTGCGAGGGATAGAGTAGGAGGTAGGTAGAGAGGGAGAGGGTGAGTGGAGATAGAGAGTAGAGAGGGAAGGTGAGAGGGAGGGGGGAGAAGGGATGGAGGTAGAGGTAGAGAGAGGAAGAGAGAGATAGAGAGATATAATGAGTAAGGGAGGTAGGTATAGATAGAGAGAGGTAGTGTGCGAGGGATGAATGGAGAGTTAGCTAGAGAGAGGTATAAATTGCTCCTAGCTCCTTGTAGCTTCCTTTGCATTGTATTGTACTTTGATTATAATAAATATAATATAATACTCCCTTGTAGCAATCCACCAAATAATTTATTTTTATAATATATTATATTAATATTACTATATAATAATCACATATTTTATAAATATTAATATTAATATATATTATATTATATTATATATTGTTATTGTGTGTGTGCGCATATATATTAAGCGAAAAGAAATGAATATTTTTTTTACCAAAAGAAAATAGATATATGTGAATTTTTAATTCACATGGCTTCTAGAACCTTGGACTTGTCACAATCTCCACATGTGATATTCATTATTTGAATTTAGATCAACGGATTTTTGAGGAATTCTATTTTCACTTATCCCTTTTTGTGGACGGTGCATGTTTTTAGCCTAAATTGTTACCTTGGGAATGCTTTGAGATTAGGCTTGAGAACACTTTGCATATAACTACATGTTGTCCATTTGAATCCTGCCTTTTCAATCAAGTTCATCACATGCCCCAATCATCTAAGGAGCACACAACCAATCCAAGCAAGGGCCAATTTATCAACAACAAGGGAGGTAAAAGTGTTTGTGTTTCCATTCTTGGCTAATCTTGAGGTGTCCTTGGTATTTTGTTGTTCACTTTCTTAGTCATTTTGCACATTTAGAGTAGTAGAAATTCAAGGTATACAAATATTAATATATATTATATTATATTATATATTGTTATTGTGTGTGTGCGCATATATATTAAGCGAAAAGAAATGAATATTTTTTTTACCAAAAGAAATAGATATTTGTTATTTGAATTTAAAAATTGATATTCATTATTTGAATTTAGAAACGGATATCTATTTTTTATGACGATTTTTTAGCCTAAATTGTTACCTTGGGAATGCTTTGAGATTAGGCTTGAGGATACCAAACCTGAAAAGTCAACTGCCCCAATGTGTTTAGAGGTTTCCCTTGGCTTTTTAGACTTCAACCTTTGTGCTAACAACTTTTTAATCTAAATTTGATGAAACAAAAAGGGTTTATTCAAGAAATTATCAACATTCTTCCAATATAATATAATGTTTTATTTTGAATTTAATAGATAACTATTATTAAATTTCTACATGCACTATGTCTAAATTTTTTATTGATAGGTTGATTGAAAAATATTCATAACTTTCAAACGGTTTCACATTTTTTGAATCTAAAAGATGTGTCACAATCTATGCTTCACAAACTATAGATTGAAAGTTTTTTTTTAATTAAATATATTTTATACCAAGTTAGGTTGGCTGAAAAATTAGTTTTTAGTTTTGAAAATTCCTACTAAAAACTTCATAACTAATTATCTACTTACAAAACAAAAAACAAAAAAATATGTGTCACATCTAGGCATATGTGTCCTTTACTTATATTGAAAGACTTGAAAAAAAATTGTATACTTAGGTTGGTCGAAATGACGCATGCTTTTTATTTTTTTTCAAAAATTATAGTACTACTTCATTGAAATTTCAAATTTCCACCAAATAAATTTACTTTTTTTTCCTAAAAGCACTAGTAGCCTACAAAATACATTCAAATTGCTACAAATTCTATTCCTACATATTTTCCAAATTATGTTATTAATCTATTCAATTTTTTATGCAAAGTTGTTTAACTTTGTTTTTCTATATTTTTATTTCCACTTAGAGGCATACTTTGGCCTATCACGATCCTACACTCACCTTGAACTGAACCTTTCAAAATTTTATTAATTGAATCAAATGAATAATATCAATGATGGCATCTGCATGACATCAACATGGTCATGATGTCAGCATAAAGGAAGCATGAAATCAATAGGGATGATGGATACTTTCTAAAAGATGATATAAGCATGATATTATGACAATGTCACTTGCTACAAATCACAAACATTCCTTGGCCATCTGAACATGTGAACTTTCATTGGTCATTTGAGCCTACAAAACTTCCAATTGCTATGAGTTTGTGAAGCTTCCACTTCCTACAGAACTCCCACTTGCTATTTGTCTGTAGAAATTCCACTTCCTATTGGTTTGGGGATTTTTTTTTATCATTTACATCTAAAGACTTTCAGCTTGTTGTTTCCTTTGTGGATTTTTGGCTTGTTATGCACTTGTCATTTTTGTGATGAATTGGTTATTATAATGTCCAAGATTTGATTCAATCTAACTTCTTTGGCCATCGATGGATAAAAGGAAAAAAAAATCTTTATTTTTAGGGGCCTCTTAGGAAGGAGTAGAGGGAATAAGGCCAATTTGTGACTTGTTAATGGTGATGTGTATATTTTTCAGCTACTAAAAACTTGTGTAATGAAAGTGTAATGAGAAAATAAAGAATGGTATTGAACTCATGTGTGGACATGTGTTTAGGCTATTTGATTGGGTCACCTGATAATGACCCCTGGTCACAACTACATCAAATGGTATCAAATCTTAAATTTATTGTTGGGATGTGTCGAAATGGAGGTTTCTCAGTGGGAGGCATTGAGATTGAGGTTGTGATACCAACTTGATCTACATCAAGTGGTACTAGAGTGAGGGATTGAGAGATAAGGTTTTGTGATTATGTCAAGAGAAGAAGCAATGGTTTTTTATCATGTCAAGAGAATAATTCTTAAGTGAATGTTGTTGGAAAAGAGAAGAGTTGACAAGTAAAGAAGTTACAAAATTTATTTGAACCAATTGCTACTTGGATGTGTTGAAAGGAAATTGAAGAATGATGAGGTAATAAAATATCAAATCCTACCTAAAGGTTTGTTGGAAAATAAATAAAATATGAGAATTTTAAATTAGGGAAATAATTTATTTCCTGATGAAGAGTTTCAGAGCTAGAAAAAAGACTCATTGAAGAAAAGAGGAAGAATTTGCAAAAAAGGAGAGAGAAGAAAGGAAAGGAAAAGGTCACAGGAAAAAGTTGAGAATCAGTTTGTCTAATTTTTTTACAAATGAAAGATGAAGAGATTGTTAGAGAGAGATGATGGCGTTGTCTCGAAAGCTAGAAGTTGTCTCAAGAAAAACCTAGAGGAATTTTTACAGAAGAGGATATTACATAATTGAAGAGAACTTGAGATCTAGAGGAATTTGTTGTAGGGGAGAAGAATCTTGGAATTACAAAGAGCTTGAGTTCTAAACAAAATTATTGCAGGTATGATAAAAGGCTTGTAACTATAGAGGGTAGAGAAGGAGGCACAAGAAACCAAAGAATATGTGTGTTTTTAGAAATTTTGATTGAGAAGTGCGAATATTTTGTTACAAGTAGATTCTTGTAATTACAAAGGGTTACTACCCTAAATGTTGGAGATTATTGCAAGGGGAATCTTGTAACTTTAAGGGGATGTGTATGCCTCAAATATTTTGTAGAGGAATATAGAGGTAAGGGAATATTTATTTAAGAAGGAGGACAAGAAAGGTCTTGAAGAGACCATTGAGAATTTTATTTGTGGAAGAGCAAGAGAGAAGATTTAGATAAGGTATTTATGAAAAGTTAAGAAAATCCCGAGTTAGATTGAGTGCATTACAAATGGAGAAAGGGAAATTAAATTTTATATATGATAGGAGAGATGGGGAAGAATGATATGAAAGTGATATGGAAGAAAATAATAAAGGAATTGATGTTAAATGGCATGAAGGGGAAGATTGGAGCAAGTATGATGAGATGGAGGAGCTAAGTGAGAAGGGAAACATCTTGGAAGAGGATAGTGAGAGAAGGACTAATGAAGTAAAATATTATAGCTCTTTGATAGAAGTTTCTTGAAAACAGCATGTAGGAGTAGCCCACACAAGTGTATATGATGTAAGAAAATATGAGAAATAAGAAGAGGAAGAAAGAGAAATGGTAATGTTGAGAACTATTTTACCTAATGATGTTTTGTTTGTAGGATGTGAAGAAGATAAAGAAGATGAGGATGATATAAATATGGATTTTAAGGGTCCTATATTTGATGAGGAAATTGATGAGAATAATATTCTATTGAAAGAGGAGATGAGGAATAAAAATACATTGTTATAAGAATTGTTGGATGAACATGAGCAAATGATAATGCAGATAGGGAAAGTTGAGTCCCATGGTTATGTTAAGATTGTTTTGAATGTAGATAGAAGAGAAGATACAATAGAGTGTTATATAGATGGCACTAAAAAAGAAGAGGTCCTCATGCCAAAGGATGAAGAATAAAAGAGTGAAAAGGAGGAAGTTGAAGCAACATGTCTTTTTGAAGACATGAAAATGGTAGGGATGAGGTTAACAATAGAGGAGACTATCCCTTGGGAGAATAAATAGGTTTCATATGTAGAAGAAGGTGTAGTAGAGAAGATGGGGGAGTTTTTGGATGAGAATGTAGGTGAAACATGTCTTTTTAAAGGTATAAAGGTGGAGGATATAATTGTAATAGTAGAGATCACATAGGAAATATTTTTTTTTTTTGAAATTTATAAAGATGATATTGATGTTGATTTACATGAAAAGGAGATGAAAGAGTTTGTGACAGAGAAAATAGGTGAAGAAGGTAGTATTTTTAAGGAAAATATTAGTGAAGTTGCAACAATGGTTGGTCCTTTCAAGGAAATAATGATATTAAGAAAATGATACAGTTGAGTGCAAGGGAAAAGGATAGAAGAGAAGAGGTAATGTTGAAATTTTTTAATTTCTTAAAAAATAGTGATGTTGATTTATGTAGAGATATGATGGTGAGTAAAAAATAAAGAAGTATGGAAAAATAAAGCATGGAAAAGCTAAAATTTGTGATGTAGACAAGCATTAATAAATATGTTGATATGTAGAAATGAGAGTTTGAAGAAGAGGTAGGTGTAGATGAGGAGATGATGGAATTATAATTTATATTTTATTAATATTGATATGTATTGAGGTATACTAGTAAGAAAAAAATGGGAAGAATGTTCTTAGTGGAGGAGGATGGATTATGGTGGGTTTATTCCCATGAGAAATGAACTTGGTGGAAATGGTCAAAATATGGTGGGAGAAATCTCAAAAGAGAAAAAAAGAAGCATTGGGTGGAGGTGGGTGGTTTGTGGTGGGTTGGAACCCACAAGAAGAAGGAAAAGAAAATGGAGAATATTTTGGAGGAGGATGAGATTGTTGGTATGTGGCGACTGATCATGCTATACTATACAATCTTCATGTATCCTCGTTGGGGTCCGGGGCCGGGCCGGGCCTTGGGCGGGGTTCGGGGGCGGCAACCCTCGAGAAAAAAATTTCTCCTATTTTTCGCATCATCACTGACAAAATAAAAAAACCAACTTTGTAAAACCCTAATTCTAGAAGCTTCTAAAAAGCTTGTTATAAGTGGTTGGGATGGGGGTTACAGTATGGCATTATTTGCGAGTTCGTAATATGTTTTGTACTGGATAATAAAATCATTGGATGGGTGTGGTTTTGTGGATGTAGCCCATATTGGGTGAACCACATTAAATTCTTTGTGTTGTATTATTGCTACTATAATTTTCTATGTTTTATTGATCAATTTGCATTTAACTATTAGATATATGCCTTCTAACTCTAACGAGTGGTATCAGAGCAAGGTTTTGTTCGATTATCCTTTGCAGGAAGGTCTCACGGTTGAGTGGGAGAAATGGTAGACGAGGTTAAGTTGAAGGTTGAGAAGGTCAATGGGCAGAACTATCAGCTATGGAAGATGCAGATGGAGGATGAAACCCTTAGCAATGTCTGATGAGGATTGGGATATTTCAGACAGAAAGGCTCTTGGCAGTATTCGTTTATGCCTGGCACAATTGGTGGCATTCAATACAGCAAAGACAACTCAAGAATTGATGCAAAATTTATATGAAAAGCCTTCTGCTTCAAATAAGGTATTTCTTATGAAGCGTTTATTTAATATGAAAATGGTAGAAGGTGGGTCATTTGTTGATCATTTAAATGAGTTTAATACAATAACCAATCAATTAACTTCTATAAATGTAAACTTTGATGAAGAAGTTAGGACTCTTTTGATTCTATGTTTTTTGCCTGAAAGCTAGATTAGCTTGGTGATGGTTGTTAGCAATTCTATTTTTGGTTTTAATACATTGAAATTTAATGATGTTGTTTTGAGCGAGGAAATTCATAGGAAAATCTCAGGTGGAACATCCACATTAGGCAATGTTTTGAATGCAAAAAGAAGGGGCAAAACAAAGGAGAGAGCAAACAATTTTGGAAGTCATGGGAAGTCACGCAGAAAATTAAAGTACAAAAGGTCCCAATCTAGATACAAGAGGGATTGTTGGTACTGTGGTAATCCAAGTCATTTAAAGAAAGATTGTTGGTCTCGAAAAAATAAAGGAGACAAAAAGGAAGGAAATAAAGAGGAAAATGTGGTAAGTAATAAATTTGATGGAGATGCTTTGATTCTTTCACTTGATAATGCTGATGATTCTTGGGTGTTAGATTCAAAGACTTCATTTCATGCTACGCCCCATAGAAGTTATTTTCTTGATTATCTCCAAGGAGATTTTGGGTCAGTTTAGTTGGGAGATAATGAACCCTGTCAAATTGTTGGAAAGGGAAGAATCAAGATTAAGTTGCAGAATGGGAATCATTGGCTACTACATGAGGTAAGGCATGTTCCAAAGTTAAAGAGAAATTTAATTTCAGTAGGGCAACTAGATGATGAAGGTTGTGTTGTTACATTTAGTGATAAAAATTGGAAGGTTACAAAAGGTGCCTTAGTGATAGTAAAAGGTGTGAAAGTAAGCACCTTATATCTTTGTACAGGTCATTCTATTCCTTCTACTTTAGCTATTGCAGATAAAAAATAATGTTCAGGAATAGTTGTTGAAATTAAGCAGGTAGAAAACCAGATAGTTGTTGTGGATTCTGAATCAACACTATGGCATAATAGACTTGGGAATATGAGTGCAAAAGGTATGAAAGTACTTCATTCAAAGAATGTTTTACCAGGTCTAAAATGTGTTAATATGGGTTTTTGTGAAAGTTGTGTATGGAAAACAAAAGAGAGTAAATTTTCTCAAGGATGGGAAGCAAAAGAAAGATGGGAAATTGGAGCTTGTGCATACAGCTATATGGGGACCAGCTCAAGTATCCTCTTTCGGTGGCTCTCAGTATTATGTTACATTCATTAATGATGCAACTAAGAAGGTATGGATATATTTCCTTAGATAGAAATCTGATGTATTTGAAACTTTTAAAAAATGGAGAAGCTTGGTTGAGATTGAGATGGCTAAAAAGTGAAATTGTCTCAAACCTGATAATGGTGGTGAGTATTGCAGCAAAGAGTTTGAAGATTATTGTTCCTCTAATGGTATTTGTAGGTAGAAAATGGTTCCAAGGACTCCATGGGAAAATGGAGTGGTTGAGTGCATGAATAGAACAATAATGGAGTGTGCACAGACTATGAGATTGCATGTTGGGATGCCTTTAAACATGTGACCAAAGGCTATAAACACTTCTTTTTATTTAATTAATAGAGATCCCTCTAATCCTTTTGGTTGTGGTATTCTAGAGGAAGCATGGACAAATAAGAAGGTGAGTTATTATTTTCTCACAACCTTTGGTTGTGAAGCATTTGCACATGTAGATTCTAAAAATAGAACCAAGTTTGAAGCAAAATCAAAAAAATACATATTTTTTGGATATGGCATTGATGAATTTGGTTATAGGCTTTGGGATTTTGAATATCAAAAAATTGTGAGAAGCAGGGATGTCATATTCAATGAGAAACTATTGTACAAAGATCAATTGTAGCAGTATGAGAAGAAAGAAAATGATTATGTAGTGTTGGATGATACTCCAAACAACAATGTCCAGTGGTTCCTCATGCTCCGCAATAGCAGCAACAAATACCACAAACTCCAATGAATGTTAGATGATCTTCAAGGATAAGTAGACCTTTGGAAAGATTTTATCCCTCTATGTATTCTATTTTATTAGCTAATACTGGTGAACTAGAATGTTATGATGAAGCTATGCAGGTGGATGCCAAGGTTCAGTGGGAGCATGGAATGGAAGAAGAAATGGAATCTTTGTTGAAAAATTAAACTTGGGAATTATGCAAGTTGCTTGCAAGTAGAAAGGTTTTACCAAACAAATAGGTTTATAGGATAAAAGAGGAGGATGGAGGTAAGAAAAGATTTAAAACCAAATTAGTTGTAAAGGGATTTACATAGAAAAAGGGTATTGATTTTGATGAAATCTTTTCTCCAGTTGTTAAAATGACTTCTATTCATATTGTTTTAAGTATTGTGATTGCTGAAGATTTGCATTTAGAACAGATTGATGTTAAAACAACCTTTCTCCATGGTAATTTGGAAGAGGAAATATATATGGAATAGCCACAAGGATTTGAAGTCAAAGGTAAGGAGAAACTAGTGCGCAAATTGAAGAAAAGTTTATATGGCTTGAAGCAAGCACCTCGGCAATGGTATATTAAATTTGATAGTTTTATGGTTGAGAAAAACTATAGCCGGTGTAATTCAGACCATTGTGTTTACTTTAAGAAGTTAGATGATGATAGCTACATTATTTTATATTTATATGTTGATGATATGCTTGTAGCGGGGTCTAACATGGATCACATAAAGGAGTTAAAGCAACAATAGCAAATTCATTTGCTATGAAGGATTTGGGGGTAGCAAAACAAATCCTTAGTATGAAGATTACTAGAGATAGGAAAAATAGAAAATTATTTTTATCTCAAGCTGATTATGTTGATAAGGTGTTGCAAAGATTTCATATGGAAAATACAAAAACTATCAACACACCTTTTCCCAGTCATGTCAATTTGACTAAGGATATGTGTCCAAAGACACAAGAGGAGGAAGAAAAAATGTCCAAAGTACCATATGCTTCAGTTGTAGGCAGTTTAATATACGCCATGGTATCCACGAGATGGGATATTGCACATGTCATAGGAGTTGTTAGCAGGTATATTCAAGTCATCCCGGAGTTGAGCATTGGAATGTGGTAAAATGGATTCTTAGGTATTTGAGAGGTACATCCAATAAGCATTTATGTTTGGGGGGTTCTAATACTAATTTAAAAGGCTATGTTGACTCAGATTTGGCAGGGGATATAGATACCAGGTGGAGTACCACAAGTTATGTATTTACAGTTGGTGGGACAACAATGAGTTGAATTTTTTGATTGCAAAAGGTGATTGCTTTATCCACCACGGAGGTAGAGTATGTTGCTGCAACAGAGGAAACAAAGGAGATGATATGGCTGCAACTTTTCATGGAAGAGTTGGGCAAACAATAGGCTGAAAATTACTTGTTTACAGACAGCCAAAGTGTTATACATCTTGCAAAGAATTTTCCTTGCACTCTAAAACTAAACACATAAAACTGAGATATCATTTCATTCAATCAGTGTTGGAGGATGGACAAGTAAAGCTGGAAAAGATACATACAAATGCCAATCCAGCGGATATGTTTACAAAGGCAGTGACAAGGAAAAAGTTGAGCTCCTCTTTAGCTTCTATTGGTCTTCATGGTTAAAAGTATAACAAAGTAGTAGGGTCCAAGGTGCTTATTTCCAGTGGGAGTTGTAAGTGCAGCGGTGTCATCTAGGATCAGTCTCCAAGTGGGAGATTGTTTGGTGTGGAGCTTGATCAGTCTCTAAGTGGGAGATTGTTGGTATGTGGCAACTGATCATACTATATTGTACACTCTTCATGTATCCCATTCTGGAAGCTTCTAAAAAGCTTGTTATAAGAGGTTGGGATGGGGATTGCAGTATGGCATTATTTGCGAGTTTGTAATATGTTTTGCACTAGATAATAAAATAATTGGATGGCTATAGTTTTTTGGATGTAGCCCATATTGGGTGAACCACGTTAAATTCTTTGTGTTGTCTTGTTGCTGCTATAATTTTCTATGTGTTTTATTTCTTTGTTTTATTGATCAATCTGCATTTAACTATTAGATATCTGCCTTCGAACCCTAACAGATATATGGTGGAAGAAGGTCCAAAAATGGAGAAAATAAAGGAGAATAAATTTTGTAGAGGAAGAAGGGATTTTGTTCCTACCAAACATTGGAAAAGGAGAAAAACAATTAAAGATACCCATCACAATATTGGAGTATGTTGCAGGTTGTTCACAACTTGAAAAGGTAGCTCTACTGCTCAACTCCATTTTTTAAGCCTATTCTCACAAAATTATTACCCGACATTTTGTTGTAGGAGTATCCAAGTCCACAAGCAATCTTGTGTCACCCAAAAAATTAGGTTTACTTAATGTTTTCAATGCACTTTTGGTGTATTTTTGTTAGTTCTTAGGGTTGTTTTTAGAAAAATTTCAAATCCAATTTTGGAAAGCTAAGGGCATTACTTTGTAAAAGGGCCTAATGGGTATATGTAGTTCCAATTTGGTGAAGAAAGGTTGAAAATTGGTTGTTATGGCGTTGTGGGTTTTTGGTCTGTTACTAGTTGCAAATTTATGGGTTGTTACGAAGCCTGCCCTTGTTCGGAAATTTGGTTTGCTATCAGGCTTTCTAGATGTTCAATCTACTAATGACCTTTATGAAAATTTATTGTTGAACTAACCATTTACAACCAGTTCCAATGTTTTAACCAATTCTGATGTATTCACCCACACAAATCGGTACTGATAGGTTTTATTGTATTTGCAAGAACTTTCAAGTCATCCTTATTGTGGGAACTCTTTTATAGCTAACACTTTCAAGAATCCCCTAACCATATGAAGTTTGTAGATCTTACATGACCATCAAGATATGTGGATAAACTCATGATTTGCACATTTCAAAATTTCATCATTGGTTCAGATGAATAGTTGTGACAATGACATCAACATGGTGATGATGTCAACATGACATAAGCATGACATCAATGGGGATGAGGGTTACTTTCCATAAGATGATGTAAGCATGATGTAATAATGATGCCACCTATTATAGATTGCATACTTTCCTTGGTCATTGTTATGCCTTGCATAACCACCCCATTTTGTTCTGGAAAAAAACGGGTCCCCTTTTCTTTTCCTTTCTTTGCCTTTGTTTCTTGCTTTCCCTTTGCTGGTTCTTCTAGTTTTATGCCTGAGTTTGTCTTTTGGTTTTGTCAAAGTTTGGTTCTACCTCAGTTGGAATTCGGGTTTTCTCATGAGTTCGGGATTTTCCACCCAATCCGGATTTTCCTGGATCTCGCTCGAACTCCGGCTAAGCGCTGTTGTTCGGGGATTTTTGGTCTTCGCGGAATTCCGCGTGGACCGAATTTTCCCGAAATCCCTGAGGCCCCCGAGGAGATGTACCTTCTTCACAGATTTCTTTCTCCTCCGGATTTTCCCGGGTCTCGATCGAACTCCGGCTGAGCATTGTTATTTAGGGATTTTTGGTCTTCGCGGAAATCCGTGTGGACCAGATTCTCACGGATTTCTTTCTCCCCCAAATTTTCTCGAAATCCATTGTTCCCTATTTGTTTCGGGTTTTCCGGAATGTCTTCTCCTTCGCGGAAATCCGTCCCGCGCGGATTTCCCCATAATCTGGTGGAATGTGAAGAAGTATGGAGTAGTAAGGCTAGTTAATAAATGATGATGTATTTTATGAATAATTGATGCTATTTTGAGATCTCACATGTTGTTCCTTGATTGATAATGATCGGATTAAGTTTCTAATGGGTGTTTTAATGTTTATTCCACTGGAATCTGCCTGACTCGGAATTCTCTAAAATTCCTCCCTGGCTTAGATTCTGCGGGTCGACCTGAAACCCGAACTGCTTGTATGATCATTTTGTTTGAAGATTTAATGGCACCTTATTGACATAGGATTCGTTTTAATGATGATTTTGATTATTTAACTTCTGTTTATGTGATCTTCACTATGGTTTTCTTCGTTGAATGCAGGATTAAATCACATACAAGATGGTATTTGTCAGGGGAGCTCATTTGGAAGGCTTTCCCCAGTCCAGTTGGTCATAAAAATCAACTAAGAAGAAATTCGGCAAGACCTTGCAGATGTCTTGCCAACTACTAGTGCATTCTGCTCAATTTGTGTCAGTGTTGCCTATCGGCAAGACCCCGGAGAGGTCACAATGATCAGAAGTCATATGTAGATTCCTATCGGCAAAGGATTTTCATTGTTTCAGTGACCGGGGAATTCCTATCGGCGAGAGAAATCATCATCAGAGTGAGGTCATGGTGAAGTCTCCATGTCTCGCCGACCGCTGTCAAAAGGATTCATATATCAACATAAGGTTTTCTCCCCGCCAAGAAGTCTCGGCGATTGGGTGTAGTCTCGCCGATAGGGATGTCTTTGGAGAGAGTGTGGGCGTTCGGCGTAATATCTTGCTGATGAAATATAGTCACGGTGACTAGGAGCTACACTTCGACAAGAGGCTTGTCTTTGGAGTAAAGTCATGGTGAGTTCTTCGTGTCTCGCCGATCAGCTGATAAGTGAACAACTCGGCCAAACAATTAGCCTCCGCCATAACGTCTTAGCGAAGGGGGAAAGTTTCACCGAAATAATAGAGTTCGGAGAGAACAAGAAGAAATCGGTAAGACTCTAAGCGAATGAAGTTCCTTCGCTGTGATGTCTTACCGACGCGAAAAGTCTTGCCGATCAAACAAGCCCTCTTCGAACTCAAATGAACTCTCACCGAGACAAAGAGGCTTCGCCGTAAGGTCTCAGTGAAACAATAGTCTCTCGGTGACACGGAATACTATAGGCATAATCTCTTGCCGACTCAACAGGGTCTAGTTGAAATGAAACAAAGTCGCTGAAGGATAAGACCTTGGTGTAAGGTCTTAGCGAAGTTCAAAGGTCACGCCAAAACAAAAAGAGAAGTTGGCACAAGAAGGTCAACAAAAGGAATTCGGGGAGACTCCAAACAAATGAGGGGGCATCGCTATGAGGTCACGGCGATAAGTGAAGGTCATGCCGACATGAAGCAAGGGTCCCACCGAAAAGAAATGGAGCTCGGCCAAGGATCCTACCTTCGCCAAAAGGTCTTGGAAAAGGAAGAAAGTCACGCCGATAGGATGTCCCTTCAAGGAGAGGAAAGGTATGTGCCAAGGGGTCTGGCCGACATGCAAGAGTCACGCCAATAACAAGGAGGGGCTCGATAAGAGAGGAGAATTCAGGGTAATGTCTCCCCGATTCTGATAAGTCTCAGCGAAACGAGAGGGTCTTGCCGATGCAAAGTGTGCTCGCCGAGAGAAGGAGGACTTCGCCATGTGGTCTTGCTGAAGGAATGCAGTCTTGTCGATGGGTTTTGCGAGCTCGATATAACTTCTGCAGCTCATCGAAATGTCTTGCCAACTACCATATGCTAAGCTGATAACTATCAGAAGACAAAATCGCATCGGGAAGACACGATGAGTGTCTCACCGACATGCGATTCAAGGTGGACCACTTTTGACCGCCTGATGAAGCTCGTGTGGCGTATGTTCGACCAATCAGAGGAAACTAAAAGAGTGATTCATTGGTCCCTTTGACCGATTGACTGCCCCTGTGGAAGGCCAACAGAATGCAAACCAGATGGATTCTTTCTGAGAACAGGTGACGATGGATCAGCTCGGGTGATAATGCAAAGATCTACAGGGAGGCCCGATGGCATTTCCAGAAGGACAGTCAATGTACAAAGAAGTCCAAAACAGAAGAAGGTTGAAAGAAAGAAGAAACTATGAGTCACAGGGACAGCTGTAGTGACTGTTGGCAGAAGACAGGTTAGTATTAATGGGGATATTTCGAAGCATTCAGGGTGGACTGCAAAAGAGTTCAAAGATGGACACAGAGATAGAAGATTTAATGCTGCAGTAGCAAAAGATCTACATATCTTTCCCATAAATCTTTCATCAGTATGGACAACGAGGATTCACATTGAATGCACAACCGACTTTCTGCAAAAGATTTGAGAGCTGACTCTCATGCAGTCTTGCCGATGCATGAGAGTCTTGCCGATGCAAAGTGTGCTCGCCGAGAGGAGGACTTCGCCATGTGGTCTTGTCGAAGGAATGCAGTCTTGCTGATGCAGAGTGTGCTCGCCGAAACGAGGGGGTCTTGCCCATGCAGAGTGTGCTCGCCGAGAGGAGGACTTCGCCATGTGGTCTTGTCGAAGGAATGCAGTCTTGCTGATGGGTTTTGCAAGCTCGATATAACTTCTGCAACTCACCGAAACATCTTGCCGACTACCATATGCTAAGCTGATAACTATCAGAAGACAAAATCGCATCGGGGAGACACGATGAGTGTCTCACCGACATGCGATTTAAGGTAAGGTGGACCACTTTTGACTGCCTGATGAAGCTCGTGTGGCGTATGTTCGACCAATCAGAGGAAACCAAAAGAGTGATTCATTGGTCCCTTTGACCGATTGACTGCCCCTATGGAAGGCCAACAAAATGCAAACTAGATGGATTCTTTCTGAGAACAGGTGACGATGGATCAGCTCGGGTGATAATGCAAAGATCTACAGGGAGGCCCGATGGCGTTTCCAGAAGGACGGTCAATGTACAAAGAAGTCCAAAACAGAAGGAGGCTGAAAGAAAGAAGAAACTATGAGTCACAGGAACAGCTGTAGTGACTGTTGGCAGAAGACAGGTTAGTATTAATGGGGATATTTCGAAGCATTCAGGGTGGACTGCAAAAGAGTTCAAAGATGGACATAGAGATAGAAGATTTAATTCTGTAGTAGCAAAAGATCTACATATCTTTTCCATAAATCTTTCATCAGCATGGACAACGAGGATTCACATTGAATGCACAACCGACTTTCTGCAAAAGATCTGAGAGCTGACTCTCATACAGTCTACGGATATTTTGTAAACCCTAGTACAGGGGACAACGCATTCTTTTTGATACATTATGTATATAAGGCATTCTTGCCTCTTTGTAAACGTTAGAAGTTGTAGGGTTAGAAAGTAGTAGATAGAGGACTTGTAGAATAGAACCGGTAGTTAGGAGTTAGATTAAGTAGAAGACCAATGTATCTTTCAGTTTTCTTAATGTAAATGGAAACAATTTGGAGCCATAGATTTTCTATACACTGGTGATTGTGCCAGCTTTGTAATTGTTGTTTATCTATTTTATGAACAGTAGAAGCAACCAGATCTTAATCTACTTCATGTTGTGTTCCAGAATGGTGTTTTTCTTGAATTAATCATCTGATTTGAGAAGCTTTCAAGGGATGAAGTTTGGTTTTATGTTTTACTTGAATGGTAATTTGCAATCTGTTGTTTGAAATCAGCACTATGAATGAATGGAACTGTGTGTTAGTCACAAGTTTATTTTGTTTTGCAGTCTTAGTTAGGAATTCCTTGGAAGATGACAGGTCTGGTTAATTTGGATGAAGTATCATTTTTTTCTATTCCAAAGCCCTAATCCATCTTTTTTTATTTCTTTAAAAACCCCGGTTAGATTAGGTTTTAATTCATGTTTGATCTCATAACAGTCCAAAAGCTCACACCAGCAGGCCCCTTGAACATTACTGTTACATTGACCACTGAGGGACATCAGCACAGTTGAGAACCAACTACAAAGACCTTGGGAGCTAAGGCATCCATGTGTTGCCTTTCTCTTTCAGGAGAAACATAGTAGCAATATTATGTTTGCATGTTGTTGTGCCATTTGGGACGTGAACAGGAACTGGCGCTAGAAGGAGGGCATGATGAGTAATTTTGGATTATTGTTATTTGGAGTGGGCCAGGTCTTGGAAAACCCAGCTCCGATGGGTAGCCCTTTGTATATACCAGGATTAGTTCATGAAATCCCTGATCACCTCTACGATCGGCTTCCATTATTTTTCCCTAACAATGGGAAAAATGCTTCTGAACATGTCGAAACTTGCAGGCGTATTCTCACTTTTCTCCAGGTTCAGCATCAGGATATCATCTGCTAATTATTTGTTGAAACACTTCAAGGTTCAGCAAGACAATGGTATGATAATCTTCTACCAGATTATGTTTGTTCGTGGACAGAATTTAAAATCTCATTCTTAGATCAGTTTGATCCTCATGCTCTACGCCCATTACATGAATTTGCAGCTACAAGAAGGAGACCATTGGAACAAATTTGTCAATTTAATCATAGATTCTTGTTTATGTATCAAAGGGTTCAATTTTTAGGTTTGGTTGTTGATGATCATATACTGATGGAACATTACTATAGGGGTTTAAACCCCTCATTTGCAACCAAAGTCAGAGGTTGTGGTGAGGCTACATCCTTGCATGATGCATTGAGAATAGCTCTCTTATTGGCACAATTTGGATGTGACACTAGAAATTCAGATAGCCAAACTCAGGGTTATAATCCTCTTGTGCTTGCAAACTGCCATCATCTGCATCCTTATGCCGCTTCACCCACCATCCCTGCCAAGATGCAATCATTCTCCCCAAGCAGCTACGACCTTCCTAAGGTTCCAAGCACCACATTCTCTGACACCTGTATCAGATCAATCGCACACAACACCACTGGGAGAGTTCATCCCTGCAAAATCCAATCACAGAGTTAACTACTCCACTTGTCAATGAAGTTGTAACAATATCATCTCTTTTCAGTCATCTTCCAAAACATACTCCATTACATCACAATGAAGTTCTGAATAAAACATTTGATTCGCCAGAATATAATTTCGATGACTTGTTTGGTGAAAAGAATGAAATGGATCTAAATCTAGAGCGTAATGGAAATCTCAAGATCGAATCTAGGTTTGTTGAGAATGCTAGTACTAATGATGGCTGTGAAGGAGATGAGGTAAACTCTTCTAACCAAGGTGAGAATCAGAGTGAAGAGGGATGGACAGAGAGACATGGTTCATGCTGGATTGATATCCCTCGTATGCAAGATCGAATAAGGGAGAAATTAGAAGAGCTGGGAGGTCTGAAACTATCAAATTTTGTTGGGCCAAGTGGATGTAGGATACATCAAACTGATCAACATTCTCAGATGGACTGCCATGTCTTCCTAGGAAGGATGGATTTGTACTTCAAGCAAATGATCACTATTGAAGGAATACTTATGGAGGATCCTTGGAGTACCTATCCCCCCAATGAGAATGAGGAAGACATACACCTTGATGGGTTAACACAAGAAGACAACTCTACTAATTTAAGTGGTGGACAGATTGAAACAGATAACCCACTTCAAGATGAGATTGCTAATGAACCTGATGTTCAAAGTCAAGGACTTAAATGTTAGCATGGAATTTTAAGGGAAGAAATTCAAGTAGATGTGTAGATCAGTCAATTGTTCCCTGAAGAAGTTCATGACAGAGTACATTTGGATGAAGCAGAGGAATGCCAAGAAAGTAACCAGGAGGTTATCTCAGAAGTCGAATCTCTTCAACATAATGAAGAGAATGATACAAGGGAGTATTTTCTTGATTTTGATTATGATTGCTTAAATGTGTTGTTAGAAGAAAGTCCTTGCTTAATATCCACTAATCAATTTGTTCTTAACACCGATGAATTTGATGCTAAGTGGCATGTCCTTGCTGATGAGGTGCAGGAATTTAAATTGAGAAAGTGCTTTCCTGACTTTGACTCCGTGGGTTCAAATGAGTTTGAAGGAAATCTTTGTTCGCCATGCGCAAGTATCCCTGACATCAATGGTCATAAGCTGGAACCAGATTCTCAAACCCTAGGGGATGACATGTTTCAAGAGAAAGTTGAAAGTGAGACTTCATCTCAAGAAATTCAGAAAAATTTTGACTCCGTGCCCGAGATGAATACAGAGATGCTGGTGAGTGAGTATCCTAACTACAAGACAAACCTTGATTCAGTGGTGTTCCATGAGTTGAGACCTCGTGAAGAGGAGATCATACAACACAAGCCTGCCTTGGTAACTAGAAATCTTCTGAATCAGGTGGTGTCCTTTCATTATCCTCTATGTTTTAATAATTTTCAGTTTGATTATGACGTTGGGGATAGTAAAACATATTTGTGGGTAAATCATGACAAAACTGAGAACCCACAGTTGATAATATTTCAAGCTTTATGCCCTCAGAATGAACTTATTGCCTATAAACTTTATATTTCTAAGTATAAAGATAAATTTTCTAGGCTTAGAACTGTGCCTAGTAAGTTAAGATTGTTGCACATAATGAAAAATCAGTCAAGTCAATGTATAAATTTTTACAGTTTTGTGTTTGTAAAGCTTAGCTTTTGAGTTAGTTTAGGATTAAGATAGGTTAGTGTTAGTCTTTGGTTTAGTTAGTTTTCCTTTGTTTTGTATTTTTCCTTTTCCTGTTCTCTTTGTTTTTGTTTGTAGATAGTTTATTTTTCTGTTTGTAAATATTCTCCTTTTGCTTTTGTTTGTAAATAGCTTTGTTGTTGTTTCCTTGTTCTTCCTTTTTTTTTTCTTTTTGTCTTTCTGCCTCCTTGGTTCTTTTGGTTTATGTTTTGTTTTTGTCTTTTGGGGTTGATCTGTCCTTTCCATCTTAAAGTGGTGGTTGTTATCTGAAGCATACTTTGGTCATTTGGAGAAGAATGGTTTAGGTATTTTCATGCTTTCTGGTTGGGTGATTTTGTCCTAAACTTTTGTCTTATGCCCATTGACAATAACAGTTGTGGAACGTCTTGAAAACAAGGTGCAAAGTAAGTAGCCTTCATCAGCTCCCTCTGAATCGGTCACAAATAAATAAGATCATCTCCTCTTGTAATGGTATATTTGTCCTAGGATGGCAATGTTGTAAGACTTGAGTGAAAAATCCGATTTTCCAAGTGTTGTCATGAGGTCCATGGTAGTTTTCAACCCAGATCAGGTGTTAAACATCTAACATATTGAAAAAGAGAATTAAATGAATATCTGGAACTTCAAGAGAAGACAGAAAAGATTTTAAAAAAAGAAGATTCAATATGAATGGGTGATTCTAGTATCTCTACTGGGGCTATGGACGCCTGACTGGCAGTAGAGCAATGCTATGAGAAAACTAGAGGTACCTCTGTCGGGGCTATGGACGCCTAACTGGCAGCGGAGCAATGCCCAGGATATCATTGCACGACAGCTAAAGGAAATCAACTCATGTAGTTCAAATCTTACACGTTGTTGTCCAAAAGATGAGGAAAACTTCATAAAAGGATGATGCACTATCAAGCACACACAAAGATTCAGGGCTAGTTACTGTTGGCTTACATTTTGAGATTCTAGCTCAACCTTGCTTCTAAAACTGACCCAATTGGAATTGTGATATTCATGAACTAGGAGTTTTGGGTAGCTGAATCCTTCAGATTCTTGAAAATGGTTAAACCATTTTCCCAGCCGAGTCGCCATTTGTTATGCCTTGCATAACCACCCCATTTTGTTCTGGAACAAAACAGGTCCCCCTTTCTTTTCCTTTCTTTGCTTTTGTTTCTTGCTTTACCTTTAGTGGTTCTTCTGGTTTTATGCCTGAGTTTGTCTTCTGGTTTTTTCAAAGTTTGGTTCCGCCTAAGTTGGAATTCGGGTTTTCCCCTGAGTTCGGGATTTTCCACCCAATCCGAATTTTTTTGGATCTCGCTCGAACTTTGGCTAAGCGCTATTGTTCGAGGATTTTTGGTCTTCGTGGAATTCCGCGTGGACCAGATTTCCCCGAAATCCCTGAGGCCCCCGAGGAGATGTACCTTCTTCGCGGATTTCTTTCTCCTCTGGATTTTCCAGGGTCTCGCTCGAACTCCGACTGAGCGTTGTTGTTCGGGGATTTTTGGTCTTCGCAGAAATCCGCGTGGATCGGATTTTCGCAGATTTCTTTCTCCCTCGGATTTTCCCTAAATCCGTTGCTCCCTATTTGTTCCAAGTTTTCCTAAATGTCTTCTCCTTCACGAAAATCCATCCCACACGGATTTCCCCAGAATCTGGTGGAATGTGAAGAAGTATGGAGTAGTAAGGCTAGTTAATAAATGATGATGTATTTTATGAATAATTGATGCTATTTTGAGATCTCACATGATGTTCCTTGATTGATAATGATTGGATTAAGTTTCTAATGGGTGTTTTCATGTTTATTCCACTGGAATCCCCCTGACTCGGAATTCTCCGAAATTCCTCCCTGGCTTGGATTCCGCGGGTCGACCTGAAACCCGAACTGCTTGTATGATCATTTTGTTTGAAGATTTAATGGCACCTTACTGACATAGGATTCGTTTTAATGATGATTTTGATTATTTAACTTATGTTTATGTGATCTTCATTATGGTTTTTTTGATTGAATGCAGGATTAAATCACATACAGGATGGTATTTGTCAAGGGAGCTCTGTTGGAAGGCTTTCCCCAGTCCAGTTGGTCATAAAAATCAGCTGAGAAGAAAGTCAGCAAGACCTTGCAGATGTCTTGCTGACTACCAGTGCATTCTGCTCAATCTGCGTCAGTGTTGCCTATCAGTAGGACCCCGAAGAGGTCACAGTGATCAGAAGTCATATGTAGATTCCTATCGGCAAAGGATTCTCATTGTTTCAGCGACCGGAGAATTCCTATCGGCGAGAGAAATCATCATCAGAGTGAGATCATGGCGAACTCTCCATGTCTCGCTGACCGTTGTCAAAAGGATTCATATATCGGCATAAGGTTTTCTCCCCGCCAAGAAGTCTTAGCGATTGGGTGCAGTCTCACCGATAGGGATGTCTTCGGAGAGAGTGTGGGCGTTCGGCATAATGTCTCGCCGATGAAATATAGTCACGGCGACTATGAGCTACACTTCGGCAAGAGGCTTGTCTTCACAGTAAAGTCATGGTGAGTTCTTCGTGTCTCACCGATCGGCTCATAAGTGAACACCTCGGCCAAACAATCAGCCTCCACCATAAGGTCTCAGCGAAGGGGGAAAGTTTCACTGAAATAAAAGAGTTCGGAGAGAACAAGAAGAAATCGGTAAGACTCTAAGCGAATGAAGTGCCTTCGTTGTGATGTCTTACCGACACGAAAAGTCTTGCCGATCAAACAATCCCTCCCCGAACTCAAATGAACTCTCGTCGAGACAAACAGGCTTCGCCGTAAGGTCTCAGCGAAACAATAGTCTCTCGGTGACACAGCATACTATCGGCATAATCTCTTGCCGACTCAACAGGGTCTGGTCGAAATGAAACAAAGTCGCTGAAGGATAAGACCTTGGTGTAAGGTCTTAGCGAAGTTCGAAGGTCACGCCAAAACAAAAAGAGAAGTTGGCACAAGAAGGTCAACAAAAGGAATTCGGGGAGACTCCAAACAAATGAGGGGGCATCGCTATGAGGTCACGGAGACAAGTGAAGGTCATGCCGACATGAAGCAGGGGTCCCACCGAAAAGAAATGGAGCTCGGCCAAGGATCCTACCTTCGCCAAAAGGTCTTGGCGAAGGAAGAAAGTCACGCCGACAGGATGTCCCTTCGGGGAGAGGAAAGGTATGTGCCAAGGGGTCTGGCCGACATGCAGGAGTCACGCTGATAACAAGGAGGGGCTCGGTAAGAGAGGATAATTCAGGGTAATGTATCCCCGATTCTGATAAGTCTCAGTGAAACGAGGGGGTCTTGCCGATGCAAAGTGTGCTCGCCGAGAGAAGGAGGACTTCGCCATGTGGTCTTGCTGAAGGAATGCAGTCTTGTCGATGGGTTTTGCGAGCTCGATATAACTTATGCAGCTCGCCGAAACGTCTTGCTGACTACCATATGCTATGCCGATAATTGTCAAAAGACAAAATCGCATCGGGGAGACACGATGAGTGTCTCACCAACATGTGATTCAAGGTGGACCACTTTTGACCACCTGATGAAGCTCGCGTGGTGTCTGTCCGACCAATCAAAGGAAACTAAAAGAGTGATTCATTGGTCCCTTTGACCAATTGACCGCCCCTGTGGAAGGCCAACAGAATGCAAACTAGATGGATTCTTTCTGAGAACAGGTGATGATGGATCAGCTCGGATGATAATGCAAAGATCTACAGGGAGGCCCGATGGCGTTTCCAGAAGGACGGTCAATGTACAAAGAAGTCCAGAACAGAAGGAGGTCGAAAGAAAGAAGAAACTATGAGTCACAGGGACAGCTGTAGTGACCGCTGGCAGAAGACAGGTTAGTATTAATGGGGATATTCCGAAGCATTTAGGGCGGACTGCAAGAGAGTTCAAAGATGGACACGGAGACAGAAGAGTTAATGCTGCAACAGCAAAAGATCTACAGATCTTTCCTAGAAATCTTTCATCAGCATGGACAATAAGGATTCACATTGAATGCACAACCGACTTTCTTCAAAAGATCTGAGAGCCGACTCTCCTACAGTCTACGGATATTTTGTAAACCCTAGTACAGGTGACAGCCCATTCTTTTTGATGCGTTATGTATATAAGGCATTCTTGCCTCTTTGTAAACGTTAGAAGTTGTAGGGTTAGAAAGTAGTAGATAGAGGACTTGTAGAATAGAACTGGTAGTTAGGAGTTAGATTAAGTAGAAGACCAATGTATCTTTCAGTTTTCTTAGTGTAAATGGAAACAATTTGGAGCCATAGATTTTCTATACACTGGTGATTGTGCCAGCATTGTAATTGTTGTTTATCTGTTTTATGAATAGTAGAAGCAACCAGATCTTAATCTACTTCATGTTGTGTTCCAGAATGGTGTTTTTCTTGAATTAATCATCTGATTTGAGAAGCTTTCAAGGGATGAAGTTTGGTTTTATGTTTTACTTGAATGGTAATTTGCAATCTGCTATTTGAAATTAGCACTGTGAATGAATGGAACTGTGTGTTAGTGACAAGTTTTTTTTGTTCTGCAGTCTTAGTTAGGAATTCCTTGGAAGGTGACAGGTCTGGTTAATTTGGATGAAGTATCATTCTTTTATGTTCCAAAGCCCTAATCCATCTTTTTCTATTTCTTTAAAAACCCCGGTTAGATTAGGTTTTAATTCATGTTTGATCTCATAACAGTCCAAAAGCTCACACTAGCAAGCCCCTTGAACATTACTATTACATTGACCACTGAGGGACATCAGCACAGTTGAGAACCAACTACAAAGACCTTGGGAGCTAAGGCATCCATGTGTTGCCTTTCTCTTTCAGGAGAAACAGAGTAGCAATATTCTATTTGCATGTTGTTGTGCCATTTGGGACGTCAACAGTCATCTAAACATGCTAACCTTCCTTGGTCATATGAGCATGCAAACTTTCCTTTGTCATTTGAACATGTGGAATTTCCTTGGTCATTTGAATTTGTGGAACTTACACTTGCTACCAGTTTGTGAAACTTCCACTTCCTACATAACTCCCACTTGCTATCAATCTACAAAACTTCCACTTCCAATTGGTTTAATACAAACTTTTGTTGGCCATCTACATCTAGAAAATTTCTTGTTACTACCTTTGCGGACTTGCAACTTACACATTGTTTCTACAACATATTGATTACTATAACGACCAAGATTTAATTTGATCTAACTTCCTTTGTCATCGATAGATAAAAATAAATATCTTCATTTTTAGGGGTGTTTTGGGAAAGAGTATAAGAAATAAGGCCAATTTGTAACTTGTTAATGGTGATGCATATATTTTGTAGCTCCAAAAAACCTTGTGTAATGAAATTATATTGAGAAAATAAAAAATGATATTGAATTCATGTGTGGATGTTTGTTTAGGTTGCATGATTGGGTCAACCCACTAGCCATGAGTAGCAAATAATCAATTATAATGTAAAGAAAATGATTTTTGTGAGGCTATAATATGAGAATAGATGCCAAAGAGAATATGCAATAGGAATATCTAGCAAGAATTTGAGAACTCATAGTTTAAGGTCATGTGGAGATGTTACCTAGAAAATACCTTCCAAGCTTGAACTAGACTTATTACTAAGGAAATTTTATAATCATTATCAAATATCAAATTAAGATGGCTGAGAGGATGTACCTTTAACTTTGGTATTCAATTTTTAATTGCATATTTTTTCTTATTCATTCTCAGCTTCACACTCCTTCAATGTTGGAGTTTTTTTAATCAAATTTCTTGATATGATCTTGAATTATATATTGATTAATACAAATATTCAAAATAATGAAAACAACAATTGAAATTTGTCAAATTAAAATACAAAACATTAAACAATCATTCATATTCTTCTTGAAATATGAAAATAATCTTTCAAACTATCAAATTTAATTTAAATATGCAATTTTAATCTTCCACATTAATAAAACAAGAAAAATATGATATACTTGTCAAAAAATTATTAAAATTTCTCAAAAATATAAAACGTGTATTTGTATGTAAAATATTGTGTAGTTTGTAAGGTAAAATAAAGTATGTGGATCCATATATACAGGATGCACATGTTTTATGATTGTTTTCTATTTTTTACCTGCAAAAAATATTGTGTTATAGTATAATCACATTATAACATGCTTGTGCTATATAATTCCAACCCTTAGGGTTGGATCCCCTTTAGGTGTCCAAAACAAAGGATTGGATTGGCATCTCAATGCCTAAAGGTGTGTTTTCTAGAAATATAAAAAACACCTATATATGTCAAGTGTGCTCTCCATTAGGTTTACACATCTTTTAATATTAATATGAAAAAACACCTCAATAACATCAAGCTCTCTCTTACATTTCTAACTATATATTTGTTTCTATATTTTGAATACACTTAGGTTTTGATCTTTAATTTATTTTGGACTAGTGTCTTATATTTTTTCCCAAAATCTTATTTATAGTATTTTTAGCGTCATTTTAATTTGTTCATCCAAAATTGAAACAAATTATATTCTAACATTTTAAAGTCTATTCTGTACACATTCCAAAAAAAAGATTTTCGAATAGTTTTTAAAAAATAATGGAGAGCATGCTCAAATTTTTTTTTGATGTGTCCACTTCAAAAATTAATAAAAAATTATATATATTCATTAAAAAATTAGCAAAAAATCAAGCATAAGCTATACGATGTTAGCTAGTTTTCCACCAAAGTGAATTGTGAAAAACTTTTAAAAATTCAACATTTTAGAGAGAGAATACTAGATGCTATGTCATATTTTTAGGACAAAAATATGATCATTTTGTGTGCTTCCCCTGATTGAACCTCTTAATCTTCACCCTTTTAAAATAAAATTAGTAGTTTAGAAACTAGATTTTAAGCAATATGAATCTTGTGTTTGTCACATCTTCAAATTTTGAGGTTGTCTTCAATCTTTAATCTAAGATTATTTTTTATTGATTTAAATAAAAAGTGATCATTTGTTACCCCCTTTTGATCCTCCATTTCCATGCGCATACCCTAAAATAAAATAAAAATAAGAAGAGCTTGTCTCACAAAATTTGGATTTTGCACAAATGTTGCTAATGAGTACTACTAATCTCAAATGTTTATTGTCATCAATCCATTTACTATTCTTGTTCCTGTCAAGGTTAAAACTATTAGACATCTCTTCATTAAGTTGAGATGGCATGCTTCTAGCTCGAATGATTCATAAAAACTAAGAACCTTCATTTTCTTAATCATCTAGAAAAATGTTTACAATTCAAATGTACATTCAAATTTAAAGAATTTGATTATTTTGAAATTTTTCCTAAAACTATTTATATGTAAATCTCTACAATTTAATTTGGATTAGTGAATTTTTTACCTTGTGGTAACAAAGGGACAAAAAAATAGCTCTACATTTTGGAGAACATTAGCGAGATATTATAGGTTGGTAATTCTCTCCCTAATTCTTTCACTATATCATGAACATTTATTGTGCATTGATTTCAAGCTCTTGGAATTGTATCTCCAACACTAGAGGCCACTCTACACTTCCAATTACAAAAAAAAACAATATCTAGAAAGACCTCTTTACATTAGGGTTTAAGCGATTATATATAAAGTCCACTATACATTCACTTAATTTATCCTTTGCTCCTTATAGCAACTCTAACCTAATATTTTTAGTTCTACTTTTGTATAAGCTAGCATGATCTAAGCATGATCACATTACATCACTTTAGACATTCTTAGAACTAGTGGAATTACTTGGCACATTTGGAGGAGACCATTAATATCTTTGATGGAGATAAAGCTTGTTTGAAACTGCCTAAAGAAAACATAGACAAGAGTTTTTGTGCTTCTTCTTGTGGAAGAGAAGCTACCTAATAAGATCATTTAATTCTTTCCTAAAAAATTATATGATTCTTTTTCATATTTCTAGTCCTTACAAGAATCAAGTTCAACCTTCAAGAAACAAGCCTCCACCTTCATTTTTTTTAAGATATCCCCAATCACCTTCTTGTTCCATGTGTTTACCTCTTCTTTGATTATACCCAACTTACTTTATTAGACATGTAGTCTTTAAAATCTCTTGTCCACCATTCCTTTAGTTGTGATTCAAAATTTGGGTATTTAAACCATAGGAATTCCATTTTAAAATGACTTACCTCTAGGTCTAACTTCTCTATCCACTTCCACCCAAATAGGACAGTGATCTAATCCTACAAAATATATCACCTTCAAGGAAAAGTAGGTTTTTTCTCAATAAAAGCAAGAAGTTGGATCCATATATAGGGGAAGTTTCAGGTTTGCAAAAAATCTTGACAAAAATGGGTACTCATTTAAGCTCGAGCTCCCAAACCTAAATTTTTAAAATGAGTACCCATTTCTAATTACATAGTATTTTAGAACAGGCATGTGTTTCATAAAATTTGAAATTTGAAACTCATGTCTTTGCTCTTAGCCTTGGATCTACAAATACAATGTCATAAAAACATCAAGAGAAAATTTGATTTTGACACTATGGCTAACAAAAAAAAATGAAATTTGAAACTCATGTCTTTGCTCTTAGCCTTGGATCTACAAATACAATGTCATAAAAACATCAAGAGAAAATTTGATTTTGACACTATGGCTAACAAAAAAAAAAAAAAATTAGAATTTTTTTATGAAATTAAAAACCATTATAGATGATGGGTTGGGGCCCTAGCTCGGTTGGCTAAATCTTTCATGTTGCAGGAGGTTGGTTACGAGGTCTAGTCTCCCCTACCCCCGTGGTACCGGAGGGCGTGTCGCACCAACGTCGCCGGTCACGTTAAAAAGTTTACCAGGCACACTGCAGTTTATATGGGGTCGTGTTGCAGTCTAAAAAAAACCATTATAGATTATGATATCTAGTTTTCAAATGTGTAATTTTTTTATAATTCAGTCGTGTTTTCTATTTTTTAATGAATTCCTAAAGAAATTCTTCCATAAACTTGAAATGTCAAGTTTTTCTACTTTTCTAATAACTTCTAATTTTAAAGTTTCTCGTAGAAAAACTTATATGACATCAATTTACACACAATTCTTTACATAATGAAAAAAAATCAAAAAATGATTAGTTTAGCTTCTTATAGTGCTGGTACATGAGGGGTTTACAAAAATAGCAATTAGGATCAAATTAATTAAAATATATATTGAAAAAAATTATGAAAAAAAATATTCATCAATCTTTAATATAACACATTTTTCCAAAACAAATTAAAAAATAATTTTATTTAAGTCAAATTATGTTTGTCGTGCATGTGCATGATATGACCTTAAAAATGACTTTTATAAAGCGGTTTTTATGCAATGCCTATTAAAAATTAATCTGTATCATCTAGGTATTAGAATAAATTACATATTTGAAAACTAGACTCAAAATACTACATTTTATGTTACTAGACTTTTTTAAAATTCTATGTGTAAGTGTTTTGAATTTTTAACTCAATTATGACAAATTTTGAAAATCAAGAAAAAACACACTTTTTGAAACATTTTATGGACCCAACTTCTTACACCTACTCTTCGAAGATCCATTATGAATTTATACAAAATCTATCCAATTGACTCTTGAATCAATTTCTATTAAAATCCTATTGTTGCATGCATAAACCATTTGTCTTTGGGTTTTAGATAAAAAAAAAAAAAATTATAATACTATAAGTTCTAAGGACACATTTTTATCTATCTCCTTTACAATGGGTGCTAAAATTTGCCTAATATCTTCCAACTATGTTTTTCCCCCTTTTTTGAGCTCCCTTTCCTACCAAAATTTATATTTGAATTATTCCTTGAGGAAATTTCCCTCCAAATCAACTTCCCTTGTTTAGAATGTCTAAATGACATATTCCTCCCTTTTGTCATATTTTGAGACCATGTGGCCAACCCTCCATGTCTAAATGACATATTCCTCCCTTTGTCATATTTTGAAACCATGTGGCCAACCCTCTAAATGACATATTCCTCCCTTTGTCATATTTTGAGACCATGTGGCCAACCCTCCATGTCTAAATGACATATTCCTCCCTTTGTCATATTTTGAAACCATGTGGCCAACCCTCCAACAATTAAAGCATTGTATCAATAAACATTCATAATCCAATTGCTACACCCCAATGCCCATTAAGGATTGTAGTCTAATCACAAGTTGAATTAATTTACTCAAATCTATCTTCACATATCCTCACGTCTATGGCTACTTACTTCTCCTTTGTTATGGAAGAAATATGCAAGTATTCACCAAGGGAATTTTCTAACCATACTTTACGAGGGAGCTTGTACGTAAAGATCCACAATAGATTTTCCTTCACCAATTATTTTATTAGATTGAAGCCAAGTAATCAAGCTTTAAGATATAGCCCTAAATTTCCCATGACCCAAGGGTCACCCTTACAAATCTTATCTCTATCTTCTTCCAATTGAAAGGTGATTTGGAGAAACCTTAATGCTAAAAACCTAGTATTATCCAATCCAATATTTAAACCTATCTATTGAAGACCAAATGCTAATGAATTTAGCAATTATCACAATCTTTTTCATCTTAATGTTCTTAATCTTGGGTGTTAAAAAAATGTCTGGTAGATTGATAGTTTGGATTTTTAAATCCACTTCCACATTGACATTCAAAACAAAAGATCTTACAATTTACAACCTTCAAACCAAAGGTCTTACCCTTGTCTTCTAAAAGCTAGCTAGCTTCTTTCATTATCTACTCTAGGTTTTGGCTTTAAGCTAGCTAGCTTCTTTCAATATCTACTCTAGGTTTTGGCTTTTTTTCACGTATCTTGCTAATGCCCTAGTGCATCTTGAAGCAATTGATTTTGAAGAAATTTTCCCAATATCTATGAAGAAATCTACTCTTTCTTTTTTTAAGAATTGAACCATATTTTCACCTTTTCTACTCCTTTTCCTAGTTCATCCTTGTTTTTTTTACCTTGTACGCCTTACCCTTTTTTATGAATTTAATAGATAGCATATCTTAAAAATTATAATTAATAGAAACAAATAATATTAAAGATAAAAATAACATTACAAATTAATTCATAATATAAAAATAAAAACATATCGATACTATTAAAAATAATTAAAAATTCAATTAGTATTCAAATTAAGTTCAATAATCTATAATAATTATAAATTAAATAATTAATCATATTTATTTAAACTTAATTTCAGAAAAATAAATCATTTTATTTCTTTGCAAATATATAAATTTAATAAAATAAAACATTGCGAACTTAGAAATGCACAATACAATTCCTACATATATCCAAGGGCTTCTTCAAGATAGAAAATTTTTAGAGATTGTTTGCTGGGAGAATAATTTTGCACAACTATTTCTCTTCAAAATGAGGCGCATCATATTTTGATTTTGATGAAAGCCAGTTGCACAATACCAGTCGACCAGTAATATGTAAGTTTAAACCCATAAAACCCACCTTGCTGATGGTGATGTAAGATCGCACATCTTTAACAAGAGCCACAGCTTTACTCCACCTATTGGACAGGGTGACTCCCAGAACTGCCCATTCTCATCAAGATGCAGGCACATTTTGACTCACTGTGAAAAAATACTCTACACATGACCTCTGCATATGAGTAAATTTCAGGCCTAAAGTCCTACAGTGCAACAAATACCCTCAATTAAGAACAAGGATGGGTATAACCAGCGAAATAAAATTCTTGGTTAAGCACAAAAGTGTATTCCAGCAAAATTACATGTCTTCTGTGCAACACTATTGCTAAAGAATATTGCTCCTTCACTTGTTCCCACGGCTTTCTCAACAGAGGGATTCCATCTATATCCACAATCATTAATCCCTTCATCTTAGCTAAGATGTCCATTGCATTTTCCTCCAGTTGAGAACATTCTGAAGCCTTAATAGCAATTAGTGAACTCAAAGATTCAAAATCACCAAAAAGGCTCTGTAATACCCTGCATCCATGGATGCTCACATATTTTAAGCACTTCAACTGACCAAAATTTTGAGGTAGATTGGAGAGCTTTTCACAGGTCTTGCAACACCAAACGCTCCAGAGAAGAGAGGTCTCCAAAACTTTCTGGCAATACAGATAGCTCTGTGCATCTGATTAAATATAGGCTTTACAAAGCCATAGAAATTGGCAAAGCTATCTGGAAGGCTGACCAAGCCAGCACAAGACTCTAAATACAAATCATTTAAAGAAGATAATTGCTAACACTATTTGGAAGGTTCACAAGCTGGAACAAAACTCTAAATTCAACTTATTTATAGAAGATAAATTGTCAAATATGCCAGGGAGTTCTACTGGTGCTAAATATGCTAGGGAGTTCCACTGGTGCTAAAAAAAGCTTTTTCAGGTCACTTTGCTTCAGTGCGTTGTCAACAAAAATGAAGACAAGTTGAGAGAAGCCTTCTTTAAAATCCTTGGACAACTCTTCCTGACCTTCATTCAAGCTCCTTAACACAATATTACAGCCATAAAGGTTCCTTAAAATTTGTTGTTGCAGCAACTTAAGATCGGCCTCTGAACAATTCTGTTCTATATTGACTCTGTAATATACTTGTAGTTTTTGAGGTCAAGTTTGCTGAAAACCGCAATTGCTAAAGTTGTCTTTCTTATCCCACCTTGTCCATAAATAACCACCACTTTTAAGTGATTCACTTTTCATATCTAGAAGTTCAGTCACATCATTTATGGTTTCCTAGATACCAACTGCAAAACCAATATAAATTTCTTAAAAATCATGTTTAAGTAAAAAACTGCAGAATAATTACACATCTACAAAATTTGTTTTAAAAATATGAAGATTAGTACCTGCTTGAAGAGATCTTCTTTGAGAGGGAGGTAAGACAAGTGGAATCCTATTCAACACAGCGATTATTGCTAACAATGAGAGCTCTGAGTACTCATGGATAAGTCCTGCTTGTAATCTTCACAAATCTTCAGCCACAACTGGAGCAGCAAAAAATCTCTGTAGGCATCAAAAGTAAATAAGGGTTACCTTGGAAGAAATACAAATATAACATGACAGAAAATTTCAAATTAGATGAATTGAATTTACTTGGAAAGTGCATGAGATTCCATTTGCGATATGCACAAAAGGGAGCCCTAAACAATGAATTGGAGGACCCGATTCAGCTTCTCTTGAAACAAATGATCATCCAACTGCTTGATGTATTTTACAAGGTTGCACATGTACTTGAGGGGCCCTATACATTCGTCTCTGTTGGAAGAAACTTGCTCAATTCGTTCCAACACAGAACTTAAAACTGAAAGCGCTATTTCTAGCCACTGAATATGTGATCCTTGATTTGTTATATCAATCACCAATTTTCATGGTCCGTGATTAAGCTTTGGCATAATGTCCACCTATAGGCAAAAACATTGAAGATGCGATGCCCAGGAACTGCAAAACAATTTCATTATTCCGAATTAGCAATGTCCCGGGAAAAATATATGTTTTAGAAACTAATATAAAAAATTAGGCAGAGTTTGTATGGTTTGGTCAGAACGCTTAATCATCTCTTCATTAAGCTTAGATGATAATGACGAATACCCTTCGTTTTCTTTATCCTCTGCTAAAATGTTTGTAGTTCAACTGTACATTCAAATAGAGAACACTAATATTTTTTAAATTTTCCTAAAACTGGTTAGCGGCGAGACAGAAAACCTACCTCTACATCGTGGAGAACATCAATGAGAGATGGTTGATCGGTGATTCTCTCCCCATCTGGCGACAGCATTCTCTCTCACGCTTTCGCTATATCATGAACATTCACCTTGCTTTCATTTGTGATATTTACAAGTGCAGCCCTTTCAAGCTCTTGAAATTCTGTCTCACCAACACTAGAGGCCACCAGTGGAACTCCCCAGCATATTTGGAGGAGTCCATTTTTATCTATGGTGGGGTTAAAACCTGGTTGGCCACTGCCTAAAGCCAACCCACACAAGAGTTTCCGTGCCTCTTCTTGCGGAAGAGAAGCTACGGGATAATGACAGCATTCAACTCCTTCCTCTAAAATTAGAGTCTCATTCAGATTTCTGGTCATTACAAGAATCATGCTCTGTGCGGGAAGGGACGCCAGGTCGCTTATAGGCAGAAGCTTTTCTAGATCACTTTGCTTCAGTACATTGTCAACAAAAATGAAGACAGGTTGAGAGGAGCCTTCTTTAAAATCCTTGGACAACTCTTCCCGACTTTCATTCAAGTTCCTCAACTCAATATTACAGCCATAAAGGTCCCTTAAAATTTGTTATTGCAGCAACTTAAGATGAGCCTTTAAACAATTCTGTTCTATATCGACTCTGCAATACTTAAAATTTTTGAGGTCGAGTTTGCTGAAAACAACAGTTGCTAAAGTTATCTTTCCCATCCCACCTTGTCCATAAATAACCACCACTTTAACTGATTCACTTTTCATATCTAAAAGTTCAGTGACATCATTTATGGCTTCCTGAATAATACCAACTGCAAAACCAATATAAATTTCTTAGAAATCATGTTCAAATTAAAAACTGCAGAATAATTACACATCTACAGAATTTGTTTTAAAAAATATACAGATTAGTACCTGCTTCAGGAAATCTTCCTTGGGAGGGAAGTAAGACAACTGGAATCCTGTTCAACACAGTGATTATCGCTTCCAATGAGAGCTCGTGGATAAGTCCAGCTTGTAATCTCCGCAAATCTTCAGCCACAACCGCATTGGCGGAAAATCTATGGAGCCATCAAAAGTAAATAAGGGTTTACTTGGAAAGAAATACGAATATCACATGACAGAAAATTTCAAATTAGATGAATTGGACTTACTTGGGAAGTGCATGAGATTCCATTTGCAATATGGACGAGAGGGAAACCTCTACAATGAATTGGAGGACACGATTGAGTTTCTTTTGAGTCAAATAATCATCCAACCGCTTGATGTATTTTGCAAGGTTACACATGTATTTGAGGAGGGTTATATATTCGTCTCTGTTGGAAGAAACTTGCTCAATTCGTTCCAACACAAAACCTACAACTGAAAGCGCTATTCCCAAACAAATTGGAACCCTATAAAACACGGCAATTATCGCTTCCAGCGAGAGCTCTGAGTACTCGTGGATAAGCCTGGCTTGTAATCTCTGCAAATCCTCAGCCGCAACCGGAGTGGCGAAAATTCTACGGAACCATTAATAAAAGTAAATGAGGGTTTACTTGGAAAGAAATGCGAATGACAGAAATTTTCAAATTAGATGAATTGGACTTACTTGGAAAGTGCATGAGATTCCATTTGTGATATGCACAAGACGGAGCCCCGTACAATGAATTGGAGGACTTGATTCAACTTCTCTTGAGGCAACTGCTTGATGTATTTTGCAAGGTAACACATGTATTTGAGGAGCCCTCTACATGTGTCTCTATTGGAAGAAACTTGCCCAATTCGTGCCAACACAAACCCTAAAACTGAAAACGCTATTCCCAGCCACCGAATATGCAATCCTTGATTTGTTATATCAATCACCAATTTTCGTGTTTCACGGTTAAGCTTCGGCATAATGTCCCCCTGCAGCAAAAACCATTGATAGATAGTTTTAAAACTGTAATTTCTTTCAAAAAGTTTAATGATAAGGAAATGAATTGCATCAATAGAGATCTTTGTCTAAATAATTGGATGAATACCTTGCATATATGTCTGTTAGATCGCTTCAATACCTTCTCCAGTAGACCACCACCAGAATCGATAGAAGACCCCACCCGATTCGTCTTGGCAAGAAGGGCAGTAGAATTAATGCTTCCCTGGTCAATGGCATTTAACAGCTGATCAATGTAAGAAATCAATTAATGAATGCGGCTCATCTCTTCCACCGCCACCAGTTTCTTGATAACATTTTGATACTCTTATGTGGATGGAGAACATGAAAAGCTGCAGGAAGGGTTGCCCATTTTTCTCCTACTGACGGTATGAATGAGGAAAGCGGTAAATAGAATTGAAGATATGACAGGCTTTAATAGATTCTTGTGGTGCGCTCAAGCTGTAAAGGAAGGTAAAAGAGCATCTTTCCCGTCTTTCTCCATTATCGAGATGGCCACCGACCTCCATTCATTTCCTATCGTTCTTTGGCTCTTCTTTTAATATTGACATGGACAGTGATGTCGGTTTGCAATTATCTTTACAGCTGTTTTGTTCTTTGACTCTTCTTTTAATATTGACATGATCAGTGATATCGGTTTGCAATTATCTTTACAGCTGTTTGCAAGAGTTACAGTGATGTGGGGTTGTGGTGGTGGTGTTATTTGTTAAAGATAGTAGGTTTCCACAATTCATATCATAGATTTGTATTGCTTTTGGATTCGATTGTGTGAGGATTTTTTTGCATCAACGTTTTGAATCACACTCTATGATCCATCATCAGGATGAAAGAGAGCTAGAGGAGAAAATGAATGATTGCAGACTCAGACTGAATAATAAAGAAAGGGGAGGAGGGAAAGATGCACGCAATTCAAAGACAATATTAAAGAAAAAGAAAAAAATGAACATAAAACCAAATTAAATGGAACCACCACAATATAAAATAAAGGAGAAAAAAGAGTAAAACGCTTTTTTAAGGGAAGGAAAAGAACAAAAACAAATGCTCAAAAAAAAGAAGCAAAAAATAAGACGAGAAAACTTGAAAAATATAAAGTGCAAATATTGAATAAATTAAATGATTAAAGGAAGACCATTAAGAAGAAACAAAACAAAATCAAGAAGAAGAAAAAGACGGAAAACAAATAAGTAAAAAGGAAAGAAAAAATATTAAAATGGAGCCTAAGATCAAGGAAAAACCAAAGAAATAATACATCAAAAACAATATAAATATAATAAACCAAGAAGCGAAAACAAGCAAAAGAAGAAACACTAAAAGAAAAATAAATAAATTTAAAAAATGAAATAAATATACACCAAAATAAGTATTAAAATTGATATATATAAATATATATCACGAGATGAAAAGAATTTTAAAAGGGGAGAACAAACCAAATAGAAGAAGAAAGAAAACACAAAGTGACTCAAAATAAATAAATAAATAAATAAAAATAAAAATAGAAATATTATAGAAAAAAAAAACAAAAGGATAACTAAAAAACAAGAATTAATAAAAGAGTTATCTAAAAATATTTAATTAGATTGGAATGAAACAAAATAAATAAAACCAAAGAAATAACTAAAAAAGACAAGAAATAATAAAAGAGATAAATAAAATATATATAATTAATGATAAAAAATAGCTATAAGACACTATAAGTATATATATATATATATATAAGGGACAAAAGGATAGAAGTAAGAAAATAAATAGGTATAAATATATATATATATATATATGAGTGAATACACACACACGTACACACAAATATATATAAGGCAAGAAACAAAAAGAAGAGCAAAGGAAGGAAAGCCAAAAAGAAAGGCACAGAGAAACAAAAAACGACGGGAAGAACAAGACACCTTAGAACGAAACCAAGGACAGACCAAAGATGGCAAGAAGAACAATGAGGAGGGCGGACGAAAGAGACAATTCACCACCAAGAACACCAAAGAAGAAGCAAGAAAAAGAAGCAAAAAAGGTGGAAGACAAAGAAACCAGTGTGAGGGAAAGGAGCACGACCAAGCTAGGAAAGAAACTGGTTATGAAGGTTAGAAAGCAAGGGTTTCCACGCGATACTAAGACTCCAACCCTCATCACGGTTAAGGTTAGACGGGTGGTTGTTAATGTGGATGGCTTCCTTGAGCTTCCTCTTGAAAAAATTGTCTTCTTTGCATAAGATCTGAGTGTTTTCTAAGCATATGTGGTGCTTAGTTGAAAAGGAGTGGTTTGCAAGTGCCGATTTGACAACCCGATCTTGTCTAATGTCCGCACTATGCTCCTTAATTCTTGTGCAAAAAGAACAACCCGTTTCTCCTATGTAAGGAATGCCACAAGAACAAACAACCTTGTATACTCCTGACTCAAGTAATATGTCCCTCGAGTCCTTCAGAGAAGGGAGACAGTGTCTTACTGTCGAACAAGGTTTGAAAGCACAATGAAGCCCTTTCTTAGAGAGAATCTTGGAGATTTTTTGGGAAATGCCTTCAATGTAAGGGAGAGAAGCGACAGGGCAAAAATTTGGTTTGGGGGTAAAGGGATGAGAAAAGAACCTCTCCCTAGGATGGTTGAAGGGATGAGAAAAGAACCTCTCGCTAGCACAATAAATAAATAAAACACATCTTCAATAGGTATTTTGAGGGAGAAAAAAAAAATTGATATTGGGTTTAATATCTCAACAATTTAACAAGATAAGAGAATTCAAAGAGATCTCTCTAGCTCACCACTTGGATAGTCAGTTATGATAATACAATTGTAATCTATGTACAAATGTGAGTCATATGTAGGTTAGGAAGTTGACATTATAGGGAGGGGGCAGGTTCACTTCTTGTTATAGCAATTGTGATTGTTTATATTAGTATTAGAATGAATTGATATTATATCTTATAAATATTCATTTCAAATATTAATCAAATATATAACATATGGGATCAATAGTCGTTCACTTCAAAACTTTTAATCCTCATATTAAAAAATCATATATGCATATATTGTTACATGTTATGTACCTAATATAATGTGCTTAATTAATATAATATAGGTTGTCTTACAATATGTGTATCAATGTTAAAATAAAGTATCTTCCATAAATATTTAAGACTGAAAAATAGATGTGTCTGTTGCATGTCACATTTAGATATAAAATATATAAATATTAAATCCAACATGCACCAATACAAATGCAATGTATTACAATTTAAGATTTAATTTGTAATTACTAAACATGTCAATTTTTCCATGTTAACCAATACACAATGTACAACTACTCGAGTACTTGTCAAATCTAATTATCTATGACATAAATAAACATGTCAATTTGAACAAGTTAACAATTTTTTTTTCTAATATAGTCTAACAATGTACAACTATTGAAGTACTTGTCAAATCTAAAATTAATTATATACACAATATCATAGAAAAAAAATCAAGTATTTATATCATCATCTAAATGTCATCACTCTCTCCCAATTTATCAATTCAATTTGCTCCCAACTGGTTTATTTATGTGATTTATTTGATCTCTCATCCACCATTGTACCTACAAGATTAGACAATATGTAAGACTCGCCATAAATTGAGACGCAATCAAATCTATTTTTTTAATAAAAACAAGTAAATAAAATTTTTAGTCAATGAAATCAAATACATAAAACAAGAAATCAACCTATCAAAATTCAAGAAACACTACTCAATCCATAGCAACAAAATACAGAGCCACTGAAAAACAAGTCCATGAATCAAGAAATGTAGAGATATATTATCATCCTATAATATTTACTATGCATTTGTTTGGCTCTTTAACAGTTACCAAATTGGGGAAATTTAGAAAAAAGTTAGACAATTCTTGTGGTCAAATAGAAAAGGCAAGAAAAAAGTTGCAATTAAATGTGAATGGTGTTGCATAGAAAAATAAAAAGGTGGACTAGGACTAAAAGATCTAAAAAGACAGGGGATTGTTTTGGCAATGAAGTGGATCTGCAAGACCCTTAGAGGAGATAAGCCATGGAAAATACTAATAAGAAATAACATACAACAAGTTATACCAAAACAAGCCATCTTGGAAGAATATGCCTCTTTGTGACCTAGTCTTTGTTAAATTCCTAGTGTCCTAAATTGGTTCCATTATATTCAAGAGCATTTGGAAGGCATGGGAACTAAGCAAAGAATCAATCCTAAATAAATGTTTGGTGGAGGACTTAAACAAAATATCCCATTTGGTGGAATATTTTTCACAAGAATAAACCATTGGCACTCCTACAAGGGTGCTCTACAAAGGTATGGAATAAAAAAAATTCAATTCCAAAACCTAATAAACGATGGGTAGATAAAACCATGGCTCTCTTAGCCTAGAATTTAATATTCCTCAAACACAAAAAAGAACCTTTGAACTAATTAAAAAATAAAATTTTGTTGTGGAAAATAACAAAACATACAGTATTTGTAATATGCAAGACTTTGATTGGTTGGAGGACAATAGATTAATAGATTTAAAAGCAAAAGAAATGGGGTATTCATGTTACAACCTTGTCATATTGGTTACAAGGTCTCACAACTACAACAAAGAGAGGAATACCAACCATATTATATATTGAAGCAAAAAGGGAGATTGTGTAATGGTGTCAAGATATGGTAGAGTTGGGATATAGTCTTGAAATAACACAATTTAAAACATGTGTTGCTCACATTTGTGAGACTAGGACAACCCCCTTTAAATATGGTTTTCTTGGGAAGTCATGGTGGATAGGGTTTAAAAAAATATACACCCTAAGTTAGCATAGACAAAGATAGAGCTACCATGGTCAAACCATCCATAGTAGTTGTATTTTATGAAAGCTTAGAAAAAAATTACAAAGAAAAACAATATGGCCCACATCAGATTTGGAATTGTGATGAAACTAGTGTTCAAGCTGTGAGAAACTATGGTATGAGAGTAATAGCCAAAAATGGTTAAAGAAGTGTTCAATACATAATGTCAAATAGTAGAGAATGGATCACTATATTATCTTGTGTTAATATTGTACGTCAAAGAATTCTTAGATTCTAACTTTTCAAAGGTCAAATGCAATTGAAAAATTACATTGCAGGTTGTGAACCAAGGGCTTGTATGGCAAACCAACCTCATGCATGGATGACCAAGGAATCATTCCTCAATTGGTTACATTCCTTTTCCAAATATGTGCCTAATAGAGTTTCACCTAACAAAAGACATTTGCTTAACTTTGATGGCCATGGAATTCATGTGGCACTTCCCACAATTTAAGAGGCAAGAATTTTAGGAATTGATCTCCTTACATTGCTAGCTCACATAAGCCACAAGATCTAACCTTTGGATGTAAGTGTATTTTCTCATTTTAAGAACTATTTTAAAAAGTGAGAGATCAAAGTGGATGAAAAAAAATCATAGATTAGAAATCAATAGATCTAAATTATCCCACTATGTAGCTTAGCTTTCAAAAAGGCCCTCACTATAGATAGCATCAAGGAAGAATTCAAAAGAACTGGTATTTGTCCATCGAACCCAAAAACACTTATGAATGATGTGAATCCTAGTAGAGCATTTCATGATGATGTTGAAGAGGGATATGAAACAATTGCAATTGAGAGTATTCTAAGATTTGCAGGAGTTAGTGAATTTGATATTCAAGAAAGTACAAAAAAAATTCAGAGATAAATGTTGCAATTGAAATACAGTTGCAACATGATCTCGCCACTAGTGAATAACTGCAACCAAAATCACCGGTGAACAAATCTACCAGAGTCCACCATTGATGCATAGTTACAACCATATTTTTCCACTGATGAATAGTTGAAACCAAATTCTACCCTTGGTCAAAATGAACAGGTATTATGTATGCACCATAGTGTGCAAGATATATCATAATTGAGTATTCCTACTCATGTAAGCATATTGAATTACATCATGGAAGGTGCTAGAAACCTTTTTTGTTAACGTGTACTTATATAATGAGGATGTAATATTTCCAATGCTATCCCCTCCTCAATCTCTTCCAAACATATTGATTCCATTACTATACAACAACTATAGAGTTTGGTACATAGAAGATGAAGAGATTGGCGTAGAAGATGGAGATATTTTATCAAAATTAAATGATAGCTCTATGGATGAACACATTGCAAATCCATATAACAACCAACCAGAAGGAAACCAAATGTAATCAATATCATCTTTTCTAAAGCTTCCAAATGCAAGGGTGAATGAGATTTCAGATCAAATTAAGGTACCAAATGTGCAATTGATTGGAGATTCTACTATATCTAAGAATGAACCTATTAACAAAATTTAGATAAAATTAGATGTGGACCATGCAATCAAAGGTGTTGAGGATAATGATTACTCTATATGAGTTGTCGCCAAGAAATGGGGTACTCCTATTACAACCTTGTCATATTAGTTACAAGGTCTCACAACTACAACAAAGAGAGAACCACCAACCATATTATCTATTGAAGAAAAAAGGAAGAATGTGCAATGGCACTAGAATGAGATACCATATCCAATTAAGGTACCAAATGTGTAGGTGATTGGAGATTCTAATATATCTAAGAGTGCACTTATTAACAAAATTTGGAAAAAATCATTTATGGACCATGCAATCAAAGATGTTGAGGATAATGATTACTCTATCTGAGTTATTTCCAATAAATGGGGCATTCTTGTTACAGCCTTGTCATATTGGTTATAAGGTCTCACAACTACAACAAAGAGAGGCCCACCAACCATATTATCTACTAAATAAGAAAGGAAGATTGTGCAATGGTTTCAAGACATATGGTCCTAAAATAACATAATTTAAAACATATATGTTTCTCACATTAGTGATACTAGGATAAACCCCTTTAAGAATGGTTTTCCTAGGAAGTCACTGTGGATAGGGTTTGAAAAAAGACATCCTAAGTTGGAATTAAGAATTACAAAATGCATAGACAAAGATAGAGCTACCATGTTCAAACCTTCCATTGTAGTTGCATTTTATGAAAACTTGGCAAAAATTTGCAAAGAAAACAATATGGCCCACACCAAATTTGGAATTGTGATGAAATTGGTGTTCAAGCTGGGAGAAATGGTGGTATGAGAGTAACAGCCAAAAATGGTTCAAGAAATGTGACATACATAATGCCAAAAATTAGAGAATGGATCACTATATTATCTTGTGGTAATGTTGTATGTTAGAGAATTCTTGGATTCTACCTTTTCAAAGGTCAAAGTCAATTGAAAAATTACATTGCACAGGTTGTGAACCAAGGGTTTGTATGGTGACCCAACCTCATGCATGGATGATTAAGGAATTGTTCCTCAATTGGTTACATCACTTTTCCAAATCTGTATCTGGTGGATTTTCACCTAACAAAAGACATTTGCTTATCTTTGATGGTCATGGAAGCCATGTGGTGCTTCCCACAATTCAAAAGGCAAGAATTTTAAGAATTGATCTCATTATGTTGCTAGCTCACACAAGCCACAAGCTCCAACCTTTTGATGTAAGTGTATTTTCTCATTTTAAGAACTATTTTAAAAGTGGGAGATCAAAGTGGATGGAAAAGCATTATAGGTTAGAAATCAATATATTCCACCTATGCAGCTTAGCATTCAAAATGCCCCTCACTACAAATAACACCAAGGTAAGATTTAAAAGAACTGGTATTTGGCCATTAAACCCAACAACACTCATGAATGACATGAATTGTCGCAGAGCATTTCATAATGGTGTTGAAGACGAAGATGAAACAATTGCAATTGAGAGTATTCTAAGATTTGTAGTCTAGTTAGTGAATCTCAAATTCAAGAAAGTATAGAACAATTTCATAGAGAAAATATTACAATTGAAATACAACTGCAACATGATCTTGCCACTAGTGAATAGCTACAACCAAATTCTTCTAGTGGTGAACAACTACAACCAAATTATATCACTAGTAAACAACTCCAATCAAATTCCCCCATTGATGAATAGTTGCAACTAGATTTTTCCACTGATGAACAATTGCAACCAAATTTTGCCCCTAGTGAAAATGATCATGTATTCCATATGCACCATAGTGTGCAAGATATATCAAAATTGAGTATTCCTACTCATGTAAGTATATCAGATTACATCATGGAAGGAGCTAGAAACATTTGTGTTAACCTGGACTTAGATAATGAGGATGTAGGATTTTCAATGGCATCCCCTCCTCAATCTCTTTCGAACAGATTGATTCATTACTATGCAACAACTATAGAGTTTGGTGTAGAAAATGAAGATATTTTATCAAAATTAAATGATAGATTAATGGATGAATACATTGCAAATCCATATAATAACCAACAAGAAGGCAACCAAATACAATCAATATCATCTTTTCTAAAGTTTCCAAATGCAAGGGTGAATGAGAAATATTCTCATGAGAGTGGTGGCTCAATTAGGTTGAGTTAACAGTCTCAAATACTCACAAGAGATGAGTACATGAGAATTTACATGGAGCAAGAAGCCAAAAAAAAGAGAAAACAAATTTGAAGGCAAGAAAAAAAGAACAAGCAAATGAGAGAAAGGCTACTAGAGCTATTGAGAGAGCTAAAGGACAAAAAAACTTGAGAATGCAATGAAGAAGAAAAAGAAAGAATAACTATAAATAATACAAAGGCCAAAGAAAGAGAAGAAAAAAGAATAGGTGGAAAGAATGAGGGAATTTGAAAAGGCAAGGAAGAAGCTAGATAAACAAGGGCATTTAAGCAACCCCTCAAATCCTATTCCAAAAAATTCAATTCTTAGGGACATGATTAATATTTATACCCTTGCTTTTCATATGCTACCAATTATCCAATCAACAATCAGATTTGTACAAGTCAATTGCAAATTCAAATAGCACCTACCAAGGAGCAAGCAAATGGAGGATCAAGTTCTAACATGGCAACAACAACTAATGATGATCATTGCTACATGCTTCCCCTATGGAGGTTGTAGTCAGAATTCACATGAATGATAATGGGATTGCCAAGCGAACATTATTTTGTAAGATGTGATATACTAGATATAGCGAATTATTTTGACAAAGTTCATGCACAACTCCATGTTTATTGTGAGAATTATATTTTATAAATATAATTTTTTATCCAAATTTGAATCAAGTTATATTTCTTGAAAAAACTTGTATTTTTTGTAATATACACACAAATGCATATACATACATATGATTATATATGCATGTATCCATATGTATGTATATACACATACACGCATATTTACACACATACATGTACATAAACATATGTATGTGTTATTTTGGTAGACTTCATGTTTGCTATAATTTTTATATCTTATAAATACATGGCCTAATCCAAGTATGTATCTTTATATACGTGTCTTTATATACATATGCATATGTATATGCATACATATTCACAAGTATTTTATAAGTACATGGTTTGATCCAAATTTGTATCTTTATGTATGTGCATACATATTCCACATACGTATAAACATACATGTATGTATGTTTATATGTATCTTTGTATACATGTGTGTTTATATACATAATCTAATTCAAATTTGTATCTTTGTATACATGTGTGTTTATATACATATGCATATGTATGTGCATGTACATATTTGCATCTGTATAAATATAAATTTATGTATATACATATAAATACACAAAAATACATATATATTCATATGAGTATATATACACACATACATGTGTATAAACATGTATTTATTTATATACATGTTTATAAACATATAAATATATATTTTATATCGACATACATATAGAAAGACACACACATAAAGAATGACACAAACATATTTACACACATACATGCATATAGAAAGACACACACATAAACAATCATTGGAGTAAATGTTTGTTGTATGGTAGCATCTATTGTTCATAGAGCCTTTAGATTCTAATCCTAACATTATGCTTCTATTGTGTACTATTGTATTAACCTAGACTTAATTAGGGAATTGAGCTTATACATGAAAAAGATAAAATATATATATATATATGAATTCAAATATATAAAAGTTTATAATTATGTGGCTGACTGGTGGAGAAGTGGTAGACCTGCTTTCGGTACGGAAATGTGCACCTTTGCTAAACTTCTTCAATATGTGAAATATCAACTCAAGGGGTGGAATCTTCATTGCTTTGGGAACATCTTTCATGCTGAGGCGGTTGCTCAGGCTGAATTGGATGGTATCACGAGACTGATACGGGAAGGTGGGATGACCAAGGATTTGCTTCAGGAAGAGGCTCAGGCTTTGAAAGCTCTAGAGGAGTGTGAGATGCGGGAGGAAATGTATTGGAAACAAAAGGCTCGGATAGAGTAGCTTCAAGAGGGGGATAAAAACACTACTTTTTTCTTCAATTTAGTTAAGTCCAAGAGGCAAGGCAATTCTATTTCAGCTCTGGTGAATGACAGGGGTGAGCAGCTCTCCTCCTTTCTTGAAATCTCGGGTTAAGCAATGCATTATTTTTCCTCTCTTTTTCGGGAGGATTCGTAGGGGGGGTCTCCGGAAGAAGCCTAGGTTCTTTCTTGTATTCCCCCTCTGGTTTCTAGAGAAATGAATGAGCTTCTTATGAGTAATATCACACTGGAGGAGCTAGAGGGGACTATTTTTGAGATGAAGAAAGTGAAAGTTCTTGGTCCTGATGGATTCTCGATCGAGTTTTTCCAAGAATTTTGGGATATCATCAAGTTGGACCTTTTGGCAGTTGTTCAGGAATCTCAGCAAAACAAGCAGATGCTCAGAGTGTTAAATTCTACCTTTTTAGCCCTCATTCCCAAGTGTGATGGGGCTAATAGGTTAAGTCAATTCCGTCCCATTTCTCTTTGCAATGTCATTTATAAAGTTATCTCTAAGTTAATTGCTGACAGGTTAAAAAAGGGGCTTAAGGAGCTGATTTTTGAGGAGCAGAGTGGTTTTGTGGCGGGAAGGAAAATTCTGGATGGGATTGTTATTACAACCGAGACCATTCATTCTATGGCTAGCTCTAAAGAAAAGGGGATGTTCATTAAGTTGGATATGGCTAAGGCTTATGACAGGGTCAGATGGTCTTTCGTTCAAGAGATTCTCAATGTTTTTGGTTTCGGGGAAGATTGGATTCATTGGGTTATGAGCTGCATTACTTCAGTTTCTTTCTCTATGATTATTAATGGAGAGCACTCTGAGTTATTTGGGGCATCTAGGGGGCTTCGTCAAGGGGATCCCCTCTCTCTGTATTTGTTTCTTCTCTTTGTTGAAGGTTCGGGGAGATTGATTAGAAGAAATGTGGAGGGTGGTCTAATCCAAGGTTGGCGGTGGGGTGGTGACTTGCCTCCACAGTCGCACCTACAGTTTGTGGATGATACTGCTCTGATGGGAAAGGCTACAATGGGAGAAGCTGCTAATATTCGTAGGGCATTGGATGTCTACCTGATTGCCTTAGGGCAATTAATTAATGAAGATAAATCTTCCATCTTCTTTTTTAATACTTCGGGCCCCATTCAACAGTGGATTGCTCAAACCTTGAGATTTTAGATTGGGAATCTTCCTTTGACCTATCTTGGTATTCCCATCTCAGATGGGCGATTGCCCAAGGATTCCTAGAAGAATATCTTGGATAAATTTTGGGTTAAAGTTAATCACTGGGCTCATCGATGGTTATCTTTTGTTGGGCATGTTCAGTTGATCAAGTTCGTGGTGCAGGGTTTTCCCATTTATAGATGCATGCTCCAGGTTGCCCCTGTGAGCTTTGTTAAGGAGTTTGACTCTATGGCTAGACAGTTTTTATGGGTTGGATGTTTGATGTCTTCTAAATGGAGTCTGGTTAGATGGGAAGTTGTTTGTAGCCTGAAGCAGTATGGGGGTCTTGGATTGCGGCAATCGGCTTTGACTGGGGTGGCGCTGGCTGCGAAGCTGTATTGGCAGTGGTGCACTGAGCAGGATAAGATTTCGGCCAAAGTTCTGTCTCAAAAGTACTTTTTGGGAATTCCTCATAATGATATTCCTCGTTATCCCCTTGTCAGGAAGGGTTCGGTGATCTGGGGGACTCTCAAAAAGGGGGCTGCTCTTATTAAGGATGGTTTATTTTGGATTTGTAAGCAGGGGACTGAGGTTCAGTTCTGGTCTGATTCCTGGGATGGCTCTCCTCCTCTCATCTCTCAGTACCCTAATTTATTGAATTTGCTAGTGGTTTATTGAGGCTGGTTGGTCACAGGTGAGTGACTTTAAATCCTCCTCCTTTTGCAAACAGCTTGAGGTGGCTAGATGGAAGTCTCATGATGTTTGGCCGGATGTTGGTCTTCAAGAGGAATGTGTTGTGTTTCAAAGTGTTCTTTCCATTCGTCGATGTAGTTCTCTCCGGGAGGAAGATGTGCTTCCTTGGTCTCCTAATCCTTTGGGTGTTTATACTATGGCCTCTGGATATAAGGTGTTATTGTCCCACAGGATGAATGGGGAGGAAGTTCAGTGGTGGAAGGTCTGGAACAAGTTCTCCTGGCCAATGTGTAATTGCTTTGTCTGGATGTTGACCTAGAATAAGTGTTTGACTTGGGACAATATCTGGAAGAGGGGTTTCCATGGCCCTTCTGTCTGTGTTTTGTGTGGGGCTGTCGAGGAGGAGTCTTCTCACTTATTTTTTCACTGTCCTTTTGCTATCCAGATTTGGCATTTTTGGTGGGGCATTTGGCAGAGCCCCTATGTTCATGCTTCCTCCTTGATTGACTTTTAGAATAGTGTGGGTAGGCCTCCCTCTATGACTTATTTCTTACAGGAAGTGTGGTTATGGGGCCTATCTTTCTGCTATGGCAAATTTGGTTGGAACGGAATAGGCGTATTTTTCGAGGTGAGAAGCAGTTGGTGCAACAAGTCTAGCAACGAATTTTGAGCATGATTTAGGAAATGGAGGCTAAGTGTGTTGTGATCTTTCTGTTAGAGAAAAGGGATGTTGAGGTAGTCGAGAGATTGGGGATTCAGGGGTTGTCTGTGACTTCTGCTTGTGTCAGGAGAGGGCGAAAGGCGAAGCAGAAAATTCATAGGATTGGTAGTTGGCAGCCCCCTCCTGATGGTGTTTTGAAGATCAATACTGATGGCTCTTCCAGGGGAAATCCGGGACCTGCTGGTATTGGGGGGATTGGCAGGGATTCTTTAGGTTTGGTGGTTTTCCTCTTCTCAATCCATGAGGAGTCGAAGACTATCAACATTGTGGAAGGCTTGGCAATCCTCTGTGCCTTTGAGAGGGCTCATGCTTTGGGGTGGAAAAGGATTATTTGTGAATCTGACTCTCAGGTCTTGATCAGTTTGCTCATTGAGTGAAAAGTGGTTGGAGTCAGTTGGCAGTTGGCTATGATTGTGCAACAGATTTTGCAGGTTAGTTCATTAATGGAAATGGTGACTTTTGTTCATATTCCGCGGGAGTGGAATAAGGTTGTTGATTGCTTGGCAAAATGGGCCTCTGAGCGTGTCGGTGGGTGGAGAATCAAGGAGTGGGAGCTTATTCCTCTGGAGCTTCGCCATGATTTGGAGGGAGTTCTGGCTGAGGATAGGGCTGGTTTAGGAGTTGGCTGACTTTGGTTGTGCTATGTTCTTTTGCTTTTGTTGTTTCTTGGGACTTTGGTCCTGCTTTCATTGTAATGTTCCTTTATGAGTTTCAATAAATTTTTTACTCCTTTTAAATATATATATATATATATAATTTCAAACAACAAAATGTGGTTCATTGCCTTAATGAGGTCTAAATTGACCTCACCTAAAACCAATAGTGACTTTTTCCTCCTTTTACACAATGTGTGTACATCAACTCTCCCCTTTTCTTTCAACTATGTTTTCCTACGATTCATTGCAAAGATAATAGTTTTTCACAATATAAATAACTCAATGATAGTGATGATATTAGTTGAATTAGATTCTAAGTTCTATCTTAACTCTTCTTATTTTTATGAACTGAACTCAAAGTCTTCTCTCAACCATTTTCATGGAATGGATAATCGAACAATATATATCTTATCAATTTTTGTACAAACATATTGTAGAGAAAAATACATTCCTTGAAAGATGTAGTGTGGATACACCTTTAAAAATACAATAGATACAAAAAAATTCATCCAAAGTGTAGCTACAAGTGTCATGGAAAAACTATTATACCACTGGTGATCCAACTCAAACTGTAGAATAGACAATAGATAGAAGTGTCATGGGACTTTAGCACAAGTGCAACTAATAATATCAAGTTTCCACAATCCATATCAATTGATGTTGCACACGTTTCTGGATTAGATTGTGTAAGATGTTTTTGCATCAACGTTTCTGATCACACTCTGTAATCCATCATCATGATGAAAGAGCTCAAGGAGAAAAGTGGTTAGTTCCAGATCCAAGCACAACCTAAACAGAAAAACAAGAGGGGGAGGAGAAAGGAGGGAGAGGGGAAGGTTGCACAATGACCAAAGAAGACAAGACAAATAAGATTAAAAAATAAATAAAGAACATGAAGACAAAGATAACATGTATGTTATAGTTAAAAAATGAAATTACAATTAGACTATAAGTTATGAATATAATGAATTAAAAATAAAATTAGGTGCAAAATGATATGAAAACATTTAAAATAACAAGGTAGAACTTACAAGATAAGTGAATAATTCAATAATTATTTGCCCAATAAATAAAGAAGCAACTATAATAAGCAAAATAAATCTAATATATATAAATGCAAATAATATTAGGCAATTAAAGCAAGCAAATAATGAGAGAAAGAAAATAAACTTAAAAAGATATGAAAAAGGAAATTAAAGCTAAAAGTAAAGAATATGAAAGAAAGAAACACCACCTAGAAATAACAAAAGATTAAGGGAGGTTTAATGCAATTAATTTTGAATATTAAAGAAACAAGAATGAAAAGCACAAAAATCAAAGGAAATGTGAATAAGTTGGCAAATGAATATACATACAAATAAAAACACATTCAAGATTAAAAAGAACAACAAACCTAATTAAAGAAAAAGAAAAAGAAAAAAGAAAGAAAATTGTAATAAACATACAAGTTAAAGATTAAATGTAAAATTAAAATTAAAATTAGATTATAACAATATGTTAAGAATATGATAAATTAAAACTTAGTGTAAAAAGCTAGACAATTTTAAATTAAAAGTAAGCTAGAACAAAAAATTGAGTTAAAATTCAATGATTATTAAAAAAGAAGAAAGAAGCTCTTAAGATAAGCAAGAAATATCTAGAATATACCAATGCAAATAAATAAACAAGGCAATTAAAGCAAAAATTACTAAACAAAAAATACCTTGAAAGGAGGATAAAAATTGGAAAGCAAAAAGAAAGAACCAACAACTAGAAACATAGAAAGAAACAAACAAAAATTTAAAGGAACAAACAAACATAGTCTAATTTTAATTTCATTTTTAAACTATAACATACATGTTATCTTTGTCTTCATGTTGTTCTTTATTTATTTTTTAATCTTATTTGTCTTGTCTTCTTTGGTCATTGTGCAACCTTCCCCTCTCCCTCATTTCTCCTCCCCCTCTTGTTTTTATATTTAGGTTGTGCTTGGGTCTGCAACTAACCACTTTTCTCCTTGAACTCTTTCATCCTAATGATGGATCACAGAGTGTGATCCGAAACGTTGATGCAAAAAACTCTTACACAATCTAATCCAGAAACAAGTGCAACTGTAAGAAACATGATTGTTGATTTAGAGAGACCTCCTAGAAATCTAACAACCATTGCTATCCATGTAACATATTGTTAAGAAGAATATAAATTAATCATAAATTTTAAAAATTTAGGTTATGCCATTAAACATGATAACACATTACAAAGAGTCTGAAAACAAAGCAAAAACTATAGCCTATGATTTTTCAATTTCAAATTTGAAGTAGTAAGTAAATGAAACCAAAATATCCTTCATTTTTTACAAGGGATAGCTAAACAATAAATTATAATGCCCAAAACACCTTTGAAACAACAATATTTTCCTACTAACGTGACAAATCTAACTATCACATATATAAATGATCCAAAGATCACAAAAAAGATTAAATAGTAGGACATAAATTTAGAATTATATCACCACGATTACTATATAGCAGAAATAAACTTAACAATAATGACAATTACAATGCGAGATGATCATTAAAATGGTTTCTAGCCAACTAAATTGAATTACCTTTTTTTACCTAGACTAAAACTATGTAAGAATATTGGGTGTATACTTTATGCTCTGACATCCTTGCAGTTTTAGAAAGGAAGAAAGGAAAGAAATCAAATTAATGGATAAAATCATCAAAGATAAAATGGATAAAATCATCAAAGATACGACTGAGTACATTAGGGTCAAAGGCTATAATGGCAAACATAGAGAAGTAGTTAGACATGTTAATCAAGTGAAGACAATAAGGTATGACACAACCACCCTATAAATTAAGTGATAATAAGATAACACCAATATCATAAGTCAATTATTTTGATAACCATATAAAGTAAGCTAAGAATATGTAGAAAAAATCCACAAAAGATTACCAAGAAGATGTCTCTAGGTTTTCTCATCCTCAACCTCAATTAATATCTACCTTTTTTATGCTTCTTCTACAACTATGGATAATACGATTAGTGTAATAGTTTGTAGAATGTTCGATGTATGAGTCAAAATTTTAGGGTATGTGTTTCAGATTGTTAGATTAAGGTGTAAAATTTTAGGGATATGATTTATTATTTTAGGTTATAGGATGAAGTGATTTTAGGGTTAGTCATTAAATTTTAGGTTCTAGTATGTAACAAATTAGATTAGGTGTTGATATTTTAGAAGATAGAGAAAAAAAATTTGAAGAGGAAGTGAAAAAATAGAATAGAATTGAAATAGGTTTAGATATAGTTTTGTGTTGTATAAAACTATTTTTCTAAATAAAAATGTTATTTCTTTAACATAAATTGTGTTAAAAGTGTTTAATTATTGGCTCCTCTTTGTGAAGTATGAGGGTAAGATATAACAAAAATAAGTGTTATTAAAAAAATTTGGGATCACTTAAGTGTTTAATAAGTTATATTTAGAAGAGAAATATGAATTTTTTTTTATAATAATGATATTTTAATGTTTTTTTTTTTTTATCCGTAAGGTGATGATTTTCTATATATTTAAAGAAAAATATACATTCGTCTGCTATGCAGGAATAAATACATTGATGTTCTTCAAATAGCCAAAAAAACACTGAAAAGTTCAACCATTTACGTATTGGAATCACCGAACAAAGGGTAAACACATAGTCATCCTTCAACAAAATTTGCAAAAAACTAAACCCTGGTTCGAAGAAGCTGCAAGTATCCAGACAAAACTAAACAAAAGACCAGAGAGACACCAACCCGTAGCCTGCTGAGTTACCAGAATCCGTTTACCTCTGCAAAACAGACGAAAGCTTCCACCCAATCTACTCCCACCACCGACACTAACTTCACTTTTTGCTTCAAAAACTCCACTACCATTTCTGTCAGCTTGCGGTGTCTGTATAAATCGGGGCCTTTAAGGTCCAGAAGAAAGGGGTAAATCTTAACCGCATCATCCGAGTCCCACATAGAAGCAAGGTCCGCAGGGCGCGGTATGCCTTTACCCAAAAGAGCCGCTTTCAGAGTAATGTCGATGCCTCCGAGCAAGTCTTTCCGAAACATTTGCAGCATTAATTCTTTAGCCATCGTCTTCGGGGTGGCAATATCCAAGAGCGCAACGAGGAACCTGGATGAAATTTGGGCGTTGTCTCGGGCATATTCTTTTCGCTCTAAATGTCCCTTTCCAAGAACCATCTTCACTGCTGCGACCGACACCGGGGTGTCCTCGATCAGGATGCGTTTTAAACGCTAGTCTGTTACCTCCCGAAATGCAATTTGTCTTTTTGTTGCCATTAAGGAGACAGGAGTGTCGACACCAAAGGATTCAAGCCCTTCCGCCGATATGATAATGGTGAACTTCGATTTTGATTGCCTCTCCATTGCCACAGAAATAACCGGTGCACCCTACAAAATAAACACAAAGGCAAGAACCAAAGAGCCGAACCTAAATTTGGGAACGGTCATTATGATATTAATAGAAAACCTTAATAATGAACCGCCAGCCATCGCATACGGAACCAGATTAATGGCTTTACAAAACTGTCCTTCGCATGAGTAGAAATGCTTCCCCTAGTCACTTCAGCTTAGATCAGTTATCAATGCAAATTGTGGTGATTACCACACGACACGTTCGCGCCCAGAATAAGGACTACCGTGCGCTACGTGTCCCTCAGACGGCTTCGTGAAAACTAAGCCCAACATGCCTCAAAACCCATTCTTTTAAAATTTGAATTATAATGCTGCCTATTAACCTTACCATAAACTTCCGCAATCCGCTAGGTTTAGCCGGTTGTCTTGATTGCTATGCACCAAGCCCGAATGCCATCCGTCCGTCCCGTCCTCCACCTCAAGACCACCTAGGCACCCCGTGTCTAAGTGAAGGTCGGAGGGGGAGGAGCCCACCCATCCACCCATAATGAATCACATCTTTGAACAATCTTTGAATCCAGGGCCACAAACTCCCTGATTAGACAACTGATCTGCTTCAGAATTGCCTTCCCTGAGAGTGTGATTTAACATGACTTGCTCAAAAAATTTTAGCTGTTCCAAGGCCGCATCTAAAAAAACACCCAATTTCCAATTATGAATCTGTCTTGTCCTTAAGGCATTTATAACGACTGTTGAATCTCCTTCAATTACCAAGTTTTGAATGCCCAATTCTTTGCTTAGTTTTAGACCCAGGAGCAGTGCTTGGAATTCTGCAGCATTATTCGTTCCTTCTTCCAATGGCTGAGCTAGTTTCGCCAATACCGAACCAGTGCAGGACCTTATTATGCATCCGGCTCTGGACGGGCCCGGATTCCCTTTAGAAGCGCCATCAAAATTTAATTTGACCCACCCCGGTTCGGGAGGAATCCACTTTGTATTTTTTCGTTGTTCTGCCGTGGCAGCTTTGCCTGAACACTCCAGTGGCGGAGATTTGATTCCAAACCATTGCTTCGATATCCATGCATCCCATTTAGTGAAATTTAAATTCTTTGATTTCTCCTGCAGCTGAGCATTGAAGAGTTCTACAATGCAAGTCTCAATCTTGCACTGCAACTGTGGAATTGACATCTCTTTGTCCTGAAAAATGCGCCTATTTCTTTCCTTCCAAACTTCCCACACCAGAATTGAGGGGGATATTTTCCATAGATCTCCGAAGATGCAATGCTGATCATGACTTGGCCAAGAATTTAGACACTCCAAGAGGGTGCCAGGAAGAGCAGAGGACCATCGTAATTTATAGCGTAGCCAGCACCACACCTGCTGAGTGTAATCACAGTTTAGAAGTAAGTGGTTCACTGATTCCTCTGCCTTATAACAAAGAGGGCATCTGGTTGGGCCATGATAACCCAATTTTGTAAATCTGTCACCTGTGAGAATTCTACTCTGCGCGGCCGCCCAAGTAAACATCCCTGCTTTCGGTAAACATGCCTTATTCCAGCAAAGGTCTCAAGGTAGTTCTGATTTTGATTCTTGAGAGACTGATAACGCATTATATCCAGCCTTGGCCGAGTAGATTCTGTTTGGAGCAGCATCCCACCTCAATCTGTCTTCTCCCATTCTAGCCCATACTCTGCGTTTTGCTAACTCCTGCTCAAAAAATTTTGCCTCTTGGTCACCCAAATTCAAAGATCTCACCGATTTCCATTTCAGAATTCCCTCCTTCGCATTATCCGCGAAGTCTATATAATCCCTAACTTTTGAGCCCCAAAGTTGTTTTGTCGCCTCCATTATTTTGGAAAATTCAGGGACTTTTGCTAGTGCAAAATGGCCTTCCCACGAATCCTCCCAGAATAGTGCCCCTTTACCATCCTTTACCTCCCATGTGAGGAAATCTGAAATCAGATCTCTGCTGTTGTTGATGAAGTTCCAGATCCGTGAACCAGAAGGAAGAGTTTTTGCAGTTAGGAAATAATTTGGGTCAGGAACCAGATATTTTGCTCTGATAATCTTTACCCATTTTAGATTGGGCCTGGTATAGATGATCCAAGCCAATTTAGCCCCTGCGGCCTTATTTTGTCTTGAAACTACTCTCAGACCTGTCCCATCATTCTCACGCTTCTCACATACCTTCTGCCACTTTATGAGGGGGATTTTTTTTTTTTTCTGTGTTTCCTTTCCAAAAGAAATCTTTCATTACCAATGATATTTTAATATTTTACTACTAGGGATTCCATGATTAAGTTTTGGTAAAATCTTTTAAAAGTCATTTTTAGGACACTTCATGCTAGACATGTTATTATAACAAAGGTCCTACAATATTCCATGTAGAAGAACTACATGCTCACAAAGTTAGCCTGCACGACTACTGGCACCTCTCCCCTATATGATATTATTGTAAGAAGTGCTAACACATTCTCCTCTCAAATTTTTGAAGTTTGAATTGCATTTCAGTTATTCTATTTACTAAGTTTTTCTTGCATTGGAGTAGCTATTCTATTTCTTAGGAGGTATAATTCTCAATCCAAAAAAAACTTGAAGATGGCATATCTACATGCAAAGGTTGTTGGAAAAGTTTGTGAGATGGCCATTCAACAAGTGGCTACCATTTTATTTATTTTTGTTGGATATATTTCAATTTATTTGTTTTTATGTAATAATTAGTGGGTAAGGATGATACTTTTTATATGAAAATAGTAAAAAATGTGATTTTAGTATTGTTTTTATTTATACACAATTTTAAAGTTTAGATTTTATTTTTAGGTTGTTTATTTTCTATCTTGAGTCAAATTCATAGTCATGAGGGTTATTTAGATCCCTTTTCAACTCATGTAAATGACCTTTTAATTCTAAAAACAAAATTAAAAAATGGGCCCAATTTTTTCCCTCCAAGTGATTCTTGTGAGCTAACATGAGGTGTGAAATAGGTGAACTAAACATTAAGGTGTCGTATTTAAAGAGAAGCCCTAATTCATTTAAACATATAACAAATAAATTATGTTCATGATGATTGATTAATTTATCAAAGAAGTATTTTATTTCATAACAGTTTTGGTTAACCTAAATGTAGAGGAACTCTTAGGGTTTCCTCCCAAGCTTCATGATTTCTCTATTAGGGTTCCATATATGAATTTTCTATTACATACCATTAATTGTATATCTAATTAGGGTATACACCCATACTTTGTTGTATCTCATTGTTATATCCTTTATTTGGGTTAGACTAGTCTTTCAAACTCACTCACCCACCCCTTTCAATTGTGGTATATTATGTGATCATTCCTTATGGATTCTCATAGACCATTACCTCTTGATAGAATACATGCACACTTTGTTGATTTTAATATAGTTATATGTTGTGTCATGTGATCCTTTTATCCTAGATAATCTTATGTCCTATTCTATAGATGGTGAGGTATGTTTTATGGATGTATTATTCCATCACATGGGTAATATTTCTTCTTTTTCCAAGTTGGTGATTGCTCATTAGCCTATAGGCTACATATAGTGTGAATTTTCACTTGAAACTTGTCTCACGCCAATATACAATATTCTTCCTTTGGTACACATCTCTCATAAACAAGTTTCACCTCGAAACATGTATGCGCTAGAGGTCATTTAAATCATTACTTTATAGTCCACACAATATAGGTCATAGTGAACAACATTAATCAGTTGGTATGTGCCGACAACTCTTTAATTAATTTATTCAAACAAAAATCCATTTGATGAGGCTTATGGCTTGTGTGAATGGTTTGGATGAATCTCTTTGGGTGCCTCAATAGGTCTAATGTTTTTACTCCATACCGCATAAATTCTAGAAAGCGGCCCATGTGCAATGGAATGTGCCACTATTGAGTCTTGACCATAATTTTCTAGATGGGACAATTAGTGATAACTTGGAGGAGATTGGTTCTAGTTCATCTCATTTTTAAAAAAAATTTATCGTGGTAGGGTTTCATAAAGTTTTCCTATGCAAAATCGTGAGGTAAGTCACTCGCCATGGTTTCAATAAGTTATATTATTTTAGAATATGTACACAACTAGATCATCAAATATTTTGAGTCATTTCATTGTACATAGCTTCTAGTCTTGAAATCCTAACATCTAGCATGTTTTGTTGATTGAAGGCTTGTTGCTTGAAGTCTAAGTGGCTTCAAATCATTCCAATCTATAGTACCAAAATACAAAACAAAAAACATGTATATTTTAGTAAATACACAATACCAATAAAATTAAATTCAAGCATTCATCTATAACTCTTATTAGAAAGTAGCTCAAACAAAAACTAGTTATGTTGGCTATGCTTTCCTTACCTTATGTTTAGGACCCGTTGAGGAGCTCCATCATACAAAGAGAACCATCCAATATCAAGGGAATGGTAGTATAAAATGCCCCCCTCCACTTTCTCCATAGTTATAGTCTAAGTGATAGTTGAACGAGGTAGCTGAGAAGAAACCTGCAAATTACAAAAGCTATTGGAAGCTAGTTGTGTAAGGGACTTAAGAGGAGGATCCCCATGATCCCCGACCTCTATTGTTGAATGGGGTAAGAGGAAGAAAGCAAGCCAACTATTATTATTGCTACTATTCATGGATTTCACTAGTAAACAAATTGTAATGTTACTAAACCTTTTCACACAGCATATGTGAAACAACAATAGCATGAGATGATGTTGAATGGAAGGAAGAACAAGTGATTGCAGGAAATCATAGAGCATTGCAAGCTCTGAAGGAGCTTTTGTTATGGCCTATTCTATTTTAAAAGGAAGCCAATATTCTAGGACTAAGGGTGAATAATTATGTTAGTAATTTTTATATATATCATCAATATTATACCATTTTCTCTTCATGCATATGAATATACATGACCAATTTTCATAGTTGATGGAAAATGTTCTTCCAACACAATGGTCAAAGGGTTTTCCTTTGTATGTACCTCCAAGAACTAGCAAGGTATGAACCCTTCCTAAATTTATTTGTACTTGTATTCTTTAATTAAACTATTCGTAATTTGATATGGAAATATTTAAGACAAGCTTAATTTATGCAATTGTATGAGAATGTCACACATATGTAACTTTGATTTTTTAAATTAAATGCATACTGTAGACATCTAAATTTAATCACTCCCATATGATTAAATTTACTCCCTTTTCGTCTATCATATTAAATATTAATTTATTAAATTAATATTACACCTTTTGTCTCATATCTGTAAAGTATTTAATTTAATAACTAAATACTTTATCTTTCACTTTCTTCCTCTCTAAATTAAATAAATACACCAATTTATTTAATTTAGTCATTTTTGACCCTTTTGATTTAAAATCAATTTAAAATTCTTCATTCTCTCTTTCCTTGTCACATCCTCCATGATCTCGCTCTAATCTGAATTAATTTAATTAATTCATGATTATGATGTGCATCCTCTTAATCAAAGATTAATGTCACATCCTCCTACATTTGCCACTTGCCTCTAATCTTCTATTAATTATTCTAATCAAATATTTGCACAACCTTAACCAAGGTCATTAGCCATATTTAGCACCACCTTTTAGTCAACCTTTGCATTTATCTCTTTTTAGCATTGACCCTCTTTTCCATGTGAATTTTTAATTCACATTTATTTATGCTTGATTTTTCTCTTCCCTATATGAATTTTTAATTCACATTCTATCTTCCAAGGCTTCTAGAACCTTGGACTTGTCACATCATCCACATGTGACCAAGTCCCACCTTTTTGGAGCTCACCTTTTATCTTTTAGACTCTCCTAAGAATGTGAATTTTTAATTCACATTTATTTCTCCAACCACCTCTCCTTTTCCCATGGAGATTTTTGAGGAATTCCAAAATTCCTCAAATGTCCCTTTCACTCTCACTTGGGGACAAGAAATTTTTTTTTGAGGAAATCTTCTCACTCCCCAAGGTACTTGAAAGGTACTTGTCCTTCCTCCACTTCATGTACCTTTTGGCCACCTCACTTACACCCCATCTCCTCTTAGCCACTTAACCATCCACATGTCAAGATGTGAGGGCTTGTGAGTTCTCAACCCACCATAGCCCTTCATCTTGACCTTGTTGGATGAATCTCAGCCGTTGAATTCTCTAGAGAATTCAAATTCTTCTATAAATACCCCTTCTTCAGGGGCATTTAAAAAAAACACTTTTTTTCATTTGAGCAACCTCATGCTATCAATTTGCATTCTCAAGCATTCACTATCATTTAGCCATCCACTTTGATCATCTTGCATATTCAATCTTGCATCTAGCTACACCAAAAAGCCATCCAAGGAGCACACAAATTCATCTAAATCAAGGGCCAACCAAGGAGTCTTCAACAACAAGGAAGGTATAATCGATTTGCATTTTATTTCATCTATTTTCCTTGTTTTATCATTCTTTAGGCTAATCATTGAAGTGTTCTTAGTTTTTTCCACTTGCATTTTTAGTTATTTTGCATATTAGAATAGGGTAAAATTCCAAGGTACACATTTCAGGCACGCCCGGTGGGACCCACAAATGGGTTATTGCATTTAACCTTCATTTTTGTTAAGTATTTTACAGAAAAAGGTCACAAAAAGGCGGCAACGCCCTCTATTTTACCGTAGAAAGGTGGCAGTGCCCTCTGTTTTACTGCAGAAAGGCGGCAACGCCCCTGATTTTGTCGCAGAAAGGCGGCAGTGCCCTCTTGTCTGCTACAGAAAGGCGGTCACGCCCTATATCTGATAATTTGATTTTTTCTAACAGTTTCCTGCAGTTAGGTGTATATGTCATTTTGCTTAGAAGATCTTTTCTAACACTTTCTTGCAGTAGGGCATACAACTTTTCTTTTTCAAAAATCTGATAAAGTTTCCTGTAGAGGGGCAGATATGCCCTTTCATTTTGAAAGGCTCTTTTCCTCTAACATTTTGCTGCAGAAAGGCGGTAGCGCCCTCTGTTTTGCTGCAGAAAGGCGGTAGCGCCCTCTATTTTACTGCAAAAAGGCGGCAGTGCCCTCTGTTTTACCGCAGAAAGGCGGCAGTGCCCCTGATTTTACCACAAAAAGGCGGCTACACCCCAAAACAACACAGTTTGGAAGCATATTATGGCATAATCGACCAAGAATGAAGGATAAGGTAGCTAACGTTTGCTTGCAGGGCCATTTATTTGATCAAATTTTTGAAAAATTATCCTTGTTGTTTGAACATAGTCTAATTAGAGGGAAGTAACCTTTATTGCTTATTGTGTTTGTTTATTATTGTGTCACCCAAGGGGGCATTAATTTGTTTTCACTTTCCCCTTGCACTTCGTGTGAGCCTAGGGAGTAGTTGGAAATGGTTAGTGTCTTCTTTTTAGTGGGACCTGCTTGGGGATTTCATCACCCCAAGGGACGATTCCAACCACGCGTACCAGCGGGGTATATAAAGGGGGGAGAACGAAAGTTGTACCCCAATTCAGTCACGTCATAATTGGCGGAGCGTCGAAGCTAGGGTGATACCTAGATAAACGTGAAGAGTTGGTCCGAGCCTTTTAGTATCTCGTTGGGGTTCCCGACTCACGCTTGTGACAGGCTGGTGTTCACGGTTGTGCCTCACATACTGAGAGTATATCGAGGACTCCCTAGAAGCCTTGTGCATCCTAGATTAAGACATTTCCTGGCCATACCCTTAACATTAATCATAGGATTGTGCTTGCTTGAAGTGTTTTCTTGTGAAAAACCTGTGAAATCTTTGATACATTGGCCTTATTTTATCATTTTGAGTCCTTGCCATAGCCATTGCCATCAAAACCAAGCTCTGTTTTAGTACAGAAAGGTGGCAGTGCCCTCTGTTTTACCACAAAAAGGTGGCAGCACCCTCTGTTTTACTGCAGAAAGGCGACAATGCCCTCTATTTTACCGCAGAAAGATAGCAACACCTCTGTTTTACCGCAAAAAGGCAGCTGTGCCCCTGATTTACTGCAGAAAGCTGACCATGCCCTTGATTTACTGCAGAAAGTTGACCACATCCCTGATTTACTGCAAAAAGCTGACCACACCCCTAATTCACTGTAGAAAGCTGATTATGCCCCTGATTTACTGTAGAAAGCTGACCACACCCCTGATTTACTGTAGAAAGCTAACCACGCCCCTGATTCACTATAAAAAGTTGACTACACCCCTAAGCATTCTGTTTCATCCCATCTTAACCACTTCAAACCCTCATTCAAATCATTTTCAACCCTTTGCTCATCCCTTCCATTAAATTATCCCCCTTTTCAAACATCCATTTCCATTAACCACAAATCTGTCCCATTGAAATCTTATCATTTACATCATCAAACCGTCACATCAAAAACCCATTAAACCTCATCTTAAAGGTTATTATCCCAATTGACCTTGGCGTTTGAATTTGATCACTAGCTTTCATCAATTTTGGTCCAAATCAATTTGCTTTCATCTCAAAGTGAATTTGGTGTCATCCTCAGCCCAAATCAATTCACTTCTACCTTGAAGGGGATTTAGTGTCATGATCGTCTATTTGTCCTTCAATCCAATCATCCAACGCCTCTAGTCATCTAAGGTGATTTCCTAAAATTAGGTTTTTTTGAATCTTATACCATCCCCAATCACCATCATACTTATCCAATCATCTAATCAAAGCACACTAGTCCTATCAGGATCATCCAATCACAACTATCCAATCAACGTCATCCAATCCTCTAATCTATTCAATTGAACTAATAAGGTCCTATAGTTGAATTTTCCCAACCAACCTTCATTCAATCACACAATCATCCAACTATCATCCCCCCATCCACACTAAGCCTTGCCCTTTTATGCCCATACAAACTCGATCTCAAAGCAAGAGACAAATGGCACAACAAGGTCAAGACTCGCAACAAAACGTTTCTCAAGATCCTAACAATGGGACCAACACATCTCAAGATCCTAACAATGTTGCAAACATCCCGCAAGATCCCCATAACAGTACCTCATCACAATCCAACATCGATGGCCAAAATACGTCACCACCCAGTGATGAAAACATGGTCAACCAACCTGAGATTACATTTGAGGAACATTTCAATAACCCCATTAATGCACAAATGACGGAACGCCTTTTCAAGAAACATGGGGAGGAAATCTTGGCCCACCTAATTGAGAAAGGTTTCAAACCTCCACCAGGTGTCAACCAATCCAACTATGGTGGTTCCACATCTAACCTACCCCAAGGTTCGCAAAACGCCCTAGGTAGTGCATATGATCCAAATATCCCTCTAGTGAAAGGTTGGCATCAACCTGAATTCAAAATTGTTGTTCTATATCATGTCAATAATCCCCCATTCCATGCCACCTCAGTCACGGGGGCTCCTCCACCAATTAATCCCAATGATCCTTTTGCTTACGGCATGTTACAAAACATCTCACAACAACTGCCATTAATGCTAACAACACCACCCCTTTCGAACCAACCCCCTGTCAATGCTGGAAGCACTCCTTTTACCACGTTGCCCCCACCTCTTGGGGCAACAAATCCTCCACCATCGGCATTCATATCCCAACAACCTCCCGCTATTACTCAAAATGCCTCTACCACACCTCAACTTTCTCACCAACAACAACCATCGCTTAATCCCTCAACTTCCACACAACCACCTTTACACCAGTCGCTAAGAAATCCATCTCAACCTCCGGCCCCAACCGTATCCCCATTCCTTGCATCCATCTTATGCCCACAAACTCAACCACCACACAACGCCCCATCTTGCCCCGCCTAACAACTAACATCACATCAACAACTTCCCCAACACTATGGTTATCATAACCAACAACAATACCGACAACAACCATCCTTTATAACCTCACAACAGTCACCCCAATACCCTCAACATCAACAAATCACTCCCCAACACCTTTCTCATGCCACCCAACAGTACGCCATCCATAATCCCCCAATCAATCCATCACAACAACAACCTTTGTATCATCAAGCGCTCTTGACACATCAGCAAGGGGCATCATCCTCCTATTATCAAAGACCGTACATCCACCCACAAACATTCTCTCAACAAGATCAACAACCATCATACCACCCATATTTGTCCAACCCATCCGCCTCCATGCCATCACTAGCCAACACAGACCCAGTGGAAATCAAAGCGGCATTGAAAGACCTTCAAGCAAGGACGGGTAAACAATCATTCAAATTTGAAGACATATGCCCATATCCATTTCATCCCTCCATCTCATTAATCTCGTTCCCTAAACATTTTGAAATACCAAAGTTTGACAAATAAAAGGGAAACAAGGACCCTAAGGCTCACTTGCAAGAATTTTACTCCCAATGTCAAGAGGTCATGCACAATGACAACTATCTCATGAAGCCTATTCCCACGAAGCCTGACAAGCCACGCCCTGGATTGGTTCATGACCCTCGAAAAAGGGTCCATAAAGACTTTTGCAGACCTGTCAGAAAAATTTGTATCCTACTTCTCTTTCAATTTGGAGAAGGACACGGACACCTTAGATCTCCTCAAAGAGAAACAACGTGAGGGGGAAACCTTTACTAGCTACCTACAAAGGTGGCATGCATTAGCAAGCCGAATGAAGACCCCTCTGAAAGAAAAAGACATAGTCACTCTTTTCATGGAAAACTCTCATCCCGACATGGCCCATAATTTTAGGTTACATTGTGTCACCACTTTCACGAAGATAGTGGAAAAGGGACCCATCCTTGAGCGTGCCCTTATTGCCAAGGGACACATCAAAATACATAGTAATGATAAAGAAAGGTCATCCAACGACAAGTCTTGCTTCTAGAATAAAAACAAAAATGCAGTAAATGACAGTGTCACTGACACCAAAAATGTTCAAGTGGCCAATACATCCCAGAAGCAACAATCATCTATACCTAATGCCATATCAATACCCTACGGGGCACCTCGCCCTCCTCAATAATCAAATCAGAATAGTCAAGGGAATGGCAAACGCCAATATGCTTAGTTGGGAGAACCCTTGAGTGTCATTTTTAATAGGCTTTTACAGGTCAACTATCCAATCACGTATCCTATTACCAAGCCACTTGATGAGTCCCAACCTAAACCTGATTGGTTTAAGGAAAATGAATATTGTGATTTCCACAAAATCAAAGGTCACACCCTCAATAAGTGTCAAGGTCTAAAGAACTATGTCCAAGACCTTATTGATCGAGGAGACATCAAGGTTGACACCAATCCTGCTTCATCGTCTAACGCTCAACTACAAATATATCAAAATGCCTTCCCCAACCACAATCAAGGCGCAAGCACATCCAACAACAATCCCCAAAACAACAGCACAAATAATGTGAGTTATAAAAATACTCCCCTCAATTATGATAACATTGTTCATTACGTTGAGCCAGTGGAGCCCCGCGTGTCCATGATACACGTCAAAGCTAAAGACCCCCAGTGTGTTGTTGCTACCCGAAGAACTCGCAACACTGTCCCCGTAGCATCCACCCCATCCTCGCAGAATCCTGTAAGTCCTCAATACAACATCCTTGACCACTTGGGAAAGACTCCTGCGCACATCTCTATTTTGGATCTGCTGAAGTCTTCCCCAGTGCACCAAGAAATTCTAAACCGAGCCCTACAAGAAACCCGAGTGCCAGATAATATTGACCCCACGCAATTCCAGGTATTAGTGGGACACTTGGCCCTGTCTTATCAGCTACATTGTAGCCCGAATGACATGCCAAACATTAACATCAACCATAATTGCCCCCTGCACATTGAAGTCATCGTAGCCCGACATAAAGTAAAAAGGGTCTTGGTAGATAATGGTTCGGCCCTCAACTTGTGCACACTAAAGTTTGTAAAGCAGATAGGGTACACTCAAGAGGACTTGAGTAATCAGATCATCACCATCAAGGCATATGATAATGCAGAAAGGGACTCTGAAGGGGTTATCAGTCTTCCTGTTCAAATTGGGTCGGTGACTCAGTATATTAAATGCCATGTCCTTGATCTGGACTTACCCTATAATCTCCTCCTTGGCCGCCCATGGCTTCATGCTATGAAGGTTGTCCCATCCACCTACCATCAATGTCTCAAATTCTTGGTTAACGAACAAGAGGTCACTATTTATGCAGACCTGCAACCATTCAAATATTGCCAAGCATTAGGAGACTCATTTCCCCATTTACATTACTGTCCTAGAGTCGAAATGGGGACACCCCCACCATCCCCTTCTTCTGTCACACCTGTCACTCCATCTTCAACCACTCCATCGTCCACTGCTTTGTTTCCTCCCCCTTCATCATCCACCATCACTAAGGTCCAGATCATTGACAAAGGTTGTGGGAATTATGAATTGCATTCAACTTTAAATACCTCCACCATGCTACCAACACCACATGTCTATGGTCAACCTTCACAAGCTACACAAATGAGTGAGGATAAGATCATTACCTTCGATGTCAAGAACATCCCCATTACCACTTCTTTGTCTCCTGCGTTAAGAACTGATACCCCAGAAGACGACATTAGTCAATGGATATACCGTGAAGAGCCTGAACTAGAAACTCCTTTAAAGGAATATTTTCAAGAAAAGTACCCTTGGCTAGCTAAGTTTGTAGAAAAACATGACTATCAAGGTGGAGGCCTAGGTAAAGAAGAGCAAGGAAGGATGCAACCTCTTGAAGCATCGATCCTCCCACGGAATAAAGGCTTAGGTTATGGAAAATAGAAAGTAGATCTTACAGCATCATCTAGTACTTCCAATAGTGTCAATATGGGCAACGGTTCCTTGGAAGACATACTGGAAGAAGAATCCATCATACTGGCATACGATGGTGTGGATCACCCAGACCTTTCATCCATGTTTGATTGCCTATCCATCTTCACGATTAGCCTTTCCCTCAAACACCCTGAACTCATCGATTGGGACCTACAAGATAGTACACCTGTTCATGTCTCTATGAACGAATATGTCAACTTCATGGGATTGGGGGAAGATGAATGCTCTAGCCGCAAAAATAAGAATAAGAAAAACAAAAAAGGGTCACATGGTGAAAACCTCCCCAAGGCACCTATTGATCCCAAAAAAGTAAAAACAAAGGGCGTATTCGACAGTGAAAAAATTGATGAGGCGCCTAAGGATGAAGACATTCATCTTCCCCTTATGGGAACTCAGTTATCTACCCGATCATCCATTCTAATTGAAGAGACTCAAGAATTTAATCTGGTTACTACCGAAAATCCTAAAATCACCTATGTGGCTAAGTTACTCTCAGAACAAGAGTATCCAGTCATCATGTAGCTACTCCAAGAGGGAATCATTAACTTTTCTTGGTCATATTCAGACATGTCAGGCTTAGACCCCGCCTTAGTGGTTCATCATCTAGACATTCACCCAGATGCCAAGCCTATCAAACAAAAGCTTCGCAAGATGCACCCGCAGGTAGCATTATTGGTCAAAAGGGAAGTGGAAAAGTTACTAGAGGCAGGTTTTATTAGACCAATTGACTACTATGAGTGGATCTCCAATATAGTACCAGTTTCCAAACCAAATGGAGATATTCGAATCTACACAGACTTCAGGGACCTTAACAAGGCCTATCCAAAAGACGACTTCCCTCTACCTAACATTGACATGTTGGTCAACCTCACAGCAGGACATGAGATGCTCTCTCTTATGGATGGCTTCTCGAGTTATAATCAGATTCGAATCGCACCCAAGGATCAACATAAAACCGCCTTCACAACACCTTGGGGAACCTTCTATTACAACATTATGCCCTTTGGTCTCAAAAATGCGGGGGCAACATATCAGAGAGCAATGACGGTCATCTTCCATGACCTCATCCATATCATCATGGAGGATTATGTTGATGACTTGCTAGGAAAATCTAGAACCAGAGCCGAACATCCTACAGTCTTAAGAAAAATCTTTGAGCGCCTGGAACAGTACAAGTTGCGCCTGAACCTGAAGAAGTGTGTATTTGGGGTCACATCAGGAAAGTTGTTGGGTTTCATAGTCTCTCAAAAGGGTATTGAAGTCGACCCTGCCAAAGTAAAATCCATTATGGACATGCCCCCTTCGTGCAATTTGAAACAGTTAAGGAGCTTCCAGGGGAAGGTGCAATCCATCTGTCGATTCATAGCATAGTTGGCCGACAAGTGTCAACCATTTACGCACTTGTTAAAAAAAAATTCATCTTTCAAATGGGACCCCATATGTTAGCAAGGATTCGATAAAATCAAAGAATACCTGGTCCATCCTCCTGTTCTTATGCCTCTAATTCTGGGAAAGCCACTTTTGTTGTATATCTCTGCCACGTCAGTAGCACTGGGGGCATTGCTAGCACAACATGATGAGTCCTCTAAGGAACGAGCAATTTATTACATCAGTCGGACCCTAGTAGGGTATGAACTTAACTATTCTCCCATAGAGAAGGCCTACCTCCCTGTCGTCTTCTATTCCCAGAAGCTTCGACACTATATGCTCGGTCACCCTGTAAAGCTAATGGCAAAATTGGACCCACTTAAATATCTCCTTTCCAGGACAATCTTGACTGGGTGGACAGCCAAATGGGTTATGCTACTGAGCGAATTTGACATAGAATATGTGGACCGCAAGGCTATTAAAGGACAGATAATCGCAGATCAGTTAGCAGAAGCTCCGTTAATTGATACTCATCCATTGATCACAGAATTCCCTGATGAAGAAGTCTTCTCCATTGATGAGACTACCATGTGGACACTGTATTTTGATGGATCATATACACACAATGGATCGGGGGCGGGAATATTGCTAGTCACTCCTCAAGGTGATTACATCCCCAAGCCATTCAGATTGGCCTTCCCCTGTACCAATAACATCACCGAGTATGAAGCACTTCTTACTGGCTTAAGGATTGCAATCAAATGGAACATCACCCAATTGAAAGTTTTTGGTGATTCTCAGCTGGTTGTTAAACAAGTCAATGATGAATTCCTGACAAAGGATGAGAAGCTGCTACCTTAAAAACGCATGGTCGATGATTTTAAGAAATTTTTCACTTCCATCTAGTTTGAGCAGATACCTAGAATTCGAAATAAAGCTGCTGATGCAATGGCCACAATTGGTTCTCTGATCGACATGCCCATCAACATAATAGAATGTGAATTCTTGGTTGAACAGCTGTTAATCCCAGCGTATGATATCCCTGAGACTGAGATGGTGTGCGAGATTGTAGGTCCCACTTCCCCTTGGTATCAAAACATATATACCTACCTTCATGACAACATCCTCCCCCTAGATCTCACACGCAATCGACGCAAATCCTTTATTCACCGCTCTTCCCATTACGTTATCGTCGGTGATACACTTTATCGTTGTGGGTATGATGGAGTCCTTCTTAGGTGTCTAAATGAGATTGAGGTCCATACTGTACTAAAGGAAGTACATGCTGGTGTTTGTGGGGGACATTCAAATGGTATGGCTTTGGCCAAAAGGATCCTCCGAGCAGGGTATTATTGGCCTACATTAGAGCATGATGCTTGTGAATTTGTGAAGAAGTGTCTCCCCTGCCAATAACATGCAGATTTGGTTCATGCTCCAACACAAGATCTCCAGCCCATTCTAGCTCCATGGCCTTTCTCTCAATGGAGCTTTGACTTGATTGGCAAAATTCACCCACCATCCTCTAACGGCCATACTTTCATCATTACTGCAACTGAGTACTTCACCAGGTGGGTGGAAGCAATGCCCCTTTCACAGATCACTGGTACTCAGATTTCCAAATTCATCCTCTACCATATTCTCTGCAGATATGGTATCCCGTCCACCATCCTCTCTGACAATGGAAAACCTTTTAAAAAACAAGCCATGAAACACCTTTGTGACACCTTCCATATCCAACATCGTTGGTCAACGCCTTATTACCCTCAGGGTAATGGTCAAGCAGAAGCAACCGACAAAACTCTTACCTGTATCCTCAAAAAGGTTGTCAATAACACAGGTCGAGATTGGCACCTCCACATTCACCCTGCCCTTTGGGCATATCGTACCTCCATCCGCACTCCTACTGGCGCCACCCCCTATTCATTAGTGTATGATGCCAAAGCTATCTTGCCAATTGAGGTTGAGCTCCCATCATTGAGAGTCTCCTTGAAGAACCTTATCAGTGAAGAAGATGCTTGTGTTGCACGACTTGCACAACTAGAATTACTTGATGAAAGGCAGATAAAAGCATATGATCACCTCCAAGCCTACCAAAACTACCTTAAACGTAGCTACAACCGGAAGGTTCATCCTCGACAGTTCCAGATTGGTGACCTTGTCCTCAAAGAAAACCAACGTACCCAGCAAGACAGAACTAAGAAAGGAAAGTTTGAAGCAAACTAGTTAGGGCCTTATATCATAACTGCAAAGTATGGATCGGGGGCATATAGACTTTCCACCCTTGAAGGGGAGCCCCTAGAAGAACTTATTAACATCATGCACCTCAAACGGTTCTATACTTAAGTCCTCTTAGTGACTCTATTTGCATGAAAATCAATAAAAAGCAAAAAATTATCAAAAAATACAAAAAAAAATAGTAAAGAGAGATAATTCGTCCTACGGTGAAAACCACCCCTAGTGGTGCCTTGGATAAGTACATTTGGTGAAAACCTGTTCTCAGGTGCCATTTGTAGAGGGTTTAATCATTATCTACCTTGCCTCCTAGTTATTTTATATTCATCCTAATAATCCTTGCCCATCTTACCCCTGGCTGCTAGGTATATATCTTGGTTGAGCATTGGACGATCTACCTTAGCTATCTATCATCCTGAGCTTTTATCCCAATCTAAGTTTGTGTCATTCTGACCTTTTTTCCTATTCTTTTGTGTCACCATCTAAGATCTTCCATTGTGTCGATCTTCATTTAGTTTTCATCTTGTCCAACGATCACTTTCATCCTCTATCGAACTACGTTGCCCCTATGCTTTCATGTAGGCAAGGTTGATCATTCGATCTGCCCCCGGGGCATTTTGGATCAACTTGTTTTGGTCCTCCATCACTTTGTCTTCACCAGTCCCTTTCTGCTTTTACCCATGGTTGTTCATCTCCGAACTATGTTGCCCCTGCGCTTTCACATTGGCAAGGTTGGTCATTTGATCCTCCTTCAGGGCATTTGTCTGTCGTGTTTTGTGTCCTTCATCATCGGTCACCATTGTCTTCTTTCTGCTTTATCCATGGTATTTTTCTGGAACTACGAGGGCTCTACACTTTCACGTAGGCAAGGCTAATCTATGATTAGCCCCCGAGCCCCTAGGTGTATAGGTTATGTCATTTCTCTGCCTTGTGTCTTGCCTCCTTTGTGTCGTGTCATCAAGCCATGCCCTTACCTAGCTAAAACTTAGCAAACAAACTCCACTTGTATTATGAGAGTTAATTAATTTTGAAACATCTTGCGTCGTAACGATCATTTAGTTTAGTTTATCCATCATCTGTGGTCTTAACAGGATGCATCCTTCCTAATCGACCTCATCAATCCCATCCATCCCATTGATCCTATGGCAAAGGCCATTTTAAAATTGATCTTTCTTGATGCTTCTGGAGTTTTGAACCCCCTTATCATCACCTTTTAAGGCCACCATGATCCATTATATTATGGTGTGTTTTGACTAGTTAACATAGGGGCATATCTTGATCTTTTTATTGTTGTTGTCTATTGGATTCCCCACGTCGTATCCACCAAGATCTTTGTGATCTTGTGTTACATTGGGGTGTCCTGTGTGCTTGTGGTTATCCCAATACCTGGCCCGACCAAGGTCCTCTCGACTTTGGGGTGTGAGGATAACCTCTGTGTTTATTATGTCTTATGTATTAGACACTAATCTACCTCGGTCCTCCATACCTTGGTGTATCATGTCTTATGCTATAGCAAAAACCAGTGCTCCAAAGATGGAAAATTGTATTAGGATTGCATTTAATAATCATGACCATTGCATTACATTCATCCCATGATTTTTGTTGTGCAAATATTTCTCCTCCATCCCCTATTCTTCTCAGGATACTAAAAGGTTTTTGACAGGTGCACACTCGCACCATGTCCGCATTCATCTTCCACTATCACCTAGGACCCTATTGACACTTATCATGAAATAATTACATTTTAGATCCATCCATTTGCACACTATCTTAGGTTCATCCATAATATCGCCACCTGCAATATCAAGTGTTAGGTCCGCCATCAATACCATCATAATACATCCATTACATCCTGCATCACACATATTAGTCAAACATATACATAACTATCATAAGCATTTGTCGCGTCATCATAAGCATATCCACATCTATCTTAAACATATACATCATACAACATAGGCATTCATCATACATGAAAACAAAAATCACCATACATTACATCCTACATCACACACATTAGTTGACATGTATAAAACCCCTCAAAAATCATCATACATAAAAAAATATATATAAAAACATCCATAACTGCCATCATATAGATCTCAAATCCATCACACACATAAAACATGAGGTTAACAAGAGCTATTGTATATATAAATATACCACAAGTCCACAGTAAATCTCATAGTCAAGACTAACATATAATAATGTCGTCGATGTCATCACAATCTGTGACCATCGTATACAAAAATCATCCAATCAAAACACCAGCACAAGGTCCTGTAAATATCCACTGCACCTCTGCACTATCCATCTACCCTGCATCTGTCAAAAACATGGTATCCTGTCATTTACCAAATGAACTCCCCACATCTGATCTCTGTGGAGAATCAGGTACTGCTCCCCTACCTGGTGAAACCCCTGGTGAATCACTGTAACCTCGGGTTTGTGTCCCCAATGACTGAGACGGCGCTGACATCTGAGGTGTTTGTCGGGTGCAACAGAATGTCCGCTGCGCCGGATCAGGAACTACATGATAATATGCAGCCATCCAAAATCCTGCCTCTCTCATGTTCTCCTCTCGCTCTGCAACCTGAATCCGAGCAGAATTCCACTCCTGACGATACTTGTCTCGGTCCTTAGTAATGGCTCTCCTCTCCTGCTCCCATGCCTCCTAAGCCAACCAGCTCTGTGCCAGCTCTGCCTGTAATCGATCCCTCATCTCCTCTGCAGCCGCTACCTGTACCACCACTGCATCTCTCTCTCCATAACCTGTCTATCTGCTCCTGGCATCCCACCCTCACCCTGACCTGCCGATGCATGAGCCATCGCGGCATCCCTCTCCGCCTGTAGAATCTACATCTGTATCTTTGTTGCATCTCTCTCCCTCTGAGCCACCTGTGTCTGAGTCACTGTTGCATCCCTATCCCTCTGAAGAGCCTGTGCTCTTAGCTCTGCTGAATCCCACTCTCTCCAGAGAGTCGATACCTCTGCTACTGCCTCCTCTTTCCTCCTCTGCAGTGACTGTATCTCTGCCTCTACCAATGCTCTCTCACTCTCAATGCGCGCCTGCGCCACATCCCTCTCTGCTTCCATCGCCTGCACCTACCCCTATGCTACATCCCTCTCGGCCTGCATAATTTGTGCCTGCTCCCTGGTCTCGTCCTCCCTCTCCTACATCAGCCCCATCTCTCCAACTGTCTTCTCAAGGTAATGTACTATGTCCTAAAGCCCATCCCAATCTCGTTGGAAATCTCCTGACTGCTGACCAGTACATCCTGTCCCCTAATCTGCCCCTACTCTGTCCCCCCCTTTGGCTCCCCCTGGCCTGTAAAACCACGACCTCCGCCTGCAATCTGTCGCGATTCCACGTCACATTGGTCAACTCACCCTGCATCCTCTGCAACTCTGTCTGTGCCCTGTCTCTCTCCCTCACCGCTTCCCTCACCGCTTCCCTCACCTGTCCAGCTAGCTCGAAAACAATGGCATCATAATCTCTTTGGGCCTCTCGCTGTACTCTAACTAGCTCGGCCTCAAGAGACCTCACTCTCCACTCCGCAATCTGTAATCTCACCTTTGCTCCTCTCACCTGTACAGTGGGATCCTCCGGTACCACATAAGGAACCAATGCTAATGAGTTTGCTTCCATAACATCCCCCTCTGCCACATCCCTGTCTATGTCCATAGCATCATCCTCCCCACCCGCCTGCTCCGTCTCATCCTCCCCGCACCCCTGCTCCTGTCGCCCCTCATAGTCCTCCACAATACGGTGAACCCAGAATCGTCCAGCCTGTCCCTATCTCTCCACCACGAACCGACGTCGTGTCAACCTCCTCTCCTCCTCTGGCGCTACTGTAATATCCTCATCCTCTCTGTCCTCCTGCTCTTGTCGAGCCTCGTGACTCTCCACATTAGGCCGAACCCACAACTGTTGTGGCTGACCATGTCATCCTACCACAAACTGTCTCCTCCCCTCCTTTGATGCCTCCCTCGCACCCACCACCTCCACATCCTCCCCATCATCCACATCCCTCACCTCCTCCACCCTCTGCACCCCCTGGGTTCTCTGTGGTTGTCCCCTCCCCTGCGCTCTCCCCTGCTGCTGACCATCTCTCTGACCTCGCCTCTGATGTCTCCTCCTCCCTGGTCTGCCCACCTGCTTTGTCTCATCCTCCACGGGCTCCTCATGTCCCCCCTTATCTCCCACTGCCCCAGCCTCTCGTCGCTGCTGCACCCCCCTCTCCTCTCTCTCTGTAGTCTCTGCTCATCCTCTGGTCCAAAACCCACTACCCTAAAAATAGGCTGAACAGGAGTAATCCTATCCCATAACCTATTTTGGAACCACCCCCAGTATCGCTCGGTCACAACCGGCACCTGCTCTCCTCCAACTCTCCCTGGATAAGGCACATGTCCTGCTGCCCTCCATGACACCCTGGCTGTACCTGGTGCCACGAGACTTCCCCATGGTATCTCTCTACTGTACCGCCGGAACATGATAGGCGTTGTCAGAATATCCTGTATCATTCTAAACTGCCTCAACACTCTGTCTGGTCAATGCGACTCTACTATGCGCGGCAACGTCCAAATAATAAAACACCTGCTCAAAAAGTAACCCTCTTGTCTCCTCGTATCAGTCCATCCCCGGAACTGGCGCAACCTATATGGCCACCACTCTATATCCCTCGGATGTAGATCATCAAAAGCTCTCCTCCACCCCTCTGTATCTCCCTACATCTCATAACGCAGAACCAAACCTCTCCCCTCCCCATACTCCCACGCCACGAGCTCGCGATCATCCACTGTCCCCGCCCTCACCACTATCGGCCTCGTCACTGCAATATGCTCCCAAGCCCAAATCTGCAACAGCGTCATATGTGTCAAGCTCGACATCCTCCAGTAATAGATCCTATGCATATCTCTGTATAGATGAGTCAATACACATGACCCCCATGAAAACGGCCCCCCTCGCCACTCGACAATGTGTCGAATCACCTCCATATATTGAAAGCTACATCAACGTCTGCTCCAATCTGGCAACAATATCCCACTAATCAGACTGCATAGGAACAATGGTAAGGATGGCACCCCCACTGAAAAACATCGGTTCGAATCCAATTGTCACTTCGACAGGGGCAGCTCCTCATGTCCAAACAATACTCTAATAGTCTCCCGTAACTTCGCCCCTGTAGACACCACCTCGCTCACTAACCGTCCAGCTATCGACAGCCTCAAGATGTGTCACACGTCCTCCAAAGTCACGGTCATCTCTCCTATAGGGAGATGAAACGTAGATGTCTCTTAGCTCCATCTCTCTATCAACGCTGTCAGCATCGCCTGATGCGCTCTGACTACTGGAAACTTAATACAGTGTCCTAAACCCGCATGATCCAAGGCCACCTGATCCTCCCCGTTCATCGCTGCTATCGTCGCTGTATCACCTCTGATCATTGCTCATGTGTCCGTATCCGTTCCAAACTCTGCACACACGAAAATCTTCTCATTATTTTATTTATTTTTGCTTCTCATCTTTCTTTTCTTTCTTCTTCCTTTTTTTTACCTATCTTTTCCCTTTCTTTTCCCCTCTTCTTCTTTTTTTCCTGCCCCCGCTGGGGCGGCTCCGCCCTCTAGCCAGGCAGCTTCGCCCCCAGGCGGGGCGGCTCCACCCTCCGGCCGGGCGGCTCCACCCGCTGTCGGGGCGGCTCCGCCCTCGGGTGGGTCCGCCCGAGGCACGGGCAGCTCTGCCCGCAGCCGAGGCGGCTTCGCCCATGGCTAAAGTGGATCCGCCCGTAGCCGAGGCGGTTCCGCCCCAGGCGCGGGCGGCTCCGCCCGCGGCCGAGGAGACCCTATCCCAGGCACGGGCGGCTTCGCCCTAGGTCGTGGCGGTAGCGCCGTAGGCCGAGGCGGCAGCGCCCTGGAGCGGAGCGGCTATGCCCCGCCCTAGTTCTTCTTCCCCCCGTTTTTTTAACATCTTTGGCCTTTTTTTCTAAAATCTAACCCTATCCCATTTTCTTAATTCTGCTAACAAACAAAACCCACGTTTTCAAATTTTCAAAATCTATCAAAAAACATGTTAAAAATGCATAAATTCAATATATGGGTTTTGTTACCACTCACATGTTGTGGGACCGCGAGCTCACTGTTTAATACGCGCACCTCATCTGCCCGGTTCACAATCTCCATATCGTTGTCTGTCGGCATCGTCCCTCCTCGGTCGCTTTCTCTTCTCTACTCTCCTCCTCTCAACTGCTACAGTAAAAATGACTAAGATAATTTTTGAAATTACCTTTTTAACCCTCTTCTTCTCAAAAGCTATTTTTTACCTTTTTCTTCCTCCAACTAATTCCTAACTTCCCAAGGCTGTCGTTTGCAAACCATGCATCGGATAACATCCGTTCAAAAACCAAAATTGCTTAATTTTTCAAACTCTATCCAATGGTGTCTTTCTTTTCTTCCTATTGCGACATCATCCGGGGACCCCTTTTTCCTCCCCCAACTGCCCTCTCGAGGGGGCATACCTTCCTACCATTCCTTCATTCCTTCGGCATAGTCATTGGGGCATCATCAACCTTTTCCATGCTAGGGGCATCACCATCTATCATTTCCTCCCTCATTAGCATTTTATTTTTCTTCGAAACATTGTTATTCTAACAATATTTCGAAGAGGGGCAAAATGTAGACATCTAAATTTAATCACTCCCATATGATTAAATTTACTCACTTTTCGTCTATCATATTAAATATTAATTTATTAAATTAATATTACACCTTTTGTCTCATATCTGTAAAGTATTTAATTTAATAACTAAATGCTTTATCTTTCACCTTCTTCCTCTCTAAATTAAATAAATACACCAATTTATTTAATTTAGTCATTTTTGACCCTTTTGATTTAAAATCAATTTAAAATTCTTCATTCTCTCTCTCCTTGTCACATCCTCCATGATCTTGCTCTAATCTGAATTAATTTAATTAATTCATGATTATGATGTGCATCCTCTTAATCAAAGATTAATGTCACATCCTCCTACATTTGCCACTTGCCTCTAATCTTCCATTAATTATTCTAATCAAATATTTGCACAACCTTAACCAAAGTCATTAGCCATATTTAGCACCACCTTTTTAGTCAACCTTTGCATTTATCTCTTTTTAGCATTGACTCTCTTTCCCATGTGAATTTTTAATTCACATTTATTTATCCTAGATTTTTTTCTTCCCTATATGAATTTTTAATTCACATTCTATCTTCCAAGGCTTCTAGAACCTTGGACTTGTCACATCATCCACATGTGACCAAGTCCCACCTTTTTGGAGCTCACATTTTATCTTTTAGACTCTCCTAAGAATGTGAATTTTTAATTCACATTTATTTCTCCAACCACCTCTCTTTTTCTCATGGAGATTTTTGAAGAATTCCAAAATTCCTCAAATGTCCCTTTCACTCTCACTTGGGGACAAGAAATTCTTTTTTGAGGAAATCTTCTCACTCCCCAAATTACTTGAAAGGTACTTGTCCTTCCTCCACCTCATGTACCTTTTGGCCACCTCACTTACACCTCATCTCCTCTTAGCCACTTCACCATCCACATGTCAAGATGTGAGGGCTTTGGAGTTTTCAACCCACCATAACCCTTCATCTTGACCTTGTTGGATGAATCTCAACCATTGAATTCTCTAGAGAATTCAAATTCTTCTATAAATACCCCTTCCTCAAGGGCATTTAAAAAAAAACACTTTTTTTTTTATTTGAGCAACCTTATGCTGTCAATTTGTATTCTCAAACATTCATTATCATTTAGCCATCCACTTTTATCATCTTGCATATTCAATCTTGCATCTAGCTACACCAAAAAGCCATCAAGGAGCACACAGATTCATCTAAATCAATGGCCAACCAAGGATTCTTCAACAACAAGTAAGGTATAATCGATTTGCATTTTATTTCATCTATTTTCCTTATTTTATCACTCTTTAGGCTAATCATTGAAGTGTTCTTAATATTTTTCTACTTGCATTTTTAGTTATTTTGCATATTAGAATAGGGTAAAATTCCAAGGTACACACATACAATAATTGAATTTTTCTTTTCCTTTTTGCATCTTTGATAAGCCTCTCTTATAAGTTTGTTATTTTTCTCTACAAAATTATTTTTGGTAGTGGTTGTTGTTGAAGGGTTGGATCATTCATCATGTCTCCAATAATTCCTTGAAATCAACTCTCTATAGAAATCATGTCAAATTTCCATAAACATACTATGACACTACAGGACAATAATAGAGTGCACAAGTGTTAGAAACCAATGTGTTTTTATGAAAATTCAAAACAAGAAATAACAATTCCAAAAAATATGTTAAATGAACCTTAGAAAAAATAATAATATAAGACTAAGGCCTTAGAACATTTGAAGGAATTAGGAGTAAGACATGGTTAACACCGCTAGGTGAGTACATATTGATGAGTAAATAATGGAACTGATAGTTAGAAAATTCCTTGGTGCACACGACTAGGAAGCAATGGCCGCACAAAATCCAAAGAAAATTTGAAGGTGTAACTTAAAAGAAAATCAAGAAATAACAAAGTTCTTCAAAAGCACTGATATAAGATAATCTTTTTTGAGCATTAGAAGCCAAATTCCTAAAAGAGTAGTAATAATGTTTATCATTGGCATCCATGAGAAAATTTAAAGACCAAAATGATTAGGAGAGTGAGCATTAGGCAAGTAATGAACTTTGGAAGCCTTGAAATAGTTCCAGCAATATAGAAAAACCAAGTAGCAATGCCTTTAGGGATACCGATATATTTCTACAACCTCCTATGTTGCTAAGCAAGATAAAGGCAAGATAATATTACAAAGAGAACCGAGCATCTATTACAACCAGCAAAGCTCTCAGGACCTAAGGCATACAAACGAGTGTTACAAATTATTGCCAAATATTTGGGAGTTGATGCATACAACTTATTACTGGCACAAGATGATATCAATTCATATTGCATGGTTTTTTTGGATGTCTATAGAATATTTTTAATCAAATAATTATGTGGGAGGTGTTCACCAGGGCTACCCTTTCCAAAAGCTATGAATCGCATTCACTCTCTAACAATTATTTATATTGATTACATTATTGATTATACACATTGTTTTATTCCTTTAGGTATAATGCTTACAATAAGATTAATTGTAGCTTAAAATCTACCACTCCAAGAATTGAGTGTCCGACCCAAGTTTCTCTGAACCATTAGTTTTCAACTTTGCATGATGAACTATTGCTATAAGGAACTAGATATGGTAGTAGTTATTTATGATGTATTGATTCTATCATTAAATTACTTTGATTCACCAAGTCAAGCCCTATAATTTTCATTTAGGAATACCATTTGATGCACTCTATAACCATCTATAGCTTCATTCTTAACCATTGACAATAAATTTCTCACCATGATGATTTGCAATAATATGGTTGTCACCATCATAGAGGCCATTCTATTTTTCTACAACATGAAGGTCATCCTGAACTCTAGAAAAACGAGGTCATACTGGCGATCTATTACATGGGAGAAATCTATAGTTCTTTGTGCTAGTTGTTTGTATTTGTTGTCAAGGCCATGTAAGAACTTATGGGAGTTTCAACATAATTGAGTGGGTGGTTTATATGAGGATGTGCAAAATCGGGTGTATATTGTTACCTACCTCTTCAAAGAGTCATTTGACCTCTATACTACACACCAATTCACTTTTATTAGTATTGCAAGGTTGAAAAACAAACATTGTTGTAGCATCCAAGAGACTCACATGTGATAAACAAACCTTATCATGATCCCTACACATGTACTTGTTCATTGAATGATGCAAATCCTCAAGGATGCATTACAAGTGTATTGTTTTGTTTGTTTATGTGTATCTAAATCATTATGTTTTGAGTTTAGTGTGTGTATAAAGGTCAAGTATACAATTTCATTATGCATTCTCATCGTTATGAAATAATGGATACTTGGACATCAATCAACCCAACAAGCCCGTGTTGTTAGTTATAATAAATAGTGTTCATTCATGGAGAGAATGTTAAAGCTTGTTGATTTAGAAAAGAATGGGGTGCATATAATTTTTCTTAAAATATATTGTGGATGCAAATTGTTCTTTTTTAAGGATAAAGGAGTTTTATTACATTAGAGTAATAAACGATGTTTAAATTTAGTTGGTTAGCATACTATTTGCATATTATTATTTTTTACTTTAAATATTCAGAAACTTATAAATAGTTGCCTTACATTATTGCCCATTCAAGTTTTATATCTGTCATACTATCATTTGATGCCCAGCCATTTTATATTCACTTAAATACATTTCTTTTATTATGAGAGGAGTTCTACTAACTTGGCATTGCATTTATAGTGCATGTCTCATTCATATGTTATATGTTGGAGAAAATGAAAAGATTTTTCGGGATGCAAATTTTGAAGCATCTTCTCAAGTGGCAGTAGATAGATCAACCATTATATTTATTGATGAGATTGATGCCCTTTTTCCTCATTGCAACTTCAATTATGGACAATGACCTTTGATTTCAAACTTTTGTAAAGTAGATTGGTTGGTTCAATGCGTTGTTTTTAAGAACTACTTTGAAATATCACACAATTATGGAAAGTTGTTGCTTAAGTTGTTCTTGTAACTCCAAAGACTTTTTTATGACAATAGATTCTTTGTTACTAAACTCAATCCTGTACACAATACTCAACAAGGCATAGATGTGGAGAAGTGATTAATGACACTACACCATCAATGGTTGAATGGTCAGATACGAAGAAATGTGAGAGCGATTTGCAACACGAGGGGTCTTCCAAAGTACCATTTTTCAACATTCAATTTCAAAGTGAAAAGGTTCCTTAATATGTATTCATTACATATAAAATGTTTAAATTATGTTTGAATTTATTACATATAAAATGTTTAAATTATGTTTGAATTTATTTGCAAACTGGATAGAGCAATACCATGGTACGATGGAGGCACGCAGTATTCTTCTCCCTATATGCAATTCCTTCCATTAGTTAATATTTTTCTAATATCTTTTGCATATAAAATAAATTGAGCTACCTTGTAGCACTGAAAAAATTGTTACAAGCCCTCTAGATCACATACCCTATGTTTTAATATCAAAATGCAAAAGTGTGTTATGTACATTCATTATATATCGTTTTCTTTAGCTATGTTTCCTATTGAATCCTTTTGCAGACAGAAAAGTTTAATGCCACCATATAATGGAGGCCTGTAATATCATCTCCATGTGTACATTTTCTTCCCTTATTATGCCAAAGGCGTATCCTATTTGGAAATGGCTGGCCATTTTTTACCTACGAACGGTTCACAAATAACTATAAGCATTGCAATACAGTTATATCGATCTGAGCCGTTCAATGCTTTTTGTCAATTTTTGTCAATTTTTTTAATACAACTACGAAGCCGTATTTTTACGCCGAAGGCGATTCCGTGGTAGATTCATTGAGCTGATTTTGCCTATCAACGATGCAAACTGTCAGTGAGGGCATGCAAGATACTTGCAAGACGGTTCAGGCAATCCTGACCATTCCTCGAGCATTAACTGTGATAGCTTTCAAAGCATAGGAAGCTAGCTCAATGTACGACGGAGAAGACATGTGACAGTTAGTAGATCAGGCTTTGAATTGGAAAGCAAAGCATAATTATTATGGGCTTCTCCTTACATCGACCTTCAATGCTAATAACTGCTCCTTCCTGCAATCTCATCGACTCCTTCCTACCTGCGTAGTCTCTTTCGCCAGCGCATTCTTTTGTATAGATATTATTTGCAAAACTCACCAGCATTGAAATCAAAGGAACTAGCATATCTACTTCATACATTGGAGGCTTTCCTTTTCTTGACGCTACTGTTGTGGCTTTTTATGGTACGGGATCCAAATAAGAGGTGAGATTTTGGTACTTTGGGAAAATATAGTTGTTTCTCTTTTTTGGTTAAATGAAGAAGTTACAAATGTTAGATTTTCCAAAATTTCTCTTTATGGCAAAGTAACTAAACAACAGCGATATGCCAGTAATAGAAAAAAGCTAAACTATATATGTTATCAACAAACTCGTACTATTTCTTTCAGGCATTTTTTTCTTTTGTTTTATGTTTGATTGGTTTTGTTTTGGGTCTGCGAGTGCAATGTTGCCCATTTCATGATTTTCAGGCACAGTGTTGTTGTGGCATGGCTTGTTTTCTTTGGTTTGGCATCGATAATACATCTTTTCAATTTGCAAGAAAGTTGTAGGGTTTTTGATGTATAAATCTTAGTGAGGGTCTTTGTTGCAGGTAAGCTGACAAATCTTTTAGTGACGTTATTTTTTATTATCATATATGTACTATGATAATACTGTTGCCAGAGTAAATGATGGGTGCTTGTGCTCCACTATCATCTGTATTCATCTTGGTACAAAATGAAAACTTGTGTAATGTAATGGTTGAAGGTTTTATTTAAAATGCATTGCTTGTGGTGTTGACTTGCTGAAACATGTTAATTTGCTTAGCTGCAGCAAGCACGGGATTGTGACATACGAGGGTTTGGTTTTTTAATGAAAATATTTCTATTTACCCTTTTCCCTACTCATTGCAACTAGTCTATTCAAATGTCTTCATATTTTCATTCAAAATATTGATTTATTATTTATCAGAGAACATACCCAGTTATTAAGAAGCAAGAGTGAGAATAACACAACTGTCAAAACCAGCAAATTGTGAATGTTGCCTCTGATTTTCAGAGGCTCATTAGTTTTCATAGTTTCTCTTTGAAAATACTGAGTATATATCAGTTGTCTTTCAGATAAGCTCAACAGAGAACCAGTTCTATTCCATCAAAGCAACCCAATATTTTTTCTTGTTTCATCTAAAATTGGTAGATTAAACATGTTTGATCACATGGGAACTTGTTGCCAGACCATCCATCCTTAGACGCTCTTTGCTTCATGAAGAAGAACTATGATTTTTGAACCAAAATCTTCTAAAACTTGAACCTAACCCATCTCTATTTTAAGCAAGTTTGATTACCATAAAACTTCTAGTTATACTGTCTGTCTGCAGTTTTTCCTATTTCTATTCCATTAAAATTCACTCAAGACTTACAACTGGCTCATTTACTGTCATCTTAGTTTGTTGATTAACTCTCGAGTCTCAACAATTCGTCAACTAGAAACTCTCTTCAATCAATCCACCATAAAAGGAAGCCCTTAATTTTTACTTCACTCTTTCTCTTCACTCATCCTTTGCCACCCTGTTCTACTTCCCATGTCTGCCTTGTAGCTCAGCCTTTTTAAAATTGTGGGATAAGCTGATCCATTGAAACAATCATATGGATATTTGTTTTTTCGTATTTTTATTTAAAATTTTACACATTGCTCACTTCAGATCTCGTTGACTGTAAATAGATTGAAGCAACAACTGTAGATTGGAATGGCTAGGGTTTTATTTCTATTGATTCCAAGGTTCGCTTTTTGGTTTGAATTTGTTTAGGGTTCCTATTTCTAGGTAACCTTGGGCATAGATGTTGTGACCCAAGTTATTGCTTACATCATAGGTACAAGTTACAACCTATACCCAACTTAGACCTTGGGGTGGTTGGATACAACAAGTTATTCAATTTGAATTTTAAAATGCCTCTTGGGGATTTGAACTCAAAGCAACACCACAGAAGTCCTAGTGATTCACCACTTAAGATCACCTCATTAGATAACACTTATTAAGTTTTACATTAAATGAATTGTGTGATACTGGGTTTACTCTGTTAGCAACAAGAAGTAGTTGTATGGCAGACACTCTAGTTTAACTTGCATGGCATAGTTTCCGTTGATAGGATTTGAGGCCTGTTATGGGATTTCACATGTTTGTGGAATGGGGTGCACAAGTAGTACATTTGTTTGAACTTTACTTTTCTTTAAAGACATGACTATTGAATTGTATGCAAAGATGTAGTGTCAATTTGATAATTGAATTATCTTTTATATATCTCCATTTTTAATAAATAAGTTATTCTAAGGTTGAATGGTTAAAAAACATTTACTCATTTCAATCCAAACATTTCAATTTGTTGTTGCAATGGATCTGATCTGTTGGAGGTAGGAAACAATACAGCAGGATATCCATTTTATGTATAGCCACCAACCATGGTGTCATGAGATTCTCTAAGGCATTTTGTCAAATAGTCCATGTGCCTTGTTTATGAATCCACATTTACCATAAACGTCAATGTTCATTGAATTTCCTATATCCTTTATGCTTTGATGGATGTCCATACTTTGACACACGACTCCTATTTTGACACAGGTGTGAAGGATGCTGGCAAAGGTTACAAATTTGGCTTTACATCTGTCATTCACATTTGCTCTTTTCATCGAATTTGTTTTGTGTATTGTATACATATTCTGACATTTCAAATTTTCTAGAATTTCAAAATTTGGGGTTATACATTTGCAGTTTGTATTTCAAAATGTATTCTACATAAATCTCCAGAAGGTTGTGTTTCTTGATGATGATGTAGTAGTTCAACAAGACATATCCACATTGTAGGATATTAATCTTGAAGGCAAGGTCAATGGTGCAGTTGGGACGTGCAGGGGAAAAGACTAATTTGTTATGTCAAAGAATTTCAAGAACTATTTCAACTTCTCTCATCCATTTATATTAGGGAATATGGACCTAAATCAGTGTGTGTGGGCATATGGTATGAATATCTTTGATCTAGATGCTTGGAGAAGGACAAATATCAAGAAAGCTTACCCTTACTGGATCAAGAAGGTAAATATAATGAGTCATTATTTGATACATGTATGGAATTCATATGTACCAGAGCTCCTAAACTAATCTTGATTGTATACAACAAGCTGTTGTAATCTATTACAATGGGCAGGCTAAGCCATGGCTAGACATAGCATTTCCACACCTAAAACCTTTTTGGACTAAGTATTTGGATTACTCTGATGAATTCATTATGATATATATTAGGATTAGGATATCAATGGTCATGTTCATCCCATCGATCCCATTTGACATATGTTGCGATTAGGATATCAATCTAAAACTAATCTTGACGATATACAACAAGCTGCTATAATCCATTACAATGGGCGGGCTAAGCCATGGCTAGACATAGCATTTCCACACCTTAAACCTTTTTGGACTAAGGAATTGGATTACTCTGATGAAGCTTTGTGCAGTTTGTTTACATTCAATCTACTTTTTAATAGGGAACTAAGGGTAATGGTGAACTGCTTGGTTATGCTCCTTTTCACTCATTTCAATGAAACAGTAAAAAATAATCCTTTTGTATTTTGGTTGAGTAAAGATGTGTTGCAGAAGTTAATCCTTTTGTATTTTTGTATACTATTAAAATTTCAGTTAAAGCCATTTTGCTTGAAGCTTCATTATTGTATGGTTATAACGTTAGAAAAATTTCATTGCAAACATTTTTTGCATAGACCACATACAAGTGGTGTTATATCAAAGTTTAGATTATTAAGGAGTTAATTGTATAAAATTGACCATATGAAGAAAACAAGAAATGGTAGATTCTAATTAGAATTGAGTAATTTATTCTACCAAAGAATTGCATTGTACCAATTGACCTCATGTACTACACAAATGTATGCAAAAATATAGTCCAAAATATTGCCTAATTGACCTTCCATGCCAAACCTGATTATATTCTTGTTTCAGAGGTTTTACCAATTGACCTCATGTACTACACAAATTTATGCAAAAATATAGACCAAAATATTGCCTTATTGACCCTCCACTCCTCTTCGGCGTACCCATTGCACACTAAGGTGTGATTGCTAGTTTTATATTTATTAATATATTTTGTTGTAAAATTATGCATTGTATTAGAAGTAAAGGAAAAAGGTTGGACTAAGGATGGTCAAGCTCTAACATATGGAAGATAGCTATTAATCTTCTAGATTTAAAAAAGAGAGGGTTTTTCATATCTTCAACCATGTTTATTCTCATCATTGTTTAAAAGTTCTATTTTATTAAATGTTGATTAAATTTTCCTAGTAATGATTACAATAAATTAAAAGAGAAGTTCATTTTATTCCTTTTTAGATAGTTAACATACTTTATTTATTATCATAAAACTTTTTGTTTGATTAAATATTCTATCTTCAACACTCTATTAAAACCATGAGCTACAAAGTTAAAAGTTGAAGAGAAGTATTGTTATTTTTTTGGAGAGAAATGAAGACTACTATGTTTAGTGTAAAATTAGGTCTTTCCCTTAAGGATGAAAGAAAAAGAGACCTTCGTTACAAATTTGTAATCATTTGTTTATAAACATTTGCATACATTATTGCCTACAATGTAGATGCAGTCATTAATGTATACAATTGCTAGCATAATATTACCAAATGCAAGATAGCAGTTGGCAATGCCCTAATGGCTACAATAGAACATTCTAACAATGCAAATAAATAAAAAGTATGTTCAATCATGAAAATTAATTTTTATGATTAATAAAATAGGTTGATATGAGAAGTCATTTCAATATTTCACCGCTATAATTTAGTTTCAAATGTTCAGAAACTAATTCTATAAAATATTTCAAACAAATACTTGAAGTAAAGCTCCTTGTTGACTTTATATTTCTACAATAATGAGTTGTTTAAGTACCCTAATTTAGAGAGGTATTTGATTTACAACATGACAAATGCTAACATATTAAAGACTAATATATACAAAATTGAAAAATAAAATAATATTTTTCTTACATTCATTGAATTATACTCTATAGCATAATAATTTCCATATAATTTCCTATTGGTGTAACCCTTGCACCTTTTTTTTGGTGCAAGTGCTAGTCCTACTCTTGTATATTATCACCTCACTTTTTTCATGAGTTTCATGTAGCCACTCCTTTTCCTATGGTTGGTGTTATTGATATGCATGATGATAGGTTACCATTGAACACTTTTCTCTCTCCCAAGCTTTGGAAAATGATGAAGGCATACCATGATTAACAAATATTCATGATGATATTTCACCCTCTGTGGTGTAGGGGCATTTTGAGCCAATCCAAGAGTTATTATGTGTTGTCTTGATTGTGTTGTTGGCATCTCTTGATTGGGACCCTAAGTAGCAACTTCACCAATTGATACCAAAGCTTAACTATAACGTTGGGAGCAAACAACTCAAGAAAGGCAAGCCATGTAGGATTACAAGAGACCTTGTAGTAGTGGTTTCACAATATAAACTTTTACATAGGATTGCAATAAGGGACTTGCAAAATTGGGTGAGCTAGATTTCCATGTAAAGGAGGGACTTACAAGTAATGAGTCATAGAAGAAGAAGAAAAGGTAGAGACATAGTGGAGGTACATGCAAAGATGGAAGGGGTTGCAATGTTGATAAGATGTAGATCGTTCAAGGTTTGAATGATTATAGGAAGGAGAAGAAAAAGTAGAGACATAGTGGAGATACATATAACGATGGAAAGGGGTTGCAATATTGATAAGGTGTAGATGGTTCGAGGTTTGAATGATTATAGGAAGAAGTAACTTGTACATGTGCAACTTTTAGCCACTGATCATTAAGGTGTATGAGTAGCTTCTTCTCCATCAAGGGAAGATGGGTGGAGAATAAGGAGTGAAGGTGGTGATGTAGCTTGAGGAAATAATGGTAGACCTAAAGGTCCAAATGGGCCTACTAAAAACAGCCACAACTTAGGAGGAAGAGAGAATGGCACTCAAAGAGAAGAATAGCATGGAGGCACTTGTAGTCTATAAAAAGGAGGACCCATTCAGATTTCTAGTCACTATAAGAATACTGCTCTGTGCTGGAAGGGATGCCAGGTCGCTTATAGGCAGAAGCTTTTCCAGGGCAATTTGCTTCAATGCATTGTCAACAAAAATAAAGATAGGTTGAAAGGAGCATTCTTTAAAATCTTTGGACAACTCTTCCTGACCTTCATTCAAACTCCTCAACTCAATATTTAAGCCATAAATTTTGCAGCAACTTAAGATCGGCCTCCAAACAATTCAGTTCTATATCAACTCTACAATACTAGTAGTTTTTGAGGTCAAGTTTGCTGAAAACCGCAGTCGCTAAAGTTGTCTTTCATATCCCACCTTGTCCATAATGTTGTCTTTCCTATCCCACCTTGTCCATAAATAACCACCACATTAACTGATTCACTTTTCATATTAGAAGTTCAGTCACATCAATTCTGGCTTCCTCAATACCAACTGCAAACCCAATTTCAATTTCTTAGAAATCATGCTTAAATGAAAAACTGCAGAATATTTACACAGCTACAGAATTTGATTTAAAAGTATACAAATTAGTACCTGCTTGAGGAGATCTTCCTTGGCAGGGAAGTAACACAACTGGAATCCTATTCAACACAACGATTGTCGATTCCAATGAGAACTCTGAGTACTCGCAGATAAGTCCTGCTTGTGATCTCCCCAAATCTTCAGCCGCAACCGGAGCAGCGAAAAATCTATCTACCCTTCAAAACTAAACAAAGATTTATTCAGATCCTATTATTCAGCTTGCTGTTGTAACAAGACAGACATATTTAGAATATGGATAGGAACGCATTTAACAAATTCAGTTCTGTATGAAATACTATAAATCCATGTATGCCAATAGAGGCTGAATTACAGAGAGTTAAGCAGAGGAACGATTGTGCTGCTTGTAATTTCCTGACTTGAACAATAAGAGAACCGATACCATTGCTCCGTGGATGTTTCCCTCTTGAGGGTTTTTACCACGTAAATCCGTGTGTCTCTGTTTTGTCTATTTTTCATTGTTTCTTGTTTACTCGCATTAATAATTTTCGCTGTGCATAATCTTTTCGTGGCTGTAAGATTCAACAAGTGGTATCAGAGCAGTTGGAGGGAGGCCACGAAGGGCGAGTGCAAAGGGGCAATTTTCCTACAGGCTGCTTACGGTGTTTTCTGAACCTGGGGCAGAGCAATCGCAGAGTGGAAGCGTGATGGCAAAGACACAGAGTGCTAAATTCGAGATCGAGAAATTTGACGGGAGCAATAACTTCGAGTTATGGAAGGTCAAGATGCGGGATATACTGTGTGTGCAAGGAGTTGTGAAGGCACTCGCAGGAAAAGCGAAGAAACCCGTGAGTATGGATGATGATGACTGGGACGTGATGGAATCTCGAGCTCTCAGTGCTATTCGTCTATGTTTGGCCGACGATGTATTATTCAACATCATGTCTGAAACAACAGCAGCAGGACTCTGGACAAAACTGGAAAGCCTGTACATGACTAAATCCTTGACGAACAGAATCCTCCTGAAGCGTCAGCTGTATACCTTGCGTATGAAGGAAGGTATGAAAATTTCAGAACATTTAAATGCTTTTAATACTCTTATTAGTAAATTGGACAGCACGGGGGACAAAATTTCGAAAGAGGATAAGGCAGTAACATTATTAAGTTCTCTTCCTGAATCTTGGGATCATTTCGTAACCTCTATTAGTTTTAGTTCTAACGAGGATATTAGCTTTGATGATGTTGTTGGAGCTATGATATCTGAGGAAACTCGAAAGAGATCTTCTCTGGAAACTTCGACAGCAGAAGTTATGATGGCCAGAGGCAGAACTACTGAGAGGGGACAGCATTCGAAGGGCCCAGCTAGATCCAAGTCTAAGGGCAAAAAGAGCAAGTTGAAGTGTTGGTTCTGTAACAAATCAGGACACCTCAAGAAAGATTGCTGGAAACGTAAAGAGGCATCTAAGGAGGAGGACTCTACAAAGGAGGCTAACATAGCCGAGAAGGATTCAGGTATGGTTGATGAGGTATTATCTACGTCTATTGTCTCACAGTACCATTATGACTGGTTAATTGATTCTGGGGCATCCCATCACATGTGTCTGCATAAGAATTGGTATTCTACATATCAATCTATTGATGACGGGGTAGTTTACATGGGTAATGATGTTACATGTAAAACTGTTGGGATAGGGAGTATCAGAATTAAAATGTATGATGGGATTGTTAGAACACTGACAGATGTGAGACATGTGCCTGACCTGAGAAAGAATCTGATATCTTTGGGAGTTCTAGATTCTAGTGGATATAAGGGTTCAGTTCAAGGTGGAGTTTTGAAGATATCAAAAGGTATCTTGATTGTTATGAAAGCTAACAAAGTTGGGAACCTGTATAAACTTGAAGGAAAGACAGAAATCGATCAAGCGGGAGTCGCATCAGAGGATGCAGGTGAATCCACTCGCTTATGGCATCAACGATTGGGCCATATCAGCGAGAAAGGAATAAAGGTACTTGCTGATCGTAAACTACTTCCTAGTTTAAAAACTGTAGATTTGAAGTTCTGTGAGCATTGTATTTATGGGAAACAAGCTAGACAGAAGTTTAAACCTGGAAAACATACAAGTAAAGATATCCTTGACTATATTCATTCAGACCTTTGGGGTCCATCTCCAAAACTCTCGTATGGAGGATCATCATATTTTGTAAGTTTTATAGATGATTACTCGAGAAAAGTATGGATCTATTTGTTAAAGAGAAAAGCTGATGTATTTAACACTTTTAAGCAGTTTAGAGCTTTGGTTGAAAAAAGCACAGGCAAATCCATTAAATGTCTTAGAACAGATAATGGAGGAGAATTTACTTCTAAGGAATTTGATAATTATTGCAAGAATGAAGGGATCGAAAGGCATAGAACCACTGTTTACACTCCACAGCAGAATGGCGTTGCTGAACGCATGAACAGGACTCTTCTCGAGAGAGGAAGAAGCATGCTCAGTAATGCAAAGTTGCAGCAGGAATTGTGGGGAGAAGCTTTGCTTACAGCTTGTTACCTGGTTAATCGATCACCATCGACAGCAATTGACTGCAAGATTCCAGAAGAGGTATGGACAGGCCAACCATGTAATTATTCTAGTCTTAGAGTTTTTGGTTGTGATGCCTATGCTCTTATTCCAAAGAGTCAGCGTTCAAAGTTAGATCCTAAGTCACAGAAATTAGTTTTTGTTGGATATGGTGATGGTGTAAAGGGGTATAGATTATGGAATCCTACTGCCCATAAGATCATCATAAACAGAGATGTCATATTTGATGAAATTTCACTCATGAAATCAGATGATAAGAATGCAATGAAACAGGTTAATGTACCACAATTACAGCAAATTCAATTTGATATACATTCATCCACGGGTGAAGATCATGAAGATGTCCGTGAGCAGGATATTCATGAGGAAATCACTCAGGAGGATGAGCAGACTGAAACACCTCAGGAAATTGAGGTAATACCACAGCAAGCTCTACGAAGGTCTACACGGAACAGATCAGTTCCAAGCAGGTATGATGATTTTGTCACTTCTGTTGCTTTAATTTCTAACGAAGGAGAACCAAGCTGTTATAAAGAAGCAATAGAGGTTTCAAATAGTGACAAATGGAAACATGCCATGAAAGAGGAAATTGATGCTTTGATTAAAAACAAAACATGGGATCTGGTGGAACTTCCTAAGAACAGGAAATCGGTTGGTTGTAAGTGGGTATACAAGTTGAAGAAAGGTGCTGATGATACTATTTCGAAGTACAAGGCAAGGCTGGTTGCAAAAGGGTTTTCTCAGGAAGCAGGTATTGACTTTCATGAGATTTTTTCACCAGTTGTAAAAATTGTTTCTATTCGTATGGTGTTAGCACTAGTTGCATTGCTTAATCTGGAATTAGAGCAGCTAGATGTTAAAACTGCATTTCTACATGGAGATTTAGATGAGGAAATTTACATGGAACAACCGGAAGGGTTCGTTCAAAATCGCAACAAGAGTTTTGTCTGCAAACTCAAGAAATCATTGTATGGCTTGAAGCAGTCTTCAAGGCAATGGTACAAGAAGTTTGATTCCTTCATGGTGAGCCAGAATTTTACCAGAAGTGAATATGATCATTGTGTTTACTTTAAAAGGTTGGATAATGGCATGTTCATTATATTGGTGTTATATGTTGATGATATGCTTGTAGCAAGCAAAAGCATGGTTGAAATCAGCAGGTTAAAGGCTCAGTTGGCTAGGACATTCGATATGAAGGATCTAGGAGCAGCAAGACAGATCTTGGGCATGGAGATACATAGAGACAAGATGAAAGGCAAGCTGAGGTTATCACAAGAGAAGTATGTGGAGAAAATACTTCAGAGATTCGATATGGATAAGGTGAAACCAGTTAATATCCCTTTAGCTTCGCATTTTAAACTTTCTTCAGGTTTGTGTCCTAGTAATGATGAAGAAAAGGAGTATATGTCTCGTGTACCATATGCTAATGCAGTAGGAAGTTTGATGTATGCGATGGTTAGTACTAGACCAGATATTTCACATGCAGTTGGTGTTGTCAGTAGATACATGGCAAATCCAGGTAAAGAACATTGGGCAGCAGTGAAATGGGTGCTTCGGTATCTTAGAGGCACAAGTAGTTATTGTATCACTTTTGATGGTTGTAGTGATAAGGTTTGTGGTTACGTTGATTCAGACTTTGCAGGTGATTTGGACAAAAGAAGATCTACTTCAGGTTATGTCTTTACTCTTGCAGGTGGTCCTATTAGTTGGATGTCAAAGCTCCAAAGCATTGTTGCTTTATCCACTACTGAGGCAGAGTATGTATCTGCTTCACATGCTTGCAAAGAGGCAGTATGGTTAAAAGGTTTATTGGGTGAGTTAGGACAGTTTCAGAAAACTGTAAAAATTTTCTGTGATAGTCAAAGTGCAATTTATTTGGCTAAGAATCCAGCTTACCATAGTAAGTCGAAACATATTCCAGTTAAATACCATTATGTAAGACATGTTATTGATGAAGGACAGGTGATTCTTGATAAAGTCCACACTCAAAAGAATTGTGCAGACATGTTCACGAAACCAGTTATATTGGAGAAGCTGCAGTGGTGCTTGGCTTCTCTTGGCTTGCAGAAAAGGTGATGAGCAATGAGCAAGGTATCAGGTTAATTGTTGTCAAGGTGGAGATTGTTGAAATTAGATGACAACGAATCCCTCTTCTGTTGGATTGAGATCCTATTATTCAGCTTGCTGTTGTAACAAGACAGACATATTTAGAATATGGATAGGAACGCATTTAACAAATTCAGTTCTGTATGAAATACTATAAATCCATGTATGCCAATAGAGGCTGAATTACAGAGAGTTAAGCAGAGGAACGATTGTGCTGCTTGTAATTTCCTGACTTGAACAATAAGAGAACCGATATCATTGCTCCGTGGATGTTTCCCTCTTGAGGGTTTTTACCACGTAAATCCGTGTGTCTCTGTTTTGTCTATTTTTCATTGTTTCTTGTTTACTCGCATTAATAATTTTCGCTGTGCATAATCTTTTCGTGGCTGTAAGATTCAACACATCATAAGAGTTGAAATACGAATATCACATGAGAAAGAAAAATTCACAATGCATGAATTGGATTTACTTGGAAAATGCATGAGATTTCATTTGCGATATGCAGGAGGGGGAGCCTTGTACAATGAACTGGAGGACCTGATTTAGCTTCTCCTGAGGCAAATGATGATCCATCTGCCTCAAGAGAAGCTGAATCGGGTCCTCCAATTCGTCTCTGTTTGAAGAAACTTGTTCAATTCATTCCAACACAAAACCTGCAACTGAAAGCCCTATTCCCAGGCCCTAAATATCAATGAACCTTTTCTCTTACTGAGCGTATTAAAGAGGGAAACGGTTAAATGAAATGATTGCTCAGAATGTATGTGTACAAGAGACAAGATAGACAGGCTTTAATAGATTCTTTTCTTCTGGTGCGCTCAAGCTGTCAAGGTAGGTACAAGAGCATCTTTCTCCTTGTCTGTCGGCAACGTCTATCCAGCCCCAGGAATGCACCCGGGGCATAGATGCATGGGCATGATGTCCATGGATGTGGCTGCCTCGCTTCTCTCGCCTGCTGTATTTTATCTGCAAACTTTCTGCCGCCCCACAGTACCGTTCCTCCCGTACTTTGTCAAATCAACCGAGCACATAACTGGCAGCAAAACCCAAAAACACGGTAAAAAATCTGGCGGAAGAAACCTGCTAATTAATTAACATTCACTATAAACTGAGCAGCCGAGGGAGGGATTCTATTGGCCGTTTGTAACGCAATACATCCAATTATTAATATTTTAATATTTCATATATTTTTTTTTTATATAATTTTTTAATTTATATTCTTTTATTTTTCAGTTTTATTACATAAAAATAATGTCAACTAAAATTTAAAGGACAAACATTATACGTAATATTTACATTTAAATTTATTTTATTTCAATTTTTTTATTTTTTTATATGTATGTTTCTATATATAAATATTAACAAATTTCAAATCATTTAAATATTTTTAAATCTTAAAAAGATGTTTTATATTCTAAACTTAATTATTTATAAATTTTTAAAAGATGGAATTTCATAAAAGAAAATTGATTAATTTAAGTTGGTCAATTTTTAATTTTTTAATAAATTAAAATGTCAAATTAAAAGTTCATTCACAATATTTTTAAATTTTACAAAAATCACCCAAATATGCATAACACCTATTCATTTGTCATTCTTATATCTATAACTTGAAGAGAAATTGTATATTTTTCCCCTACTTAAGATAAGAGAATGACATCTTTTCACCAAATTTATGTAAATTTCTTTTCTAAGAAGTCCATCAACTAAATTTAATTTATTAGAAATTATATTACACCCCTTTTCAAATTGTATAGATAACTCATTCAAGTTTTTATATGAAGTTTCTTTTAAGTCTATTTTTTACAATCTTAATTGTCATTTAAAGATATTGTTTGGTTCATCATGATCTCTTAGTTGCCCAAGACATAGAGTAGAAATAATTGAAGTAATGGTGATTTGTATAATAAATCAACTAAAGATAAAGTTGGATTTCAATTAGGCTTAAGGTTAGGGTTAGGAATTACAAGTTAAGGTCATGGCTAGGGCTACAATTATGATTAGGGTTAGGGTTGGGTATTATTTAGTGTTAGGGTTAGGATTTAATCATTGTTAAGATTTAATTAGGGTTAGGTTTCAATTGGTTTTCATTTTGGATTAGGGTTCTAAATAAAGTTTATGAGTAAGAGTTAAAATTCAATTAGGATAAATAATTAGGGTTTTTATTCAATTATAGGTAGGGTTCAATTAAAATAATGATTAAAGTTAGATTAGAGGTAGGGTTCAATTAAGGTTAGGGTTAGGGTTTAATAAGATTTATAGTTAGAATTAAGGTTGTCACTAGAATTAGGATTATGAATGGGGTTATAATTATGGTTAGGGTTAGAATTATAATATTAATAATATATAAATAATATAATATATAAATATATATTATTTATATTGTAAAAAGCAATTAAATATACAATATAATATAATAATCTTGAAATAAACTAAACGGGTTCAAATGTAAATATGATGATATATCTTGAGGCAATATTATTACAAACACACAATATTAATATTATTGTCATTTTGGATTCCTACAATTGATATCTCTCCACGTTTTCTATATAGACTATGTGATAGGATAGGTATGCTAGTATAATGAAATTTATTACACCTTGCGTAAATAATATCTTTTAATAAAATAGAATGTCTCATTTTTATCATATATATTTTTAATTGAATAATAATTAGAACAAGTTAAACAATAGAAAAAGATAAATTTTAAATTAAAATAAAAGAAAGTAAAAGTATATAATATATTTTAATAAAATAGAATGTCTCATTTTTATCATATATATTTTTAATTGAATAATAATAAGAACAAGTTAAACAATAGAAAAAGATAAATTTTAAATTAAAATAAAAGAAAGTAAAAGTATAACATATCAAAAAAAAGAAAGTAAAAGTATAAGGATTAAAATTATTTTTAATAGCCATTTCAACGTGTGAAAATAAATATGAGTGGATATGCAAGTAAAATAATAGAAATGATTTTTTCTATTATAATCCATTAAATTGTTGATAGGACACTTTTAAATGACAATTATATTTATTTAAAAAATATATATAATGTAAATAATATCTTTTAATAAAATAGAATGTCTCACTTTTATCATATAATTTTTTAATTGAATAATAATTAGAACAAGTTAAACAATAGAAAAATATAAATTTTAAATTAAAATAAAAGAAAGTAAAAGTATAGCATATCAAAAAATAAAGTAAAAGTATCACGTATCAGAAAAAAGAAAGTAAAAGTATAAGGATTAAAATTATTTTTAATATCCATTTCAACATGTGAAAATAAATATGAGTGGGTATGCAAGTAAAATAATAGAAACGATTTTTTTTTATTATAATCTATTAAATTTTGATAGGACACCTTTAAAAGACAATTATATTTATTTAAAAAAATATATAATAAGAATAATTATGACAATATTTAATGGATGTATAAAAGAATGATAACAAGAAATATTTTTGAATTAGAAATCAATTTTAAATATATAGATTTTATTATTTTATATAATTAATTTATAAATATTCTTATTTTTATGGAAAGAATATTTTTAATAAAATCAAATGCCTCATTTTTACCATATATATTTTTAATTGTATTAATCTAAATTATGCATTTTTTATTTATATTAAGTTAATTATAATAAATAATAAAATAATAATTATAAATTATATTATAGTATAAATATATTAAAATGTTATTTAAAATAAAAACATACAAAATAAACATATTGATAATAAATCTACAATTATTTAATCTTTCATTTTTTAAAACATAAAATATTTTGAAAATATGTGTTATGTGTTTTTTATTTATGATTTTCTATATAATTTAATAGATTTTGATAAACATATTTTCGATTAATATTTTGTTCTTTATCTTGACCTCCATACACTTGTATCTTACATACACTACATAAATCTATTAACAATATAATAATTTATAAAAGAATGAAAGAATGAATTTCAAACATAATCTTTTTTAAATAATAGAATTAGAAAGTAAATATTATTTATATATTGAAAGCATTATTTGATATAATAATTTATGTATTGTCTAATTTGTTGCAGTATAAACATGTATTAAGTTTGAGTTCATAATTATAAAAATAAATAAAAATTAAAACACTATTACTAATAAATAATGTTTTGAATTATAGTTTGAGTGGGAAGCAAACCTTTTCCTATGGGGGAAGGTTTGACTTCTCACAAGAAGAGGAAGAAGGAACGAAGGTAGAAGACAAGGGAGGATAAATCAATCCACGAGAACCAGGTTGAGTGGAATTCATGCCACCAATCGACCGTGGTCCCCTTTCAGATTGTTCATTCAAACAACCAAGCCCTAAGTTATGCTTACGAGGCACAAATTCTATAGGGACCTAAATTCCTTGTTCGTTGCACCCACAACCTTTATACTCATAGCCAAATTTAGAGACGAGCGTAAATCTAGGGCCATAACATGTTTGCAAGTCTTGGAAAGGTGGATCCTTATAAAGAGCATTGTCCCAGCAATGGGGATCACACTTCTTTATGGGATCACCATCATTCTTATTAATAGGACTGCCGAGACTATCCTCTTTAGTTGAAGCATAATCATCTTCCTCAGAAGGAGGATCAACACTAAGGATATTACAATGATTGCTTGCCCTACTCCGCGATATAAAAGAATAATAATCTTTGATAGCGGGTGTGGATGATGTTGTCGAAAGCTCTAAGTGGATCGGGTCGACTTTATATTCTCCAACGAAGGACTCTATAAAGTCTAAAGGACCCCAATCACCACCAAGATGTGCATTCCTTTGAGAAGAGGTGGAAGGAGCATACTTAGGACTCCTTGCTTCAGAAGCATCTTCTTTAGGGACATCTACCTCGAGAGTATCCTTTGCAGTAGGTAATGTTGGGGTAAACATCGACACACTAGAAGATACTGAGGGAATAAGAGTAGGCACAAGTGGAGCTCGACCAGTAGCTGCTATCTCACATAGGTGCATAGCTTCAGGGTTAGCCTTAATCATGACTACTCGATTGTTACAAATAAACTTAATAGATTTATGCAAAGTGGACAGGACTGCACCCATAGCATGAATCCACGGTCTACCAAGAAGAAGGTTACATGGAAACTTTTTTGCCATGACATATACAAGCGTAGGAACAGTAACAGGTCCCAACCTCAAAGGAAAGACTACCATGCCTAGGGATTTTCAACCAACATTATTGAACCCATAAAGGACAAGAGAAGAAGTATTAAGAGAGGATGGGTCAATATTAATTTTAGGTAGTAAATCAATACTACATACATTGAGTGTCGAACCAACATCAATGAGAGTGTGTCTAATTCCTATCTTATTAATATTGACTATAATCATTAGAGGATTTGCTTGGTTCTGTACTTCCAGAGGAGGGAGCTCCTGTGGACAGAACGTAATATTCGGTGAACCCGCGCAAATATATGCCATCAACGCGCATCAATGTTTTTCGGCCTAGCGGAAGAAGGCAAGAGCATCCTTTGCAAGGATTCTTGAAACATACCTTGATAGACCGGAGCAAACTAAAGCAAGTCCCATAGTGAGATCTTATTTGAAGTAACCCGAGGTTGCTCGACAAGATTGTAATCACTAGGTGCTTTAGTTGTAGGTTTAGGAGCTTGAGGAATTCTTGGTTGTTTATTCATACTGTTCTCGTAAGTATAGGCTACCACTCTATAAGAGGGAGCCTTAGGAAGATCAGGAGATCGACTATTTAATGGAACACCATCGATAGCACAAACCCTTTTAGGAGTGGGACTAGCCAGAGTCACATGAATGATCGGTCTCTTAGGCCTTTGGGGGGTAGCGAAAACATTCACCACATTTACGGACTCACCAAAACTAGTAGAATGATTACTTAAACACATATTCTCAACATCAATCCAAACAAGATCAAACGTGGAATAATTACTTAAAGAGACATTCTCAACATTGATCCAAGGTGAATCAGATGTGGAAGGGGGTTCATTGTTTGCTAATGTATCATATCTAAAAGAGGGTACATTAGAACAGAGATGATATTCATCATTCACAAATGCATCATCTCCAGAAGAGAGTGCATCAGACGAAGAGGGAACTTCGTCATTCACAAATGCACCATCTCTAGGGGAGAGTGTCTTGGAATGAATAGAAGGTAAAGTAACATTGAGAAAGGTATCAATGATTTCATCTTCTTGCAACAAGACATCCTCTGAAGCAAGAGAAGTCTCATGAGAAGGATCAAAGATACCGAGTGACATGGGCAGAGCCAAGTCACCATTACATGTATCGAATGGAATATGATTAATATTTTGAACAAAGTTGGACATTGAAACGATAAAAGAAGATATTAAATCCATTATAATTTTTTCAAAGAAGAATGTTCTTCACGTCGAGTTCACCAAAAATGTGATATAGAGGGATTCGCTACTCACGAGTTCTCCTTGCTCAGAGATCCTCAAGGGGAAAACTACCCTATATTACCTCAATGGAACAACGTGGAAGTTCTAGAATTTGAAAGAGAAGGTCATAGAGGATCTCTGGACAAACTAATAGGCTCTCAGCCAAAGGACGTCAGCGCAAAAATCAGACGACAACACAATGCGTAGGCATCTCAAAGGGGCGCAGGCATCTCGTATGGGTCAGAGAACAAGTTTATTACATAAACACCTAAAGTGACTACTTCTACTCTGAATGCTAATACCGCAAATTACAGTAAAATAACAGAAAGCGATAAGACTAAGATAAAGAGATAGAAATGACAAAGGTAAGGAGAAGAAAGGAAATACTCACAACCATGCGAACAATGAAGCTTCCACTGAGCAAATGTCTTCAAAACCTGCAAGTGTGATACCTAGAGAGAATGTTAGGGTTGTATAGGGGTTTGCCTCAATCAAACCCCCATTTTGGTGTTCCCACCTCCACAGACAACCAAGAAGATAAAGAGAAAGAGTGTAAAGTGTGTGGCGAAAGCAAAACCCGCTCAGGAGTAGAACCCACACCATGAATAAGCGTGTGATAAAAGCAAACCCCACTTGAGGAGGAGAACCTATATCATGAAGTAAATGTGCAAATAGTCGGGGATATGGAATCCTAAGATGCTCACCAGCATGAAAATGAGGGAGATGAAGTTGCAAAAAGTGTTGTAATGGAAGCTTGAGAGAGCTCAAAGCTGCTACAACAAGCTATATAGAATATGTGTAAGAAAGTGATGGAGTGAAACTAAAAATTGGCAGAATGGAGCTAATTGTGGAGAAAAAGTCCTTCAAATGAAATGAAATAAGGACTTTTAAGGAGGGAAAAGAAGCTTCCCGGGCCGTTCCAGAGAATCCCGAACCGTTTCCACCAAAAAACTTAGGTGAAAAGTGGAAAACATGCTCAGAAATGGTCATCTGAGCGTTGAAATGTCACAGGATGCTAGCACGGCATGCAGACGTCTACACGACGCGCTAGTGTCTGGACACGTCACGCTACAAAACAATGCTAACAAGAAAGGCACAAAGTCCGATGCAAAGTTAACACTGCAAGGGTGGTGGCTAAAAAGGGGTGTTGGAGCATCTTGAGAGGGAAAAAGTTTGATGCTAGGGCTAAAATGAGCCTACTCATGATGCTAAAGAAGAAAACACTAATGTGGAAGCAAGAATGTAGGGGAAATCGCAAGGGTGCAATTTTTCTCTTATATAATTTGTGATTTGGTGCTCTCCAAGGATGGTTTCATGAGTTACAGTGTGTGGAAGGTTAACTGTGTGTTGTGCAGGATGAGTATATTCTTCAAGTTAAAGTTGTTGCAAAGGATTTGTTGGATTTTAGGGTGTTGATGGAATAATCTAGATTGTGTTCAAGTGATGTGTGTTTTCTATGAGTCATCTTTGGATCAAAGGAAGCATGTAATTAAATGTTTAATGTTGTTTACACGAGTTTGATTGATATTGGGTGTTTACACGAATTGTGGATTTGCTTCAGTGTTTGTGGAAGCATGGTGTGGTGTGTATGTGTGGATTTAGGTTTGAGTTAAGGCATGATGTGGTCTACCTTCATTCCTTTCCATCGTGGGAATGTTTTGGTACTGACCTAATTTGAATTTGCATGGTTGAGGTACATAGTTGACCTTGGAGAATGTTTTGAAGGTTGAGGATGGTATAAATAAGTGATGAATTGGTGAAGGATGTCCGTGTGAAGTGTGTGTGTGAAGCAAAGTGTAGAGTTGTGAAGTGCAAAAGTGTGCAAGCTTTAATGTATTAGACTACTAGAAGTAATGAGCAGAAGGTGTCTACATTCTTCAGAGATACTATTCAAATGTACTAGTGATGTTGTGGTGGATATTTTCTATTTCTTTGAGATGGATTTCTCATTGTAACAATCTTCTTTCTTCTTTTTTATAATCCGACAATGATCCCTTTTTTCTTTTGGGCAGTGAGCCCTTTGGCCATGAGCCTATTGTATTTGGTATCATAATTACTTTATATTCTAAGCTAATCATCACTGTAGTTTTTCCCTTATTAGATTTTCCACATAAATCTGGTGTTATGTTGTGTATGGTGTTAATGTGTTTCGGTTTTTGTTATTTGCTTCCATGCTAAATCACTTTAACAAATTAAATGCTAATAATGTTAATGTGGATCTGAATGTTAATGAGTGTTTTGATGTTTTAATGAACAACTGATTCTCCCCCCCTCGTTACCCCCCCACTCTTAGTTGTCTTGTGCATTCAACAAAAACATGGAAAGAATTGAGTGACTTATTTTTGACAAATTTCCATTCACCTAATGTATGAATAAAAAACATAAATAAAATATGGAGGATGAAAAAATTGAGGAATTAGTAAAATATGATGAAAAATGATATAAAAGTGAGGTTAAAAAACTAGAATAAACCTTCATATTTTAGTGCTTACCACTCACATTGTAGTAGAAGTAGATAAAAATATTTCCTCTTCATATAAGGATGGTAGACATGATCACTATAATACAATCCTAGTCAAATATATGGGAGAACAATTAAGTAGGAAATGATGAAATCGATTTAATTTCAAATTAGAGTTGGAAAATGAAATTCATTTTGTCGTCATCTCCTTCACATTGGTTCTCTAGCTATGTGTGAGGGGATGGAGGAATAATTATAGGTGGGGAAGAATGAGGAGGTGGAGGAATTGGAGTCTGATGTGGTGGGTTTGGAATTGGAGGAGTGGGAGTATTTCAATGGTGAGTTGTGTGGAGGACAGTTATGAGGAGAAGATTTTTTTTGGGGGGGGGACTTATGAGGAGAGTGAACAAAAGGCTCTCTCTCAAAGGATGAAGATCAATATTCAGACAAGGAAGGAGATGAGAGAATTGCATTATTGAAATTTCTTGAACTAGGTGGTAAATGATAGGATTAGGGGTATCCGTTGGGACATTGAGAGTAGGAGGTGGATTTTTTTTTATGTTTTGATAAGAATATGGTAAGGGTTGTGAGGTTAATGGTAGGATAGTAGAGGGAATGACAATAATGGTAGGAGATAATCAAGCAACATAAGTGAAGGGTAGGGGTTGAAAGGGTGGAAAATAGGAGCAAGAGGTAAATCAATTGCCTAAAGGGATGTGATTATAGTTAAAATGAGGAATGGAGAGAGACATACATGGTACAAATGTGGGTTATATGAGAAGGACTAAGCATAAAAAATTAGGTGAAGGAATATTGAGTGGTAGGAAAAAGAAAAGAGGTTGGCTAGAAAAGAGGGATGAAAGTAATATAATTAGACTATAAAGGGACATGAATGTGAATAATAATATATCCTCTACCTTGCAATATCTCTAGCTCCCCAAGATGGGTGATGATGATATTTGTCAAGGAGTATGTGAGTGGTGCGATTTAGGATTAAATGACATTATTAGGTAGGCTATTTTGGAGGAAAGACAAATGGTGGTCAATTTTGGTGAGTGACAAAACTAGCATCATCTAATGGGGCTTCATTATCAAAGTGGTCATCATTGTGAGTCATGTAGAGTGAGACATCGTGTGGGGTGGATGATAATGGAGGAAGGAAGGAAGGGTAATGAAAGAAGGAAGTGTGAGGAAGATACATGGATAGGCTTAGATGAGGGTTCCTATAAGAGATAATGTATGAGGAAGGGATAGTCAAAGAGGGAAGGATATTGATTTCTATTGAAGAACAACAAAAATGATTCATTCTTATATACTATAGAAAATTTGAGTAGAAAAATGTAGAGTTTTTAGTTTTGGTGAAAGTAAAAGACAAAGATAATAGTGTACTAAATGGACACTAACCTAATTGTGATAAGGTCTATATGTTGTGACTATGTTTATGTTTACTCAAAAAAAGTTTTGTTGAATGATGACAAAATTAAAAAATCAATGTAAAATTAACTAACTGGACATTAGAATGAGAGTTTGTCATTTAGAGAGAAAAATTCTTGTGATGATGAAAAAATGAACAAATAATGAAGGTTAGGATTCACATCAAGTTCACTACAAATATATATAGAAAATAGATAGCCTACATATTTTAAATGCAAGAAAGTGTTTTCAATTGTCTATATTAGTATTCAAAAAGCAATCTATCATAAATAGGTTGACTTAAGTTAATGCAAACACAAACAAATTTTCTACCAATTAATTAACAAATTATTTTTCTTTCTAGTTAGATTGCTTAACATGTCTTACTTAAATTCAATCCTTAATCTAAATGAGATTTCATTGAGAAATGAAACAAGAAATTAGGTGATCTACTAGCTATAAAATTTATGAATGACAAGATTGTTTAAAAATGTTTAAATAAAAAGTAAAATAATGAAATATAGAAATTAGATAAGCTAGTTGCTGGTAGGAAGAACAAAGTCTAGTTTTTATAAAAGTATGTTGGCACCCTTGTAGAGTGGAATAATACCGTTATTACATGCAATATTTAAAAAAAATACGATAGATAGCAACAAACAAAAGAGTGCAAAATTTTTGAAGAAATGAAAAATAGAATAAGGGTCCTTGTAAATGTGTAAGAAATGTGGTTTCAAAACAGTTCACACCCGTTCTCTGTACTTCCACATTTTTGAAGCATGTCTACCACAGCAGTTGCAACTGAAACATCTGACAAAATTGCTTTATCCTTTATGCTTTGATGGACGTCCATACCCTGTTCCAAAGCTCCCATTTCATCACAGGCTAGGAGGATGCTGACAAAGGTTACAGAGTCTGTCTTTACATCTGCCAATTGTATTTGCTTGAAAGGTCCTAAAGCCTTTTAAAAAGATCGACTTTGCGAATAATCTGCAATCAGGGCATCCCATGAGAACGCCTTTCTTCAAGGCATTCTGTTAAACTTGTCCATCCTTCCACATTTTGTGTATCCTGCAATCATGGCAATCCATGAGATCACATTTCTTTTAGGTATCATGTCAAATAGTTCACGCCCCTTGTCTGTGATTCCACATTTTGCATACATGTCTACCAGGTTAGTTGCAACAACAGCAACTGAAAAAATTCCCCTGTCCTTTATCTTTGACTGATTCCATACTCTTTTCCAAAGCTCCCATTTTGGTACAGGTAAGGAGGCTGCCGGCAAAGGTTGCGAAGCCTGGCTTTACACCTGCCAATCGCATTTGCTTGAAAGTTCCTAAAGCCTTTTCAACAAATACATTTTGCGTATATCTTGCAATCATGGCATTCCATGAGACCACAGTTCTTTAAGGCATTTGGTCAAACAATTCGCATGCCTTGTCTATGCTTCCACATTTTGTATACGTGTCTGCCAGAGTGTTTTCATCAAACAAAATTCCTCTATCCTTTATGCTTATATGGATAGCTATACCCTATTCCAACGCTCCCATTTCAGCACAGGCTAGAACTATGCTGGCATATGTAAGCTGATCCGGCTGCAGGTTTCCATATGGTGACAGTCCGACTGCCTCTTTCATGGCAGTGGCTATCCAAAAAAGCAGAGTTAAGCTGACTCTTTTTTACTATTCAAATTTAAATTTCATTGAAACAGCGGGAAATTTAGGCGGGTTTTGGAGTTCAATTTTGAAGCGTTGGATATTAATAAAAGCGGGTGGCAGTAGACATTAAAACTGCAGAGTTGCTTGGAATTTGCTGACTACGAACAGTACTGCCTTGACTTGGAATTCGCTGCCGAGTTTTCCAACTACAGACAGTACTGCCTGACAAAAACCGTTATCTTATAAATTGCAGTTACGGGGCTTATGGTATGTGTGATGATGGGCATGGTATGGGGCGGTGCATTCCTGGGGCTGGATAGCCAGCGCCTGTCTTTATCATTGACGCGGCTGCCGCCATTTATTTCCTTTTGTCCTTTGGCTCTTTTATTATTACTTTAATTGGATAAAGAAGAAGTTACAGAGGGCTCTTCTTTTATTATTGACTTGGACAGTCATGTCGGTTTGCAATAATCTTTACAGCTGTTTGCAAGTGTTAACAGTGATGTAGGGTAGTGCTGCTGTTCTCTTGTTTGTACTCAACAAGCTTTTTAAATATGTATTTATCTCAGTTTATTTCCAAAAACAAAACTCAGACCTTCATAATGTTGAATTTCGGATGTGAAATGGTAAATGGATGGTATTTAAAGAGGAGTGGAGATATCCTTTTATGTTAAATGGTAAATGGATGGTATTTAAAGAGGAGTGGAGGAAAAAGAATATGTTGATTTTGTAACAAGGGAATGACGGAGACAAAATGGCACTTTGTCATGGAGTGCTAAGCATATAAAGACATTCGGATAAGGTATGAAGACACCTTACAAGTTGATAATTTAAGTGCCTTGGTTGAAGAGGCAAGGTTGGACAAAACTGCAAACAACATCATCAAAATTCATTATAGAAAGGTTGATCTCAAGTGAAGTTTACAAACTACATAGGGTTTTTTGTTGGTGGTCTCTTCAGTATCTTGGGTCCCATAGGCTTCTTTGGCCTCATGGATGTTACTAAAAAAATTCATTTCATTTCAATACCTTGGATCAATTAAAAAATGTTACGTTAGGTTTTGGGATATGAAGGGTATTGTGTAGAATATTACCCATACAATATGAACAAGAGAAGAGAATCCAAACATATCTCTTCCTTGCTCACCACTTAGATGGATAGCCATCAAATGATAGTATTATTGTGATCAATATATGAATGTAAGTCATGTGCTGATCACAAGTGATCCATTTGATTCTTATTCTTTTTTGGAATTGTGAGTAAAGAATCGGGAGATGGTTTTTAGGTTAGAAAGTCAATTTTAGAATTGTAAGTAAAGAATAAGGAGATGATTTCTAGGTTAGAAAGTTGATATTATTGTAAGTGGTACTAAAATACTTTTCTTCAAAGCTTTTGAAGTTTGAACTACATTCAATTATTCTATTTATAATGAGTTTTGCCTGCATTTGAGTAGTAGCTATTCTATTTCCTAGGAGGTAGAATTCTCAACCTAAAGAAAAAACTTGAAGATGCAATATGTATGTGCAAAGGCTGTTGGAAAATTTTGTGAGATGGTCATTCAACAAGTTGTTACCATCTTTTTTTTCCTTTTTGTTGAACATAATTTTAGTTATTTATTTTTATGTAATAATTAGTGTGTACGGGTGATAATTTATATATGAAAATTAGTAAAAGATATGACTTTAGTATTGTTTGTATCTATACACGATTATAAAGCTTAGACTTGATTTTTAGGTTGCTAATTTTCAATCTTGAGTCAAATTTGTAGTCATGAGGGTGATTTAGATCCCTTTGTGCTCATGGAAATGGCCTCTTAATTCTAAAAGTAATATTAAAAAATCGACCCAATTATTTTCCCTCCAAGGATTGTTGTTACCTAAAATGAGGTGTGAAATAAGTGAATTGAACATTAAGGTGTCATATTTAAAGAGAAGCCCTAATTCATTTAAACATATAACAAACACACGAGTTAGACACCTTATGGCACACATCATGGAACCTAAAAAGAACCATCTCATGATACCAAATCAATATCGTAGGATATTGTGCACAAATGTTTGTTGTCCTTGATCTTGTTTAAAAACTGTTCACTTAGAATCCTTGGATTTGACACAATGGATTCAATTGCCATTATCATGTGCAAACTCCCAAGTACACATAAACTTTGTATGCAAATCTCAAACTAAGAACTTCAAGGAACACTAAATGTGAGTTTGTAAATATGAGTAGAGATTTAATCCACAAGTTTGGTTTATATTTGCCTCATGGGACTGATTTCATAGTCATGAAAATTACCTTAATAGAAAAATAAGATATAGATTATGGCATGTTTGACTAATAAGCTTTAGTTTTCGACAACACTAATAAATTGACTTGTGAATCTAGTGAAGTCATTTTCTATATTGAATGTAGAGCCAAGCATTTGTATTTGTTATTTAAATTTTGAAGGATGATTTCATCATGTTTATCAAACCCAACTCTTGTTCTTAAGATATCAAATGTTAATAATGATTAATTATTTTATCTAGGGAGTTTTCTAAAAAAAGTATTTTATTTCATTACATTTTGTGAACCTAAATTTATAGTAACTCTTAGGGTCTCCTCTAAAGCTTTATTCTTTCATTATTAAGGTTCCAAATATTAATTTTCTATTACATACCATCAATTGTATATCTAATTTGAGTCTACACCCATACCTTGTAGTATCTCTAACCTTGAACCTAACCCTAACACTACCCTTGATCTTAATTCTATTTCTAATCCTCACACTAACTTCAACCCCAACCCTAATCCTAATTCTATCTCTAACCCTAACCATAATCCTAATCCTAACCCTAACCCTAGATCTATCTCTAGCCCTAACCCTAAATCTATCTTTAATCCTAACCCTACCTTTAATCCTAATTTTATCTTTAATCCTAACCCTAACCTTAATCTTGACACTAACCCCAACCCTAACCCTAACCATAATCTTAATGCTAACCCCAAACCTAATCCTAATTCTATCTCTAACCCCAACCCTAATCATAATTCTATCTCTAACCCCAACCCTAATCATAATCCTAATCCTAACCCTAACCCTAATTTTATCGCTAATCCTACACTTAATCTTAATTTTATCTCTAATCCTAATGCTAACCCCAACCTTAACCCTAATCCTAACCCTAATGCTAACCCCAACCCTAATCCTAATTTTATCTTTAAGCCTAATCCTATATGTAAACTTAACCCTAACACTAATCATAACCCTAACCCTAACCTCAACCCCAATTGTATCTCTAATCCTAACCCTAAACCTAACCCTACTCCTAATCTTAATCTTGACCCTAACCCTGTTGAACTTCTCTTTTGTTATTTGTCCTTGATGTCAAAACTGTGATTTGGTTTGGCATCTTGGTGTTTGATATTGACATTTGACATTGGCATTATTGGTTTACATTCAAATTTGTTATATCTTGTGGTACTGATCAGGTTGAGCTTCATGTGCAGATAAAGGTTATCTTGCTTATACGAGTTTTTGAGATTATGTCATTGGCAATATGGTTGTTCACTTTGGCATTCACAGGGGCTAGTAACAGGTTTATAAAATGGTTCTACGGCATTTGGCTTCAGTTCACATGAGGTATATTGCTTTCTCACAAGGCTCTTGCAAGCTATATTTCATGCTATACCTGGTATTGATACACAGTCATATTTGTATTCATGAGTTGGCTATTGTATATAGTTGCATAAGATTTTCATTACATGGAGTTCATTTTTGACTCAATAATACATATATATATTGCATATGTTTACAAAAGGCAATAAGCAATGGTATTGCTTGGACTTATCATATCACTTCATACAAAGTGTATTTCAACATACACTTGGGCCTTCACATTTTACATGGGTTCAATATTATATCGGGTTTCATTGCACATACTATTTGTTTTAAGAGTGCATATTTCACAGCACTTTGGGACGACATGGTAAGTATTACCAGGCTTATAATGTATTGTACAACGGTCAATATACACATCATTTGAAGACTTGATTTGTCGGCACATGTATTACATTTGGTTTGCTTACATGGCAGCGACAATATTATTGTTTCAATGAGCATGTTGATTGTATTGACATGATGTCTTGGACAGCACACGTGGCTTATGATTTGGCACTCATTTAATGCATCATTGTGTCGGTTATACATGGATTCCAAAATGATTGTGATATGTTTTATGGATTTCAAATTTCATTCATTCTGTTTTGGGATTTTGATGAGAAGGGAGAAATAGGGTAAACAAAAGATTTGTTTCATTTTGTAAACACAATTAACCCTTGCGCCGCCATGAAGAGATTACAGTTACAACTTGAGAATGTTCTAGCTAGTATTCTGACTTGGCTTTCAGATATGTTAGATTATGAAGAGTGGTGAGTTGGTTGGTGGACTCTCCACGAGCTAGAAGTGGAGGTAATAGAGGATTTTATGGGATTTTGTTTGCAGTTTGAAACGCCATAACAAAGGTAATATCTAAACATTCTTCGTGTTTCTTCGAAGTGAAAAAGGTGAAAAATGTAATCTTTTGGTTGTTTGAAAAGATTTTGAATCTTGTTCTTTGAACTTTTTTTTGAAATAAATATTAAGGAAACGACTATGGAAATAATTGATAGTTTGTCTAAACTATATTTTTCAGTTACATTTTTGTAACCCTAACTCGAGGGTTTTGAAAGTTTTGCAAACACTCTATATTGTAAAAAATGTATGGCTTGAAAACATTATTCTTTTCAGTGGTTTTGGAGAAGAGAACAAAGTGTTGTTGAAGGGTTTTTACAAAGTTATATTTGAAGTTTTGAAAAAGTGATAAAAAGAGGATTTTATTGTGCATTGTCTCTAGTTTTTCTAAAACAGAGAATCATATTCAGATTTGAGTGAGTGTGATTATTTCTTGTACTGTTGCAATCAGTACAATGTGTAATCAGAATTATTGAATATCATCTAATTTTGTAGAGATTTTATGATTGCAAAAATAGTGCAATTGTAAGGTCCTTACAGTTTGCAAATTTTGTAGAGAGAAACATTGTAAAGGAGTTGGTGCTCCTATTGAAGTTGGTGCTTTAGAATTTCAGTGTGGAGTTGGTGCTCCTATTGAATTTGGTGCTTTAGAATTTCAGTGTTGAGTTGGTGCTTTGAAAATATTGTAATTAGTTTGGAATTAAGCCTGTAAGGCATTTTGGAGTGGTTTTTCTACCCCAAGAGGGTTTTCCACTTGTCAAAGCTCTATGTTTCTCTTTTATGTGGTTTGTGCTTATCTTGCTTTAGTTTTCATTTTTTCATTTGTCAAAGTGATTCATGCAATGCTTTGATACATTATCATAATCCAAGTTGTCTAAAAGTTCAAAGTTTAATTGTTCATGTTCAATGTATGAGTGTTAAATTTTTCCATTAATGAGTTTGATGTCCTGTGTAAAAGAAATCATTAAAAGGTTGTTCATTTAGCACTATGTGAACAGTGTATATCATGCTTTGATATGAGTTGTTAAGCATTCATGTTATGTTTGGTTAAAGTCATTGGAAAACAATTATTCAAAACACGGTATTCACACTACATATATAAGTCACTCATTTGTTCAAGATCAAACAGTTCAAATCTGCATTACAAGTCATAAAAAGTTTTAATTTATACATTACTCTGATTCACCCCCCCTCTCAGAGTAATTCCACTTCCAACAAACCCTAATTCTATCTCTAACCCTAACCCTACTATTGATCATAATTCTATCTCAATCCTAACCCCAACCCTAATCCTAATACTAACCCCAACCCTAACCCTAACCCTAACTCTAATTAATTTTATGTCTTCCATGTTGTGTCTCAAATGTTACTAGCATATATATATTTAATAATATATATATATGGAGATGTCCTCAAGGCATCTATTTTTTAATTAATTCCTCATGTAAAAGTGCAATAGGTGCCTCTAGAAGAATATCTTGATATATATATGTATATGCGCTAGTACATATAAGGTGTTTTCATCTCTTATAAATTATATTTCATGAAGTCCAATTTAGGATATAGCTAAATAATTTCAAACTATTTTCAAATCTAAAGTTTCTATACTTTTTTATACTAAAATTCTATTATATGGAAAAACTTTCTTACAAGTCTTTATAGAAAAATCATAACAAGGGAGAAATTTATTTGTATGAAATTTTAATTGAAATTTTCATGAAAACCCAAATGTTTTTTTAATTATATTTTCATATAATATAATTTTGTTGTATAGGTAAGATTAACATAACCTAAAATAGGCTCATACCATTTTATAATTTTAATATCATCTATTTTATCCATGTTAAGCATTGATTATAATAGAATGAAATAAAATGTATAAAAATAAAATGAAGACAACAATATAAAGTGCACATAATTTTCATAGGAAAACCTTATAATTAAAAGCCTCATAAGGGGCAGTGGGCCTAGCTCGATTGGCTAAAGCATCCTATTGCAAGGAAGAGGTCACGAGGTCTAGTCTCCCCATCGTCCCCATGGTACCGGAGAGCATGTCATGCCAACGCCACTAGGCACATGAAAAAAGTTTACCAAGCGCACTGTAGTTTATCGAGGGACGAATACCCGATCAACTCCTACAATCTAAAAAAAGCCTCATAATAAGAATCATTTAATTTTATTGAGAAAACTTACATCCAAAATTTGGCTTTCCAACCTCTAGTCTCCTCCTTCCAAATATATAGCCTCAATAACTCTGGTAGATTTTGATTTCCAAATTCATATTTCAATAATATTTTTTTTTAACACAAAAATCCTTAATATAGGTTGTTTAGGTGATTATTATTAAGAAAATGGGTGTTAAACACCTTGCACAAGAAAACAAACATTTTAATTATATAAAAAAAAAAAATTATTTCTAGTGCATCTTAGGAGCATCTTAGGAGATGTGTTTAGCCACATTAAATAGTTATTTGGATCCGCTTGTAAAGTTGTATATCACACTAGTTAAATATTTTATTTGCATATTGCACATTAAAAAATATTTAATATTAGGAAAACTTAGTATCAACAAGTAAATGTTGGGGTCAATGGTTTTGTGCTCTAATGGTTTCGAGACACATGGTTTAGCCAAAGCTTAGTTTTATGTGAGTTTGATTCTATAAAAGCAAGCACACGTTCAATGGTAGAGATAAGTTGTCATTTGTATTGAGCTCTCTCATACAATGCATATGTGAAGCATCACATAGGATGTATGGTTGTATGGTTAGCCATTATGCTTGGACACATGGAAGATACAGGAGCTTGATATTTTAGAAGTATTCATGGAGATTCTATAAGTATATTGTAATTTTTCATTACTAAATAATACATTGAATGTGGATACTTTTGGAGATTGGTTTTTTTCCTCATGGAAGATTTTTTTAGGGTTTTTTTGTCATATTGATGTTATGTTTGTCTATTATTTTGTATGGTAAATTTTAAAAACTTGTTTATATTTTTTTCTCTTATAGAGTTATGTAAAAGTATTTTTATTGTTACATATATTTTTCTTTTAAATGGTATTGGAGGCTAGTTTCCAGGTTGTGGAAAAAAATATCCCTAGTTGTAACCCTTGGTACAAGTAAATTATTGTGTCTAATTGAATTAATGGTCTTGCAAGAAAATAATGAAAGCATTTTCAAGGTCATGGGTGTGTTTGTAGACTTGTTTGATTAAGATTTGACAAGTGAGTTTTATGTTAGCTCTTTCTATAGGGGTTTTAGGATTGATCTTTGTTGGAGACCTATTGAACAAAAATGGACCTCACTATTGAGTCTAGAAGGCCCAAACACCTAATAATCGATATAGAACATGACTATGTTTGGGGTTACAAAAATCTTATTTTTTAGGACATGAAGGAATTTAGAAGGAATATTATGTACGGTCATGTAACTATATGGTCAAAGGTGTCAGTCACCATCAAAGAGCTACATAATTGTCAAATAAATTATTATTTTAATTGACAATTGATGTACAAGTATGGACAATCTATAGGAAAATATTAAAAAAATAAATGCTAGCTAAAATGGGTGCTAACCCGTAACCACTAGTGACTGGTCATACCTAGCATGCAAGGGCTAAACACCCAAGGCTACAATAGTCCACCAATCCCAACCACTACAACACCATCAACTCACCACTTGAGGTGGCACCAACAGCTCCACCACTCTGTCGCGAACAAACCATCATTTTATCACCAAAGAACCATCGCCATCAATAGTGCCATTGAAGGGCCATCAACCAACTACCCTATTACAACCAAGTTTGGATTTTATGCCATAATAGAGCATTTGTTTGGGAAGCATAACTTTCAAATACAATATTAAATTTTGAACTTCTACGAGTTATGAAGTTTAACGGGTTAATACTATTGGATGTTGCAGGTTGCGTTGATGATATGTGGTTGTCATTGATGTCAACACTATTAGCATTAATGTCTTAGAAGTTGTATATGTCAAGGATATTGAGAAAATTGTAATGAAATAAGTTCAAGGTTGCTAGTGGTGAAGTGAAGTTCATTATGTTGGTTAGCTCAATACATTGATGATCAGTGGTTGTGGATTAAAGGGTTTCTTTTCGAGTATATCTAGTTTATCCACGTTGAGTTTCAGAGATTTGCATGAAGATTTGATCGTGTTATGAAGATTTGTATTCTGGCAGTCATTATGTTGCTTCAGTTGGTGTTCCTAAATGAAGGTGATATGATTTTAGTAAGTTCAGTTACTGTGGATGCTTCTCTAGTGATTCATGATGTTTGTGGATGTTTCTAGATCGTGCTCTATCTATGTTGTACGTCTGTATTGATCGTTGTGCTTGCGATTGGAGATTTTCTCTTGCGTGGTCATGTTTTTTTGTTCTTGGGCGACAGGGTGTTGTAGCGTGTTGTGGATCTTCAAGGAATAATTTTTTGAAGGTGGTTCATGTTTGAGAATGTTATTTTGGGTCTTCACTATGTTGTGGCCGACCTTGGTTGATTCGCATTAATAATCTTTATTGTTTTGGGCCGACAGTTTGTATTCATTTTATTATTTTATTGAGGTCAACATGTGGCGATGTAATTTCTTGTTGTGGATATATATAAGCAATTGCTTATACCATTTTATGGAATGGTGTGCACGAATAATTTTCTAAATCATTCGAAGGCAAAGCAGAGTGTGAAGAAGAGTGAAGAAGAATGAAGAAGTGTCCATGTGCTTAACTAGAACTGTAATCAAGCATTAGCAGATGCTACTTTCTCAATTCAAATCTTGTGGATGTAATCCAAATATTTTGTTAAACTATGAGTCTTCCTTTTGTAATTGAGCAGTGAGCTCTAGGTAGTAAGCTTGAATGCATGTGCATTCCCCATTCACATTTCTTTATACTTTTAACAGGGTATAATTTTGTGGACTGACCTCCACCGTGGTTTTTCCCCTAATAGGGTTTCCATGTAAAAAAATCTTGGTGTTATATGTGTTTTTGATGTGTTGTTGATGGTTATTAATCAGATCTAAGAATAAGGTTAATAAGTTGAATAAGTTTGAAATTCTATGACAACTGATTCACCCCCCCTCTCAGTTGTATGTCCTTGTGTTGCCAATAATTGGTATTAGAGCAGGTTCCTTGGAAGAAGTTTAACAACTTGAGGTGATCCAGGATGGTGACATACAAGAAGGGTAGTCTAAAATTTGATGGAAAAAATTATTCTCTGTGGAAGACTCGAATGGAGTGCCATCTGAGATGCATTGGTGAAGCCTACTAGAGTATTACAAACAATAGGTATGTTATTCCTCAGAATGTTCCTACAACTATTGTTGACATTAGGGATGTTGAGTACAATATCAGGGCTAAGGAAGCATTGTTGAGCACTTTGACTGATTCTAAGATGACAAATGTTATGAATCTGAAAACTGCTTATGAGATCTAGAAAAAGTTGGAAACTTTGTATGAAGGTGATGCTAATGTGAAGATTGCTAAGTTACAAAGTCTGAAAGGGAAATATGAAATCTTGAGAATGGGTGATGATGAGAATATTACTACTTTCATGCAAAGAGTAAATGAACTTGTGTGTGGTATCAGATGTGCTGGTGGAAAGTTAGAAGAATCAGAGATTGTTGCTAAAGTGCTTAGATCATTGCCTACTACATACAAATTTAAAGCTACTGCTATTGAGGAGCTCTGGATAGTAACAAATGTAACCGGAGACATGTTGATTGGTAAGCTAACTACTTTTGAATTGAGTGAGTTTGGTGATGCTCTTCCTAAGATAGAATCTGCATTCAAGGCTACTACTTCTGGGAGAGATAAATAGAGATATGATCCGGATGAAAGTTATTCTAGAGATATTCAAATATGAGGAAGAAATGAGACAGATTGAAGAAGAAGAGAGAGAACTAAATGAGCTTGAAGCACTTATTGTCAAAAGGGAAGCCAGAGGAGAAGGTAAGTATAAAGGGAAGTTGTTTATTAAATGTTTTTCTTGCAATAAGATAGGTCATTTTGCATCAAGGTGTCTGGAAAGAGTCCCTAAGCCAAGACATAACAAGCCTACATTTCAAAGAAAGTGCTATTATGTTGTTAATGAAGGTGTGACAGATGATGGATCTGATAAAGGAAATGCAAGTTGGGATGAATGGGTATTTATTGCTATCAAGGAAAATGATCCTATACCTACTAAATCTGTTAGTTGCTCAAATTTGGAGAAAGCCCTAGTGACCAAAGTTGAAGAGAAAGATGAATGGGTGATTAACAGTGGATTCTCTCATCACATGATAGGTGATAAAAGCAAGTTTGTGAGCCTGGAAAATTATGATGGTGGTGTTGTAAGATTTGGTGATGACAAAGCAGGTGTAATTCGTGGCAGAGGATCCATTTCTCTTGATGGTAAGAATAATATTGATGATGTTCTATATGTGGAAGGTTTGAAGCATAATCTCTTGAGTGTCAGACAGATGGTTGACAAGGGATACAATCTTCAATTTAAGAATGGAAAGTGTAGACTATTGGGAAGTTCCATAAATGTGATTGCTTCAGATACAAAAACAAAAGGTGACATCTTTCACCTGAATGCTACTAGTAAAATTTGTTTGATTGCTTAAATTTATGAAAGTTAGTTGTGGCATAGGAGAATGTGCCATGTAAAATTTGACAATATTGTTAAGATAAGTTCTACTCAGGCAGTGAGAGATCTTCCTAAGTTGGTAAAGCCTACTAATACTGTATGCAAGGAATGTCAGTTAGGGAAGCAAACTAGAATTTCATTTTGGACAAAACAACATTGTTCAAATGAAGTGTTGGAGCTTGTTCATACTAATTTGTGTGGTCCTTCTAGAGTCAAAAGCTTACAAGGAGATAGGTACTTCAAGTTAATTATTGATGATTATTCTATATCGATGTGGGTTACTTTTTTAAGGGAGAAATTTGAAGCTCTAGAGAAATTCAAGATTTTTAAGGCTATGGTTGAGACAGAGACAGGTCTAAAGATTAAATATTTGAGAGCAGATAGAGGTGGTGAATTCATTTCTCATGAGTTTAATTCTTTTTGTGAAGTGCATGGGATAAAGAGACAATTATCTGCCCCGCGAACCCCTCAACAAAATGGAGTTGTGGAAAGGAAGAAGAGGATAGTTCAAGATGCTACTAGGACTATGATGTGAGAAGGAAATGTTCCTCATATCTATTGGAGAGAAGTTGTGAGTACTGTTGTTTATATCCTCAACTGGGTACAAGTCAAAGGTGATACTGGTAAGACCCCTTTTGAGCTATGGATTGGCATAAGCCTACTGTTAGATATTTCAAAATATTTGGGAGTAAATGTTATATCAAAAGAGATTAAGATATAGGAAATTTTGATGCTAGGAGTGATGAAGGAATCTTTCTTGGTTATTCTACTAAGAGTAAGGCCTACCGGTGCTACAACAAGAGATTGAGGAAAGTAGTTGAAAGTGAAAATGTCAAGGTTGATGAAGACATAGCCAGACCATCCAGAACCTGTGGATATGATTCAAATGATCAGAATAATAGTTTAGTCATAGGAAAGAAAGTTCAGACTCATAATCAAGTCCAAATCATTCTGGTGAATCAAGAAAATCAAGAGGAAGGAACTAGTGAAAGTGCAGAAGAGAGATCACAAGAGCCAGAAGTTCAAGAACATCCTAAGACTCCAAGGTATGTAATACTAAATCATTCAGAAGATCATATTATAGGTGATAAGAACAAAGTTGTTCAGATTAGGAGAAAAATTGTAAAAGAATATTGTTTGATTTCAAAGACTGAGCCTAATAGTGTGAATGAAGCATGCAAAGATGAACATTGGGTGGAAGCAATGAAAGAAGAACTATAACAAATTCATAGATGGAACTAAATGGGTATTTTGGAATAAACTAAATGAGCAAGGTGAAGTTGTTAGAAACAAAACAAGACTAGAGTGTAAAGGATATTCATAGATGGAAGTAATTGAGTTTGAAGAAACGTTTGCCCCTGTTGCTAGGATTGAAGCTGTGAGACTATTTCTTGCTTATGTTGCTTACAAAAATTACAAGGTTTATCAAATGGATGTCAAGTCAGCATTTCTAAATGGTGAACAAGAAGAAGAGGTGTATGTTGAGCAACCTGATGGATTTCAATTAACTGATCAGGGAGATATGGTTTGTCAGTTGAAGAAAGCATTGTATGGACTTAAGCAAGCCCCAAGAGCATGGTATGCCATATTGGACAAGTATTTGTTGAAGCTTGGATTTAATAAAGGTGCTACTGATAGTAATCTATTCAAGATTGATCATGATAAAGGTTTGATTGTTGAAGTATTTGTTGATGATATCATTTTTGGAGGAGATGATGGTTTGTGCATGAAGTTTTTTTATGAGATGCAGAATGAGTTTAAGATATCTATGATTGGTGAGATTAAATTCCTTTTGGGATTGCAAATTACTCAACTAGACAAAGGAATCTTCATATCTCAGTCCAAGTATGTGAAGGAACTGCTAAAGAAGTTTGGTATGGAAGATTCAAAGCCAGTTGGTACACCTATGGTGATTGGAAGCAAGTTGACACAAGATGATGATTCTCCAAAAGCAAATCAGACTAGATACAGATCAATGATTGGTGGATTGCTTTATTTGACTCAAACTAGACCTGATATCATGAATGTTGTATACATTGTTGCAAGATTTCAAGTTGATCCTAAGGAATCTTATGTAACTGTTGTGAAGAGGATTTTAAAATACTTGAAGGGGAAAGTTGATTGTGGGTTGTGGTATCCTAAATATGATGATCTTACTTTGAGTGCTTTTACTGATGTTGATTGGGCAGGTAATGTGGATGACAAAAAGAGTACTAGCAGTGGTGCATTTTTCTTGGGTAAGAAGTTGATTTCATTGTTAATGTAGAAGAGGGGGATTCACTACTCACGCTTTCTCTTCATTTAGAGAGCCTTATGAGGAAAACTTCCCTAAACTAGCTCAATGGAACAACATGGAAGTTTTAAAATCCAAAAGAGCAGGCCACAAAGATTCTCTGGACAAACTATCAAGCTCTTGGCTGAAGGAGGACAGCATGATGCACTGGCATCTCATTCAGACCAAAAAGTGAGTTTATCTCAGAAAATGGCTAAAGTGACTACTTCTACTCAAATTTCTAAGAAATCTTAAAATACAAGAAAGTGATAGAATTGAAATAGAGTGAAGTAAAACTAATAAAGATAAAAAGAAGAAAGGAAAGAAATACTTACAACCACGAGAGTGATGAAGCCTCCACCAAACGAATGTCTTCAAAACTTGCAAGTGTGATATCTGGAGAGAATGTTGGGGCTGTATAGGGGTTTGCCTCAATGAAACCCCTATTTTGGTGTTCCCACCTCCATGGAAAACCAAGACAATAGAGAGAAAGAGTGTGATGAACAAAGCGCGTGGTGAAAGAAAAACCCACTCACGAGTAGAACCTACACCACCAAATAAGCATGTGATAAAAGCAAACCCCACTCGAGGAGGGGAACCTGTATCACAAAAGAGGTGATAAAAGCAAACCCCGCTTGAGGAGGAGAACGTGTATCACCAAGTAAATGTGCAATAGATAAGGGATATAGAATCCCAAGATGCTCACAAGCATAAGGCAAGGGAAATAAAGTTGCAAAGACTGTTGTAATGAAAGCTTGAGAGAGCTTGGAGCTGCTACAACAACCTATTATAAAGTTGTGCAAGCAAAAGCTAAAGTGTAGAAGGCTAGAGAGAAACTAGAAGTGGAAGAAGTCCCCAAATGAAGTGAAAAGAGGACTTTAAAAGAGGGAGAAGAATCTTCTCAGGCAGTTACAAGGAATCCCAAGCTGTTTCCACTGACAAACTTAGTTGACATGTGGAAAACATGCTCATAAACAGTCGTCTAAGCATTAACACATCGCAAGACACTAGCACAACATGTGGACATCCGCGTGGCGCGCTAGTGTCTAGACATGTCACGCTACAAAACATGAATGGGAAAAGCACAAAGTTCAACGAAAATTTTAACACGCAAGGGTGGCTGTTGAAAAGGGGTGTTGGAGCATCCTGAGAGGGAGAAAGGTTGATGCAGGGGCTAAAATGAACCTACTCAAGATGCTAATGGAGTGGACACTAAAGCGGATGCAAGAATGTAAGTTAAATTGCAAGGGTACAATTTTACTCTTATACATTTTTCCCCCACTTTAGTGGGCATATCAATCTACAATAATATGCACGCTAAAGGAAATCTACTAAACATAAATAATATCATATACCAAAAGGATATTGTAGAGGAAGTAGATAACTCTTCGAACCATAGAAGCATGCCCCCAAGTTGAAGACCTGCAAAACCAATGTGTTAGACAAGAAACACTTGCACCAGACAAAAGTGTTACAACACAAAAAGCTAAAGCATTCGATTCAACAAAGTAAAGAGACCTCGATGTAGAAGGGTGTCTCAATACCATGTGTCGTCCCGAAATTTAAAAAATAACACATAGAAGAGTTCTAAGATGAAGAAAAGAAGGGAAAATACTCAGGACGAAGAAGATGCAAATCTCCAATCTAGTATATACAAGAGAGAAGCAAGTGAAATGAATGCAAGAGTGATAAAAGCAATCCCTGCTGGAGGAGGAAAACCTATATCATAGAGTAAAATTGATAAAAGGAATCCCCGCTTGAGGAGGAAAACCTGTATCACAAAGTAAAAGTGATAAAAGCAATCCCTGCTAGAGGAAGAAAACTCTTATCATAAAGTAAAAGTGATAAAATCAATCCCCGCTCGAGGAGGAAAACTCGTATCACAAAGTAAAAGTGATAAAAGCAATCCCCACTTGAGGAGGAAAACCTGTATCACGAAAGATAGGTGATAAAATCAATTCTTGCTTCAAGGGGAGAACCTGTATCACCAAGTAAGGATGTAAAGGAGCTCTACAAGTTCTCAGTCCTATAGAAAGGTATCCCCCAAGATCTCTCGCATGGAGGAAACCTAGGAAAGTGGACTCCGCAGAGTCAAAAAGTAGCCACCTAGGCAAGTAAGAAAACAGTCACATAGACCGTCAATAGATTGGAAGGTTTTCAAAGGGGTCCCTCAGGAACCCTTCAAAACAAGAGGGGTCCACTCAAGGGACATGTTGTTTGAGAAGCAAGGTCTAGTCAGGCTACCCCCAAGCTAGATGCAAAGTTATGAAATAGGTTTAGTTGGGGTGCCCCCAAGCTAGACACCAAGATATGAAATGGGCCTAGTTAGGCTGCCCCCAAGCTAGACGTGAAAGAATCTGTTTGAGATAAATAATTTCAAAGGGGCTCCCTCGGGAACCCTTCAAAAGAAAAGGTTTCCACTCAAGGGACACTTCATTTGAAAGATAAGGAGAAGAGAGGGAGTCCTTAGGAAAGACACACATCTCCAAAATGAGTTATCACTACCCTCGGCATATAGGGGAGGAGAACCAAGCAAGATACGTAGAACATACAAGATAGAAGTAAACCTCAATATCACTTGTCATTTGAAGAAGAAGCAGGTGAATCAATCAAATGGGAGTTTGATGGCACTTGAATCATGAAGTTGTTGAATTTTATCTTTCAAGGCCTTACATTCACTAGTGGAATGGCTAGGCACTCGATGGTATGCATAGAAAGAATGTTTTTCTTCATCATATTTATGAAATTTATTACGTGTAGGAGAAGGAAGAGTGATTAAGTGGGCTTTTAGAAGCTGCAGCAAACTACGCTTTTGCTCAAATAAAGGATGAGGGGTGGGAAGCAACCCTTTCCCTTGTGGAGAAAGGTTTGACTTCTCACAAGAAGAAGAAGGCATGAAGATAGAAGGAAATGGAGGAAGAATTTTTTCAATAGAATGAGGTTGAGAAGAATTATTGCCACTCAACCATGGCTTCTGTCTAGATCATTCATTCAAGCAGCCAAGTCCCAAATTATGCTTCTGAGGTGTGAATTCTATAGGGACTTGAATGCCTTGCTCATTGCACCCACAACCTTTACTCTCATATCCATATTTAGAGACAAGCTTAAATCCAGGGTCATAACGTGTTTCCAAATATTGAGGAGGAGGATCTTAGTAGAAAGCATTGTCCCAACAATAGGGATCACACTCCTCTATGGGATTGCCATCATCCTTATTAACAGGACTGCCAACACTGCCTTCTTTAGCAGAAGCATAATCCTCTTAGGATCAACACTAAGGACATTACAATTTATGCTCACGCTACCCCACGATACAGGAGAATAACCATCTCTGACAACAAGGGTGGATGGTGTTGTCGGAAGGTCTAAGCGGATTGGGTCGACTTTATATTCCTGGATGAAGGAATCTGTAAAGTCTAAGGAACCCCAATCATCACCAAGACATGCATTATTTTTAGAAGAGGTAGAAGGAGCACACATAGGACTCCTTGCTTCAGAAGGATCTTCTTCAGGGATGTTTATCTTGAGAGTACCTTTTTTAGTAGGTACTGTTGGAGTAAACATCGACACATTGGAAGACATTGAAGGGATGAGAGTAGGCACAACCGAAATATGACTTGCAGTTGCCGTCTCACATAAGTGCATAGCCTCAAGGTCAGCTTTGACTATGACTACTTTATTGTTACAAATAAACTTAATAGATTTATGCAAGGTAGACGGGACTGCACCCATAACATTAATCCATGGTCTACCAAGAAGAAGGTTATAAGGTACCTTTTCTAACATAACATATACCAAGGTAGGTACAATAATGGGTCCAAGCTGCAAAGATAATACTATTGTACCTAGAGCTTGTCACCCAACATTATCAAACCCATGAATAACAACAGAAGAAGCATTAAGAGAAGACGAACCAATATTAATTTTACGCAATAGATCAATGATGCATACATTAAGTGTTGAACCAGCATCAACGAGAGTATGTCTAACACCAATTTTTTTAATTTTAACTATGATCATTAAAGGGTTCACTTGCTTTTGTACTTCTGGAGGCGGGAGCTTTTGTGGATAGAACATAATATTCGGCAAATACGTACGAATATACACCATTAACACATTAGCATATGTCAGCCTAGCGGAAGAAGGCAAGAGGATCTTTTGCAAGGCTTCTTGAAGCATGCCTTGATAAACCGGAGCAGACTGAAGCAAGTCCCACAGTGAGATCTTATCCAGAGTAACCCGAGGTTGCTCAACAAAATCGTAATCATTAGGTGCTTTAGTTGCAGGTTTAGGAGCTAAAGGAAGACTTGGTTGCTTATTCATTCTATTCTCATAAGTATGGGCTATCGCTTTATAAGAGGGAGCCTTAGAAAGATCAGGAGAACCACCATCAAATGGAACACCATCAATAGAACAAATCTATTTAGAAGGACTAGCTAGAGTCACGTAAATAACCGGTCCCTTAGGCCTTCAAGGGGAAGAAGAGACATAGATTACATTTACTAAATCATCACAACTAGTAGAATAATTATTTGAAAACATATTCTCAACATAATCCAAACAGGATCAAATGTGGAATAATTATTTGAAGAAACATTCTCAACATCGATCTAGGGAGAATCAGATGTGGAAGGAGGTTCATCATGCACTAATGCATCATCTCTGGAGGATATTACATCAAGACAAAGATGAGATTCATCATTCACTAATGCAACGTCTCTAGAAGAGAGTGCATTGGAATGAATAGAAGGTTCATTATTCACAAATGCATCATCTCTAGAAGAGAGTGCATTGGAACAAAGATAGGACTCATCATTCACAAATTCCACGTCCCTCTAGAAGAGAGTGCATTGGAATAGAGACAAGATTCACCATTCACAAATGCAACATCTCTAGAAGAGAGTGCATTAGAGGGAGTAGGAGATTCATCATTCACAAATGCATCATCTCTAGAAGAGAGTGCACTAGAATGAAGAGAAGGTAGAGTAATATTAAGAAAGGTACCAATGATTTCATCTTCTTGCAACAAAATATCCTCTGACGCTAGAGGACTTTCGTGAGAAGGATCAAAGATATCAAGTGACATAGGAAAATCCAAGTCACCATCACATGCATGAAATAGTATATCATTAACATTTTGAACAAAGTTAGATACTGAACTAATAAAAGAAGATATTAAATTCATTACTATTTTTTCGGTATTTTCTATGCTCTAGTAAATTGCATTTTTAGAGGTCTCCGGAGCGAAATTTGAGGTCGAAACTTGTGTCGGTCCCTAAAATTTGACTATTGAAGGAACTTGTATTATAGGGAATGAACTAGTTCTCTAGGAGACCTTTCCAACATTGCAAACGGTTCTGAATTCCGAGCACCGAGTCAAAAGTTATGACCCCACCAAGTAGGGATAAATAAATTCCTAGTTTTTTTTTTAAGAACACTGTTCTTCATGTTAGGTTCACCAAAATGTAGAAAAGGGGGATTCGCTAATCACGAGTTCTCTTCATTCAGAGAGCCTCATGGGGCGAACTGCCCTAAACTACCTCAATGGAACAGTGTGGAAGTTTTAGAATCCGAAAGAACATGACACAAAGATTCTCTGGACAAACTATCAAGCTCTCGGCCAAAGGATGACAACACAGAATACAGACGACAGCATGGTGCATTGGCATTTCATATAGACCAGAAAGTGAGTTTATCTTAGAAAATGGCTAAAGTGACTACTACTCAAATTCTAAGAAATCTTAAAATGTAGGAAAGTGACAGAATTGAAATAGAGTGAAGTAAAACTAATAAAGATAAGAAGAAGAAAGGAAAGAAATACTTACAACCACGTGAGTGATGAAGCCTCCACCAAACGAATGTCTTCAAAACCTGCAAGCGTGATATATGGAGAGAATGTTGGGGTTGTATAGGGGTTTTCCTCAGTCAAACCCCCATTTTGGTGTTCCCACCTCCACAGACAACCGAGAAGATAGAGAGAAAGAGTGTGATGAACAAAGCACGTGGTGAAAGCAAAACCCGCTTAGGAGTAGAACCCATACCGCCAAATAAGTGCATGATAAAAGCAAACCCCACTCGAGGAGGAGAACCTGTATCACCAAGTAAATGTGCAATAGATAAGGGATATGGAATCCCAAGATTCTCACAAGCATAAGGCAAGGGAAACAAAGCTACAAAGATTGTTGCAATGGAAGCTTGAGAGAGCTTGGAGCTACTACAACAAGCTATTATGAAGTTGTGCAAGCAAAAGCTAAAGTGTAGAAGGCTAGAGAGAAAATAGAAGTGGAAGAAGTCCCCAAATGAAGTGAAAAGAGGACTTTTAAAGAGGGAGAAGAAGCTTCTCGGGCAGTTACAGGGAATCTCGATCCGTTTCCATTGACAAATTTAGCTAACAAGTGGAAAACATGCTCGAAAACGATCATCTGAGCATTGACACATCGCAGGATGCTAGCACAGTGCATAGACGTCTGCACGGTGCGCTAGTGTCCAGACATGTCATGCTACAAAACAACACGAATGGGAAAAGCACAAAGTTCAACAAAAAATTTAACACGCAAGGGTGGCTACTGAAAAGGGATGTTGGAGCATCTTGAGAGGGAGAAAGGCTAATGCAGGGGCTAAAATGAACCTACTCAAGATGCTAATGGAGTGGATACTAAAGCGGATGCAAGAATGTAAGTGAAATTACAAGGGTGCAATTTTACTCTTATATAGTTAAGTAAGAAGTAGAATGCCATTTCTTTATCTACTGTAGAGGCAAAATACATTGTTGCTGCTAACAATTGTACTCAAGTATTGTGGATGAAGCAGATGTTGAAAGATATCAAAGTTATGTATGATGAGCCCATTGCTATATTATGTGATAACTCAAGTGCAATTAACATTTCCAAGAATCTGGTGTTGCATTCAAAGACCGAGCATATATCTATCAAGTTTCACTTTTTGAGAGAGAAGGTGAGTGAAAAGGAAGTCAAATTGGAGTATGTGCCTACTAAGGAATAGATTGTCGACATTTTTACAAAGCCTTTTCCTAAGGATACTTTTGAGTATCTCAGAGGGAAACTAGGGGTGATTACCCCTCCTAATCAGAACTAAGATGCAAGTCATTACATCAATCTATGCATTTCATAGTCATATCTTGATCCAGATTGATGTTGTGGTGGCTGCTACTCAGGGGAAGTAGTTAAATGTTCCAAGCTTTTGTGGAGAAAATAGATCTTTTTCATTGATGTCAAAGGGGGAGAAGAGTAATGTGAAAAATTGTGAATTATCTGAGGAAAAGAGCCATGTGGGAAGAAGAGTTGTGTGAAAGAGTTGAGGAGAAAAGAGTCAGAACCGAAGAGGGAGTAAGTGTTGAAGATAGTTGTGTTGATGGTGTTTTTCACATCATGTGTTGCCATAAATGCCAAAGAGGGAGATTGTTGGATGTTGCAAGTTGTGTTGCTAATATGTGGTTGTCATTGATGTCAACACTATTGGCATTAATGTCTTAGAAGTTGTATATGTCGAGGATATTGAAAAAATTGTAATGAAATAAGTTGCAGGTTGTCAATGCTGAAGTGAACTTCAGTCTGTTGGTTAGCTCAGTACATTGATGTTTAGTGGTTGTGGATTAAAGGGTTTCTTGTCAAGTATATCTAGTTTATCCACATTGAGTTTCAAAGATCTGCATGAAGATTTGATCATGTTATGAAGATTTGTATTCTGACAATCATTTTGTTGCTTTAGTTGGTGTTCCTAAATGAAGGTGATATGATTTTAGTAATTTCAGTTACTATAGATACTTCTCTGGTGATTCATGATGTTTTTGGATGTTTCTAGATTGTGCTCTATCTGTGTTGCACATACGTGTTGATCATTGTGCTCGTGATTGGAGATTTTCTCTTGTGTGTTCATGTTTTTCTTGTCCTTGGCTGAGAGGGTGTTGTAGTGTGTTGTGGATCTTCAAGGACTAATTTTTTGAAGGTGGTTCGTGTTTGAGAATTTTATTTTGGGTCTTCATTATGTTGTGGCTGACCTTGGTTGATTCGCATTAATAATCTTTATTGTTTTGGGCCGACAGTTTGTATTCATTTTATTATTTTGTTGAGGCTGACATGTGGCAATGTAATTTCTTGTTGCAGATATATATAAGTGATTGCTTATACCATTTGATAGAATGGTGTGCACAAATAATGTTCTAAATCATTCTAAGGAATAACAGAGTGTGAAGAAGAGTGAAGAAGAATGAAGAAGTGTTCATGTGTTTAACCAGAACTGTAATCAGGCATTAGCAAATGCTACTTTCTCAGTTCAAATCTTGTGGATGTAATCCAAATCTTTTGTAAGACAATGAGTCTTCCTTTAGTAATTGAGCAGTGAGCTCTAGGCAGTGCGTCTGAATGCATGTGCATTCCCCATTCACATTTCTTTATACTTTTAACAAGGTATAATCTTGTAGACTAACCTCCACCGTAGTTTTTCCCCTAACAAGGTTTCCACTTAAAAAATCTTGGTGTTATGTGTGTTTCTGATGTGTTGATTTATGCTTTCATGGTTATTGATCATATCTGAGAATAAGGTTAATAAGTTGAATAAGTTTGAAATTTTGTGACAACTGATTCACCCCCCCTCTCAATTGTCTGCCCTTGTGTTGCTAATAGATACCACCTATTGGTTGTAGTGGGATGACTTGGATGTGGATTGTCTATACCCTAAATCCTTTTTAGTGTTGATATAGATTCAATAAATTGGCTTTGTTAGTGGTCATTTGTGCATTAGAATGTTACTTTGAGATGAGAGGATGGTTAATTAGACTACCTAGATAGTTGGTTGTTGAGACTTGTAACATGTGTTTAATCTTCTTAGCTTGGAGATCTTGGTTCTTCTTTATTTTATAGTTGTTGGTTTTGCAATTGAATTCTTTGATTGTATTGAATCCATGAATGATCTCCATTTAGGATAAGGTTATCACAATGCCATGGACATCTCAACTTCATGATTTAGTCAGATATTTGGCAATGGTGTGGATTCATCACTTGGTCATAGATGATTTTCTGCAATGGTTGTGGGTGTCATGGAAGAACTCTTGGATCATGTTCGTGTATATAGTTAGAGTACTTTGATATCTTGAGTTCAATTGCCAATAGATGTTGACATTTTGGTTTACAATGGAGGACTCTCAAAGTCTTTGATGAGGTTTTGGTCTATGACTTGTCAACTTTGACAGGTGATCCTTGGTTGAGAGAATGAATTGGTGTTGTGTCATGGTGGACTCTTGATTGTGTATCAAATCTTTTGCATAATACATGTGGTCTTTGGAGTGGGATATGTTCATTGGAGCATGTGATCTCCTAGGAGATGTTATATCATGATGGCATTGTGTGTACTTGGATTCTTCAAACATGCAATGGGAGTTTTGATAGTGATCTAGTTAGTTCTATTGGTATTGCGTACATTGATATTTTTCTTGGGAGGTTCATGATAGTGAGGTGTTGCATTTGGATTCTAGAATGGATTGAATAGTTAGAGGTGTTCATGAGTACTTGGAGACTTGGGTGAGGCTAGAGTTATCTCATGTATTAGAGACTTTGAGATGGTTACTCTTTGATGAGGTTTCAATAGGAAGATCAAATGGTTACTTTTTTTTAAGAGAATCATTGTGGCTTAGTGCATCCAAGAGGAGAAATCTAATTCTTCACTCTTAGTCTACTCGATAGATAATCATCTGATAAGTATTGTCCAATTTATTTTTATATGCTTTATGATTATTATGCTTATTCTCATAGATATGGATCTTGAGATATGTTTGTTAGTTCTATAGGGTTCATTTAAGGAATGTTTGGCATGTTTATCTACTTTTGCATATAAGGTTGATTTATGATGATATTTACAAGGATTTTTGGAGATGTTATTGGGCTTATTCCTAGTTTTGAGAATATATTTGAGTTTAATATTCCTTAGTTTTAGGAAGGCTTGCTTTCATGTTGGTAATATGAGATACATATTTTATTTGATCTATGAGATTAATTGTTTTGTTTTGTTAAGGATTTTTAGTTGGGGTTGCAAAGGAGATCAATCTTGTCATAGCTTAGTACTTTGAAGTGTTGGTAGGACATGGTATATGATATGATTTGCAAGTCCTCTTTCTTTAGTCATGTGCTTCTTCCTAAAGGTTCATTGACATTGGAATTGAGGTTTTTGTGCAACCATTGTGATCACTATGTTTGTGGCCATGTGTTATATTCACTTCATTGTTTTTAGTAACATGGGGGAATCTTCAATCTCTTTCTTTGGTTGAGTGTTGGAGAACTTGGGAGAGGTGTGGAGACTAATTGTGAGGGAGTAAGCAATGATTTTTGTTGCATGTGTAGATCATGGTGATTATTCTTTGTAATACATGATTTTGATTATCAGCCACACCTTGCTATGAGTGTTGATTGATAGACTTGCTATGCCTTAATTTATTTTCATGTTTTGCACTACCCATGTAGCGGAATTTATTGGATATGTATGTGTTGGTATGTGGCGACTGATCATGCTATACTGTATAGCCCATGGTATACTATACACCCTGAGCCCTATCCTTGCCACGGTCCGGGGCCGGACCGGGCCCCGGGTGGGGGTTCGGGGGCGGCAACCCCTGAGAAAAATTTTCTTCCTACTTTTTCGCGTCATGACCGAAAAAGGGAAAAATCAACGAAAAAAGAAAAATCCGATTTTGTAGAACCCAAAAATCTAGAAGCTTCTAAGCTTGTTAAAAAGGGGTTCAGATGGGTATTATAGTATGATGAAAAATGCGATTATTCACAAGATTGTAATAAGTTTTGCACTAGATAATAAAAGTATTGGATGGTTGCGGTTTGGTGGATGTAGCCCAGATTGGGTGAACCATGTTAAATTTTGTGTTATGATTTATTCTGTGTGTTTTAGTTTCTCTATTTTATTAATTAAATCTGCATTTAATTGTTAGATATCTGCCATCTTTAACCCTAACAGTATGAGTTTCATTGATAATTTTTATATAGGGAGCTTGTGATCATAGTTTATGGGTTGGATATGTTGTTGGTATGAGTTATATTGATGTTTTTGATAACTTTGGAGGTGTGGATGATTGTATGTTAGCATTTGTTGTGGCGACTATTTCTAGCCACATGGGGTTTTTCCTTACCAAAATATTGGAGCCTTTGTTATCACTTGGATTTGATGCATATGTTATTTCGATTAGTGCATCTTTACCTTGGCATTTTTTTTTTCTTCCATAGGTGGCATGTTGGAGGATTAGAGGAGTTCTTGCTTGAGATGGTGGTCACCTTGGTTGTTATTGTAGGTATCTTGATCAAGCATGAGAGCATGTTGGAGATTCATACGATTTCATAGATGGCTAGAAGATGTATTTCATCTACTAACTCTTATACAATGTATACAAATGGAAGAATTTTAGGGAAAAGGGTGTTGTACACCTTGGTAATAAAAAAATATTTTAATTGTAAATTAAATATTTATCTATGGTTCATCTTAGAGATTTGTTTAGCCAAATTAAATATTTGTCTGGATCCACTTGTAAAGTTGTATGTAGCATTGGTTAGATATTTTGTGTCTGAGTTGTACATTGAAAAATATTTAATATTAAAAAAATAGTATCAAAAATTAAATCTTGGGGTCAATGGTTTTATGCTCTCATAGTTTTGAGACACATTATTTAGCCAATACCATTATGTGGTTTTGTGAGAGCTTGATTCTATAAAAGTAAGCACATGTTAAAAGGTAGAGATTGGTTATTTGAATTGAACTATCTTTTGGAGTGCATATGTGGAGCATGGCATGGAATGTATGGTTGTTTGGCTTAACCATTATGCTTGGACACATGAAAGATGCATTAGAGGAGCTTAATGTTTCAAAAGTATTAATGGAGACTTTGTAATTGTATTGAAATGTTTCATTGTTGAATAATACATTAACTGTGAATGTTTTTGAAGGCTAGGTTTTTCCTCCATGAAGAGTTTTCCCAAAGTATATTTTGTCATCTTCATAGTATGTTTGTCTATTATTTTGTATGGTGGATTATGTATACTTGTTTGCATATTTTCCTCTCATAGGGTTATGTGGATAGTGGAAACGTTTTTATTACCACATATCTTTTCCTTTTAGTTATACCTATTCAACTAAGTTATATGATCAATTAATTAATAAAATAATATTATACTAATATATTAATTAATAATCTACTCCAAATAGCCATATATATTATAAAGATAAATGATCCTTTGAATAATAAAGTAATATGCTAAACTATTAATTAAATAATCAACTCCCAACTTATATTAAATAGAGTCTTTTGTGTATATTAAGGGCACTTACAAATAAATGAGGCCCTGAGAAATATTATGCTCTAACAATTATTACTCGCAATAATAGAAAGAGCTAAATTGTCTATTGTATATAGTTTTCAATTATTTTACTTGTCAAGCTCAGGAAAGAAACTACCATCCTTTATCATGTGATGAGTATAGCTAAATATCCAACATGAACTCAAACTTAGATGTTTGAGCATGAAAGGGACAATAAGTATGAGTACTAAGGACATTATTCTACACTCATTTTTCTTTCATTGGCTTTATTTGAGATGCTTTATTTTCTACTCCATGTGTGCCTCTTCTAGGAGCAAATGCCTCAACTTGCCCACACTTGCCATAGTGGGTACACTCCCTTCACCTACGCTAATTGCTTTTATGATTATAGTTTACATTCCACGTTATGAGAACCTTTCATATTACCATTGTTGTTGCATCCTTGATCTTCCTTTGTGATTATACTTTACAATCACCGCTATGAGAACCTTTTATGTCACTATTATTTTAGTTTGTGTTCACTTTCCTTGTATCAACTTGAAGTGGTTTATCAAAACCAAGAACATCTAAGATGATAAGTTTCTCCTATTTTGCATCCAATTGATCACATGCATCAAGGTCATAAACTTGACATTGTGCTTCATCACCATCCCTTTAGATAAGGTGGAGAGTAACATGTCATTTGGGGCCTAAAGAGCAACAAGAATTATATTAATAATGTCACTATCCCTATATGAAATGAAAAGAAAAGAAATTAGTTACATCCATGAGACTAGGCAATTTATGGGACCCAAGATTGAAAACAACACAATGACCCTAAAAGACACAAACAACAAACCCCAACCTGTACTTCTGAGTGTCCACTATTTCTTTGATGATCATGGTTCTTCTACTATGGATTTTGACCAAGTAATCTACCATTTTGCAATTCGTTCATCCTCGAACAAAGTAGTTAGAGACTCAACTTTTAGAGTATTAGCATATTTGGCCCAAATGTCCTCATAGGTCGAACACTCCATGATGTAATATCATTATGTTTCCACCGACCTTGAAGTGCATAGACAACAAACCCTATCAACCCATTCATCTTTGGATGTTTTCCACCTCCCTATTCTGCACCTAAGATGGTGTGAACTAGTTCTCAACTAGGCTATTATCATTTTAGCTTTCCATTTTATATTTGCCTCTATATAATATTTTTGCCCATGTTCACATGTGGAATTGAAATGTTTGATTTGATACCAATTTGCGGAAGGAAATATTAAATGCACAATTTTATTGGAATCTATTTGTACAACATGCATACATGCATACATATTTTTGATCATCCAGATTGCTCAAAGCTTAGGAGAGAGCATACGTCTGATATGCAAAACTTGGAACCTTGACTTAGACTCTAGACTCCAATCCAGAAATCTTTCGATGCCCAGAATGAGGCGTCCTCGACAATTTATAGAAGGGGCGGAGCTTGTAACCTCAAGGCATTTACAATAAATTTGGAATTCGTCCATACAAGGGTGACATGTGTCCCATCACCTATCGCACTATGGAGTAGACAATTGTTAGGCAGTCTATCGTAAACACTAACATAGTGGAGAAAAGAAAAGACAATCACTTTTTGGACACTCATGAGTGAGAAGGGCCCACTTAACCCCTGTAAGTGGCTATAGGGATCGTGCTTTTTTAAACAGGGTTGCGTCCTGCTATCACATATTAACGTGGGTGACATCACGGCACAAACAAGCCCATGTGCTAGCTCCAAGGGAAACGTATTGGATCCAACAATTTTGTTGGTAAAGGGGCAAAGGCTAATTCCCAATCTTGAGTATATGCATTAAACACATAATCTCTTTGTACAGCATAATCCTAGGAATATGCTCAATCCATTTCGATTCTTTTGGCCATTTTTGCAGGTTTGAGAGTTATTTCTAGGTCTTCCATTCTAACTCTTGGGTACTATCTAGCTTCTAGTGGATATAATTCAATTCTGGGAAAATCATATCTAGTGTGAGGATAATGTGTTAAGTATTGATCCATGCATTGAGTCATTTTCCTCCATAATTGGGGATGGATGTGTTCTAAGAATTTCTTCATGTCTTCATTGAATCTTGAACCAATTAAATCTGTGTATTCTTCAAAGGAATCTTGGTGGAAAGTAATTCTGATTATTAAACCATACTTAAGACATTTGAGCAAATTCATCTTGCTTTTCTTGGACCAATTCATTCCAAAGAATCTTCGTATTTTGACATGGATATAGCCATATCTGTTACACCAATGCCTTATTGGGGCATCTTGTAATCCCAGAAGTGCTAAGAGGTCTTTTTCTTCATCATAGTCAACTATTCCTTGTCCATGGAAGTATTGAATAGTTTGTCTCAACTCTAGAAGCCATTTGTTGAGGAAATATGATTCAAGTAGTTTAACAACTATATCCTCTGGTAGGTAAGGGAGAACCCTTTTCTTTTCTTCATCTTCTAGATTTTCATCATCTTCATGGACAAACATTGGAGTTCCATCTAACTTGTAGAATGCAGGGTTTCTAAAAACAAGATCAATATAAATTGATCCTTAAAGCTCTCTGGTTAAGGCATCTGCTAATGGATTATTTTCACCTTTAATCTATTCTATATCAAAGTTATAACTAAGAAATTCAAAATACCATCTTGCCACTCTTCCTTGGGCAATATCTTTATTGGGCTTCTTCTTCAAGAAGTTTCTCATTGCTTGACTGTCTATGCGGACAGTAAATTTTACTAGCTTGAGAAAGATTTTGAATTTTTCCAAACCTTTTTTTACTGCCAGTATTTCTTTTTCATAAATATGGTATCTGCTTTCAGTGTCAATGAAGGTTTCGGACCTATAATCGCAAATACTCCTTTTCCCATCTTCTTCTTCCTATATGAGCACAACAGACCACGTTGTATCAAAGGCATCAATATATAAGAATAATGGTAAATTTGGAGCTAGAATTTGAAGAGAAGGCAAATTTTGGCACTTGTATTTAATCCTTCGGATTGCTTTTGTAGCCTTTAAAGACCATCCTTCTTTTTTCCCTTCTTTGAGATGCTCCTGGATGGCTTTCCTATCTTCTGCCAATCCTTTGTAAAAAGGGGATACATAGTTCAAGCATCCAAGAAACCTTTGGATTTGCTTTTTATCTTCTAATATATCAAGAAATTCTTTGATACGCTAGAGAATATGTGGTTGTAGCTAGATTTTTCCCCTATTAAGGTGAAGACCAAGGAAATTTACCTGAGATTGACCAATTACCATTTTCTTAGCAGACAAACATATTCCATGTCTTCTAATTGTTGTATAAAGCTCCTCCAAGTGTTGCAAATGGTCAGTTTCTAAATCAGAAAATATAAGAATATCATCAATGTAAACTACGCAAAAATCCTTTAAATGTTTTAATACTTGGTCCATTCTTCTCTGGAAATATGTTGGTGTTGTACAGAGACCAAATGGCATGGCATTCCATTCATATAATCCCTAAGAGACCAAATCTGAACTGAATGGAATTGTATAATTAAATGGAAGAATGATGTCATTAAGAGGCTTATAATTGATACAAAATCATTTTTTACCTCTTTGTTGTTCAGCTCTTTTGTTCACCAAAAATGTAGGGCATGAGAATGGGCTTTTGCTTGGTCTGATGAAATGGCCTTCAAGAAGCTCATGCAAGTTTTCATCCATCTCTTTAACTTCAGTCGAGCTCATTAAATAGGCGAGTTCATGTGGAATGACAGGCTAGCATTCTGGTCTACTCTGGATTTCACATTCTTCATGCTCTTGTGACCAAAATTGTAATGGGTTCATACTGCAACAATCTTTCTCAAATCTGTTCTTGATTTCTGCAAACATTTCTGTAGATGATTTTGTTAGTTCTTTAACTTATTCTTTTTTCTCTTTTTTCCCACTATTTTCAAACTTGTGATTGACTATTTTGAGTTTAGGTATTTCTATCTGACCATTTTCATGTCTCAAAGAAATTTTATGCTTCCAAAAGAGAAGCGGTTCATATTTAGTGAGAAATAGGAATCCTAATAGGACATCATCTTCAAGATCATTATATTCAATAAAATCTATTACAAACATCTTACCCATTATTTCAACATGTACATCATGTGCATATCTTCCCGTATGAATCCTTTCTCCATTAATGGCATAACTATGTGGCAAGTCTAGCCTTGGTTTCCAAAATTCTAAAGGTATAGCATTTGTCTTAGCCAATGACCTTGAAGATCCTGTATCAGCAAAGGCATCCATAGGAATCTTCTTGAAACCTGGAAAACAAAAGTTAACCCTGATATAATTGCCATTATTAGCCAGTAATAGAGATCCAAGTGTTTGACTCTCTCTATATTATTTGCTACAATCATTCAATGGAAACAAAAGATCTTTTATACAGAGTTTAGTCCTTAATCATTTCAAATGAAGTTTAGGGAGTTTGGTGTTTAATCTAAACACCTTCTTGCATCAACCTTGTCATACTTCGTCAACATCTCAAACATCTCCATGTAGCTTTTTCTCCCCTACGCGAAAATGCAACTCAAATGCTGCATGCATAAACACAACCCAAACAAGCTAATCCACATTGTTGAGACGAGCATCCTACTTTCCTTCTAAAATGGGAGCCCTTTCAGGTCAATAATCAATCCACTACAATCCCGTGGATCTCAAAGTAACCTTGATTGTGTGAAATCCATCATTGATAATTGTGTCCCACCAATAATACAAACACGTAACCATCTCCCCATTGAGAAAATATGCTATACTTAATAATATATCACTACAAAGAGTTTGATTTTTTTTTTCCATTTTAAAAAAAATGGGTCCAAATGGAATCTGTATCAAAGTTATGACATCCAAAAGATGAGATACAAACAACGTGAAATGACAGTTGTCTTGTTATCAAATTAAACCTTGTCAAAATATATTAAAAAAAAAAAAAAAAAAAATGAAATTGGCAAGAATAAATCTATTTTCAGCACATATGTCAACTTGAAACTATGATTGTGCATTGTTTTTGTTGTGGCTGCTGATTGTAGAGTTCACAGATTATTTTGTTGATTGTGCTGACTGTAGTGCTATGTTGAGTGGACTGCACTTGCTTACTGTGCAATGATTCCACAATTCTGCTAACTGTGTAAATTTGACACAAATTACTAAGACTCTGCCAAACGACACTCATACACTCAAACCCAAAGTCCTTTTTGTTTTTTTTTGAAGAATTTTGCCACTTGAACCCTGTCAATATATGAACAAATCTAAGACCCAAAAGCTAATTATAGAAGAGACAAAAATAAGGAGTATGTAGCTTCTTGTTCTTCTTTTGCCTTTCTTAAAGTGTATATGTGAAATTTAATTGAAATAAGTAATTTGCTCTACAACAAATGATGTTTACTTCAACCCGAAAGATGTCAATATTCATATAGTTTCTTCCTCTTCTTTTGCCCATCCTAAAGTATAAATGTAAAATCTAATGGAAATAACTATTTGCTCTACAGTAAATTATGTTTACTTTGACCAAAAGATGCCAATATTCTTTAATGGCTTAACTTTCCCATACACAACTTAAAAGTCAACAGAAGAAGCAAAGTCGTGGTTATAAAGTATCATTGCTCACTGAAGACATGCAGGATACATCTCAACAAACCAAGCACAATTGGATCTGTAAAGTCAAGTTATAAAGGAGTTCTTATGCTCTTTTCAACCAAAAGTGAAAAAGTAACTCAAGGAAAGGCCTTGCTCTTACACTACCATTTTGTCAAAAAACGGTCTTAGGACTACCACAATTGAAGACATGTCAGAGCTAGAAGACTATCTGATAGATCAAACTTTGGCTGAGATGTTGTATTCCAAACTTGCCATCTTTTGGGGCAAAGTAATCATCGCTAGGAGAGACTGGATCCACCCCAATCACATAGTGTACCATGCATTAAACAAAGGGGGAAAAACAATCAGTTTGAATAGGACAAAAGACGGAAGTGACAAACCCATAGTCTCAAACCTCAGAACCATAACTAGTCAATTAAAATAGTTGCCAGGGAGCATATAGAAAGAAATTTCTGAGCGACCTACAAAATTCCAATCACAAGAGTTCATGAGAAATACAGTAAAGCAGTTTAGGTTGCTCTTCTGAATGTTTTGCAACTGTTAAGACAAAAGATAAATTGTTAAAAGTGCTCAAAGCTCGGATTAGAAGGAACTCATGTCTAAGGCTAAGGATTACAAACCCTTAAAAAGATTTACAAGACATGGATGCCTGCCTATTAAAACAACTGTCATGACCAAACACATTGTGGTAATCTTCACTGTATATTACCAGCAGGCATTGAAATGGAGGTTGGAGTGTTTAGTCAACTTACAATTTCTTGTACTTTATATGTTCCTCAAGTTATGGATTCTTTGACTATATTCGTGATCATGACGCATATTAAACCAACCTTTGCATTTGCTAAATTAGTTATTAACTTATTACCAGAAATCAGTTACTTCACATAGTATACAACTACATAACTTTACAATAATTCAATGTCAAGTGTTTGTCCAAACACCAATATTCCATTTCCAAAACCACAAGTTCTATTGCTCATGGCACTAAAAGCACAGTACACATAAGAGACCCACTATTGATGCCATACAAACAAGCATAATACTATTCTCAAGTCTACAATTTTGACTTTTTGTTGACAGCACCTGGAGTTATGCTCTCATTCTTACAATCTAACAATTGAGTTCATTAGTACCCATGCAGATGATCTTTGCAAAGCTGACCAGCTAAATGACAAGACAATTTGCATGGTTCAATCCCCTTAGCCCCACAATTTGCATGTACTGCACAGATAAATGACCACACCACAATTTACTCCCCACCTTGATCATGAAGTGATAACCCAAGTGCTATAAAATTTTAACAATGTGTAAGATAAATGAAAAAGTAATACCCTTGTCGGTTTCCACAAGTGGAGATCCCATTCATCAAATTGCCATGAAACCACCTTTCCTAACTTTATATAGAAACTAACTTTAAAGCTTTCAGAATCACCCAAAAAATACACCTGCATCGGCAATTCAGATTGTTCTAAGTTTTCCAAATCTAGCTGTTTTGTACAACAACCACTTCCAGGGTATCAATTTAGTTATGTACCTTGTTGGATATAATCGTGGATCATCAAAACCAAAACATTAGCACTCATGAATGACACTCAATATTTGCATTTTATCAAAACCCTATTCATCATGCACTCTAAAGCTACAAATTTAACATCAAAACAAGCTCTCCAAAAACATTGGCATTCATGAATAACATTAAATTTGTGCATTTTGTCAACCATGCACCTCATGCCCTCTAAAGCTACACAATTTAACATCAAAACAAGCTCTAATTAAATAAATATTATTAATAAGGCCTTTTCATTCCCCTACAAGTTGTGGTCCAAGATCATTTTAGCAAACAACCAGGGCATTCTACCAATTAAAAAAGGCACGACTCCATTTCACATGCAGGAAAACATATATGCTGTTTTAAACTTTATTACTGTTGATGGCTGCTACCTACAAATAGCTATCTCTGTATCAATGCATATCTGTAACAAGCTTTGATTTCAAAAAAAAAAGATATTCATATAAAAAACAATTTTAGAGATCTTGTACATAACGAGGCAAACAAAACTATTTTCAAATATGTAGATACACACACTAAAAAATGCCACTGCAATACCCTTCACATCAAATAAGGTACTGCCACTTCAACAATCTGGACAACTGTTATAGATGGACTGAAAGGTCAGTATTGTCCAATATATAATAATATACACCCAATATAAATACAATCCAAATCTGACATTCATGCTTGGAAACGATTATGAATCAACAAAACTTCCAGCTGCTTTATGAGTCATTACATAATATAATATAACTCAGTATCTTCTTCTGACAGGACTCCTTGAACGGTGTCCCCCACGAGGTGACCTGAAAATTTTAATGAATACAAAATCCTTAGTTCCATTGCATTTTTCTTGTTAGTTAGTGGCTATAAAGAAAAGTAGACATTAGACATTGGATACCTCCTCCGAATATTTCTGCGTCGAAATGGGCCATTGCTGAATGCCCAATCAACAGATATGGTTTGAGTCAATAATTCTGCACCATTAAGATTTGCTATTGCAGCTTGAGCTTCATTGTAGGTTTCGTACTCGATCAATGCATATCCCTGATTTAGTAACACACCAATAAATCATAAGAAATACAGAAGCTGTTGTATAAAAGAAAACTAAATCAGTGTGCATTAGTATATCATTTTATTAACAAATCAGTTCCCTAATTCTATTTAGTAAGCACAAATTCCAACAACGAAGAGTCATAATAATTACAACATTGTCAAAGCTGAATTCGGTATTGGGTACCATGATTATATTTATAACAGCAAGCTTATACTGTTTGCAGTGAATTTGGTCTGGAAATATCAACAAATTCTTGGACAATCTTTTCAAACGTATCCCTTGCCATCAGATTCACATATAGAAAAGAATTATCTAATAATCAATCATTGTGTACTAAGTCTATTGGAATTTTTGTTTTTTTGAAGATTTTAACTAGTCTTGCTCATACCCACTTATTCTGTTGTAATAATTTCTTCAAACCATGGTATCACTGTAAGAAAAATCCACAGCTGCACTTCTACTGAATTTACAAAGGCATACCATTGACATCCATTTTCCTTAAATACAACAAATTGATTAAACTTCCCATGCTAATGTTATATTTTATAGAGAAATAAATAACCAAGATCTAATGTACTAGCATCAGCCACAAAAACGCTATTCTAATCAATGATCCAGAAACCAAAATGGAAGAATAATGCTATCCCATTAATCAAGATACTCAAGATACATTAACTACAAGTGAGTGAGTACATTTATAACAAGGGAGGAGGTGGTAAATACATCCAATAGAAAGTGTAACTTCAGAATCTCTAAAAGAGAAAAGAGTAACTCCCATGCAAGATGCTGACAACTCACACTCTATGACTCATTCCAAGACAAGCCAAAGCAAGCTAAATCTAGGTGTAAGAAGATACATAATAAACTAATAAAATAAAATACAACCTACACCGACACCCACCTCGCCTTTTGGCAACCCCCACCAAGCATAGCTTAGGTGGGAGAAAAGGTAAAGAAGCAGCCCTCAAAGAAGAAAATGAAAAGACCCCTTCAAGAAGAGAGAAAAGATAAAGAACTGGGTAGCCCTCCCCAAGGAATAGCCTCCTGCACCCCCAAAAAAGCTCATAAATGAAAAATTTGTTTTGTATGAAGGGTTTGGTGAAGACATCTACAATCTATTCTAAAGTTGGATAGTAGTGTAGATCAATGCCTTGTGCCTAAATCAATTCTATGTAGTGCATGCAGACCTCAATGTGTTTGGTCCATTGGTGGTGGACCCAGTTCTGCGAGATCTATATAGCACTTTGTTGTCAAAATAAATGAAAAAAAGGTCAATAGAAAGGAATGCCAAAAACTTGGCGAGGATGTGCTAAAGCCAGATGGCCTCAATGGCAACATTCACAACGCCCTAACATTCAACCTTAGTGGAAGATTGAACAATAGCATGTTGTTTCTTGCTTGACCGACAAACAAGAGCAAAACCAAGAAGGAAGTTGCAACTAGAAGTAGACTTGTGATCCTCAAAAAATTCACTAACCAATCAAAATCCATATACCCAATCAAATCTGTTTTAATCCTTATTGCATAGTGAATACTAGTGTTAAATTTATGTGAACAGATTAAATGCACAGAAAATAATTCAAAAATCAGACAAAATAACACAGCCGATACCCTGGGAAAACCCTCCTCTTGAGGGAGAAAAAAACCCAGCAACAAAGATCTCTCTTTTATTTATAATAACAGTGACAATATTTCACTTTACAATGAGGTCTAACACAAGACCGATATACAGCACCTGGCAATCTGGAATAACATATAGCAACCTGCCAATTCACACCTGGCATTATCCGAATTGACTGAGCACAGATCTGGCAATATTCGCTTTGCACTGGATGGTCTTCAATCTGTATTATCTCCACACTGTGTACAGTTCGCACTGAGTAATGTCTTGGCGCTGAATGTGATCGCCCTGTATCTTGAATTCGCACTTTGCTTAATATATTCGCACTTGATGATATATTCACACTTGATAATACATTCGCACTTGATGATACAGAACGGATGTGAATAACCGAACTCTACTAGATGATTACAATGGACGGATCAAGGTGTATAAATACAAGTGAATGGGAGAGATACATCTCAACAAAATCCTTCAAGTCAGCCTCTAAGAAATCGCGTATATTCTTAAATGAAAGTCGGCATTGATAAATGTTAAATATCTTCTAATAAAAGATCAATTCGAATTATTTTATGTCGGCCATAATATGAAATGAGTATAATACAAAACAATTAACATAAATTAAATAGCCAACGGCTATCATTCAATTTATGTTTCCACGAAAGAGCTGAGCTGGAAGGAACTACCGAAGCTGCTATATCATTAACAACTAGCAAGTGTCCTAAATTTAGTTAAGTATTCACTTAGCTACTTTCCAATGCAGCTCATGTGGCTCTTACATAAAGCAAGAGGCAATGGTGATGGAGTGTGCAAATTTGGGTAGAATGAGAGTAAGTAGTTGAGGCCACCAACAAGTTGTTGTTGCAAGTTACATCAACCAAAGGTGAAGAACATTGTGTCTCAAGTATGCCTCCAAGAAGGGAGAGAGTTGAAGCAAGCTTACAATCAACTATGTGAAAATGTGTGAGCAAATCAAATGCGTACTTGGATTGTGTAACACTAATCCCAAAAAGAAACTATGAGATCTTAACCCAAGAAAGTAGAGAAAAACGTCGATTCTTTCTATATGAATTTGTCATGAAGAGCAGATTTCACTACTGCAATAGAGAATGAAGAACTCCTTGTGATGAGCAAGTCATCAACATACAAAACCAAGAGCAAGAGCACATCATCCTGCCACAAGATCTAGACATTTGGATGAAATGGCATCTAAAGAATCTGACTATGAGAAGAAAGTAATCAATCTTAGCATACACCGCACAAGGAGCCTGTTTGAGGCCATAAATAGATTTCTAAGTCTGCAGACCATGGAGGTATTCAATGCAAATCCGTATGGCTGCTCCATGTAAATCTCCTCCTACAGATGCTTGTGAAGAAATGCACCCCCCAGATTCATCAAATGAACCTCCCAATGATGTGCTACAAGAACAACAGGTATGAGGTGGATGGAGTTCATCTTTCCAACTGGTGCAAAGGTCTCAATTTAGTCAATGCTAGGAACCTAAGCTCCTCAGAAATGCATGCCTTGCCAAAATTGACCCTATCCCCCATAGAGAATGTTTCAAGGACCCAAGGACCCAAGGACAGGTGGAAAACATCCACACCCTGTCCCCAAATTTGCAAAAAAGCAGGAAAAATTCTAGGTACTTGGTTTTTCTCTAGGAAACGCATGAGTACATTAGGGGGACTCAAGCATGTTTTTAGTCACTTCTAAAATTAAAAAAAAGTGGATGAGGGGAGCCGAGGGGGTGGTTGATGGGAGCTCCCACAAGGAACCCCACACCCCTTTAAACCAACCCTAAACATAAAACAGCCCCAATAACTACTAAAAATAAAAAACATACTCATTTTGACAATTTCCCAATTTGTGAAGAAGATGACAAAGAGAAACGCAAAGAGAAGAGAGAACAGTAAGACAAAAGCGTGAGAGCATCAAATCTATACATCATTTGAGGTAAGTTTACTATCCATCGTTCATTTGCTCAAATTCCTTTGCATTTTTTTTAATCTTTGTGAAAGTTCCAAACACTTAGGGGGGGTCTTTTGTTTGTTTTTTTTTCTATGTTTGCACTTGAATCTGTGTTTTGAAGTTTCAACAAAAGAAACTGAGCAATAGTGAGGGCAGTGAGAGTGAAGAGATTCAAATTCAACAAACGAGTCACATTGCTGAGGGTTCTTCTAAGAGTGGGAGTGTTGCAAAGACTGCGAGTTCTTATAAGTGAATAACCCATTTGAATGCCCTTCTGAACTCAAAAACTATCCAAAAAGCCCATTTGATCACAAGATGCATAGACAAAGACAACAAAAAACTCATGTGAGGAGTAGATTATGGTTATGTGTAAGATGCTTAACTAGGACCGTATAATCAGTAGCATTTGCCAATTAAACAACTATTACACAGCTGTATGATGCAAAATACACTGAAAAATCAATCCTTCCTGAAGTATCAATCTCAGGTCAAGTAGCCAATTACAGACTCAATCAATTACATGACAAAGGCAGACACAGCAATTCTACACTTACGCAATCCTCACTGCGACTCAGAAACACAGATAAATAACCAGATCCAGAAATAAACACTCAGTGATCATTCAAAACCGAAGCTTCAGGGATCAATGGATCTAACACTAATTTGCACAGCAGGATTTCAAAGTCAGATTGTAAACAGATTTTCAGTTATAGCAAATAGCTTCTGATGTTCCAGATCTTACGAATCACTCGGACTTATAAATTCAACAGTCACAGAGCACAGTAAACTGATAACACAAATATCTGAATATTTGAAAGAAAACAACTGGAACTCATGCAGATAAAATTAACTGAACAAACTCCCTTGCTGGGCGCATATGACTGAAGCACAGATGTCTCACAATGGCATACGGAAAATTCACCACCAGCAATTCACTGCCAACAATTCACCGCAGGAAAATTCACCGCCATGACAATTCACTGCGCGAAAAATTAATTGCATGAATTTTTGGCAGTTAATTTTCTGTGGCGATGAATTGCTAGTGGCGGTGAATTTTCCCGCGGTGAATTGTTGATGATGAATTTTCCATCGATGAATTGCTGGCGGTGAATTTTCCTAGAGCCGTCTCACGATACAGGGACTGTGCATTGGAAATCATTTATTCAATGCATGGATACAACAATGATTACTATATATCAAGAGACATTCGACACCTTGCACCACTTGAGTGATATGTAATCAATTGGTTGACGAAATGACTAAATCACCCTTCGATGTGGACGGGAGGTGTCGCTAACACAGACGCATTCAATGGATGGTGGCTCCGCCCTTAAGAGACAGCCGCTACCTGTTCTGCTCGAGTCCCTTAGATGCACGAGTTGCCATGACGGAAAGACCCAGGATTATGATGTAGTGCCCGTTAGATGTATGACAGGCTCATGTCGCTTATTGTAATGGATCACAATGCTCCCCTAGAAGACGGCTTGTGTGATGCTTGCCCCAACCCCGTGAAGGTGTGTGCTGGTATTCTGGAGATGGCACGGAATGATGGCTAGAGAAGAGCTCGGCCAATCCTATCTTTAATTCCCCTCCTTTATATGATCGAAGTCATGTATGCAATGAATGGAACTTGAACTCAATGAAGGATACAGAAATAGTGAAAGCAAAGCATGAATTTCCCCAGAACTGAGACTACGTCTAGTACCTGGGTGCCAATGCATGTGCGACTACGTCCTCACCGGTAACTTGGCAAGATGTGTATTCAAAATTCGTGATGATCAAGCCCAGATGAAGAGCTCATATAAATACTCGACCACAAGATGCCTCCCAACAGGTCGGCCAAAGAGTTTATTAAATTTAAATGTTATTTATTAATAATTTAAATTTATATATTTAATATTATTATATATTATTATTATTTAATATTATTTTTAGATATAATTATTAATATTTAATTTAAATATTATTTTTATTTTAATATTATTTTCAAATTAGCATTTAAAAATGCTCTTTTTCCCGCCAACTAAAGAGAGGTCCCAAATTGGGGACATGACACTATGTCATTTGTGCCACATAGATTATAGGAGCAGCTACACAAAAGTATATTCTCAATTTTTGTGCAAAACTAAATTAGAGGTAAAAGGATGTGAAAAAATAACCCTAGTTAAGAAGGTCGGGGTGAATAGGTTGCACATAGAAAATGTGAGTCAAAAAATTAGGGAATTCTATTAGAGACTATGCAGCCTAACGTGTCATTGTCTAACCATACCATAGATGTTGGGAGTCAAAGGGGAGAGGGTTCTACTTCTACCAAGGGAAAGAAAAGAGCTACTATTGTTGCATTGGTGTTTAATGCACTGTAATACCCCCTCCTTAAACACAATTTTCTTTTCTATAGCAGTTCTTTTCTTTCTCCTACGATTCCCTTAAGGAAAAATAATTAATATTATAAACTGAAATTAAATAAAGGTTAGACTTAATAATGGTCAATCTAATGGTCAAAAGGCATGTGAAGGGTTATGCCTATTGGTGGAGAAAGATATATAAAGACCAAGCAAAGGAGAAAGACATCAATTGGAAATGAATATTAAGTGACTTTTGCAAGTAAAAATTGCAGCCAAAGAGGACGAAAACCCCCCAAGGACAATTAAGAGATTTAAGGACAAATAACCTTAATTTCTCTAAGCAAGTTAGTGGACGAAAACCCCTAACTTGAGTAGACATTAGAGAAATTCATAGCTGCAAGTTTGAAAGAAGATTATAGCAGAAAAATAAAACTATAAAGCTGAATATTATAATAAAATTCATAATTTTATATAAAGTAATATTTATAAATAGAATACAATTATTATTTTGAGTTAGGATTATTGTTTAAGGCAAAAAAATAGGAAATGTTCAAAAAAGGGACATTACAATTGGTATCAGAGCGCAGCAATCTTGCCAGCTTGAGGGTTGAAATCTAGCTAATGTGGTGGAGCCAACAAGCTCAAAGGGCTTTGGAAAGAGAAAAAAAAAAAGAGAGGCAGCACTACAAAAGGAAAATAAGCAAATTAGTGGTAAAACCAAGATGGCCAATCAGGATGAGTGGAAGATGTTATGGAACAAATGGCTGAAAGGCATGAACAAATGATGAAACAACATGAGGAAACCAATAAATTACTCATTTGAATGACGCCAAACATGAATAATTCTCACAAACACACACAAAACAATGGTATGGAAGGTAGTGACACTAATTGGAATAGAGTAACCATAAATAACAATACAAGTGGATTAGCACCACGTCCTACTCAACCCACATTTCTGCCTAGAATAGAACCACCCCAAGAAAAAGAATTAAATCAAGAAGCATTTGAGGCCTGCATAGATGAATATTCAAGGATTGATCATGATATTAGACATGATATTCCTTTCATACAATTATGTGTTAGGAATGGATCTAGGGGAAGACAAACCATGCCACAAGGCAATGGATCACCGATAGACTTTCTCCCAAAGTAAGGAAGACCGCTCATATTGATATTCAATCTATTCTAGACAAGCATAGAATGGTCTTCAACAATATTCGACCAAGATTACCTCCTAAGAGGGTTTTAAGCACACCATCGAACTAGATGAAGGAGCAAAACCAATTATTACCACGCCTTATCGCCACACAAAGAGATATAAGGAAGAGATTGAGAAAACAATTAAATTATTACTTGATATAGGGCATATACAACCTAGCTCAAGCCCTTTGCTTCTTCCGTAGTACTAGGGTTAAAAAAAAGATGGGACTATGAGAATGTGTGTAGACTATAGGGCACTCAATAAAAAGACTATCAAGAACCACTATCCCATCCCTAGGGTTGATGAATTAATTGATGAACTCCACAGTGCAATATATTTCTCTAAGATCGATTTACGTTCCAAATACCACCAAATAAGGATGAGGCACAAGAATGTTCACAAAACTGCTTTCATGTGTCATTTTAGACATTTTGAATTCCTAGTCTTAACATTTGGACTGACTAATGCTCCAGCTACATTCCAATCCTACACGAATCAAGTATTCAATAAACAATTAAGGAAATTTCTTTTGGTTTTCTTTGACAATATATTGATTTATAGTAATTTAAGACATATTGATGAGGTATTACCGTATTGGGAATACTTGAGCAACAATCGCTATTTGCTAAAGCATCCAACTATGAATTTGGGATGACTGAAATCTTGTATTTGAGGCATAAGATCAATGCCCAAGGAGTTAATGTAGATAAAGAGAAAATCAAGGCAATAGCAGATTGGCCTCAACCTAAGACTTTAACACATTTAAGGGGATTTGTGGGTCTCTGTAGTTATTACAAAAGGTTTGTTAAAGGATTTCCAAGGCTAGCTGCCTCATTAACAAATTTAACTAAGAAAGGTGTTTTTTCATGGAGCAAGGAGGCACAAAGAGCTTTGGACAAGCTCAAAGAAATAATGAGTTCTTGTCCAATATTAGCCATTCTATATTTCTCTATTCCATTTGAATTAGAATGTGACGCTTCAAGAGAAGGTATTGAAGCCGTGTTAATGCAAAATAAACATCCCATAGCCTTCGAGAGACGCAAGCTCAAGGAAACAGAAAAGAATTATTCTATTAACAACAAAGAAATGCTAGCTATTATGTATGCATTAGCCAAGTTTAGGCAATACCTAGTTTGTGGGAAATTTATTGTTAAGACCAACCATAATAGTCTAAGGTTCTTCTTGAATCAAAAAGATTTAAATGATAGACAACATAAGTGGGTTAGCAAGTTACAAGCCTATGATTATAATATTGAGTACATGAAGGGAAAAAATCATGTGGTGGTCAGTGCGTTGTCAGGGAGACCTCACTTATGCTCTATGACAATTATTTTTGTTGATTGGAAAAATCTATACTCATAGAATATGCCAAAGATGCATGGGCTAATGATATATTGGAAGGCAAACTACAAGATGACAATTATAAGGTAGTAGAGAAGTTCATTCTCTACAAAAGATTGAATATATCTCATCCTAGGATCAAAAAATGAAAGAAAAGATTTTAAGGACATATCATGATACCCCATTGGCTGGTCATCAAGGGTATTGTAAAACATATAAACAAGTGAGGGAAAGATTCTCTTGGAAAGGCCTCAAAGGGGGTGTTTTAAAACATATCAAAGAATGTATGATTTGTCAAAAGAACAAGATAGAGCAAACATTTCCAATTGGGTTGTTCCAACCTTTGCCCATACCAAACCAAACCAAAAATGGGAGAGTATTTCAATGGATTTCATCATGAGGCTTCCGAAAATACAAGGAAATGATTGTATATTTGTGATAGTAGACAGACTAAGTATGCTCATTTTTATGCCACATTTTCTTAATATAGAGCTCCACAAGTAGTTGATCTCTTCTTTAAAGAAATATTTAAACTACATGGACTACCTAGAAACATCATAAGTGACAAAGAGAGTTAATTCATCAATTTATTTTGGTGAGAGCTCCTTAGGTTGACCAAAACAAAACTCACCCCAAGCACTAGCTACCACCCCCAAACAAATGGGCAAACGGAGATCGTAAATAAGTGGCTTGAAGGGTATTTATAGAATTATGTCACAGGGCAACAAACACCATGGGTCAAATGGTTACATCTTGGAGAATATTGCTACAATTATACCCATCATGTCAATAGGAATGACTCCCTTAAAGACATTGTATGGGTACGAGGCAATATCATTTGGGATATTTAAAACACACTCAAAGAAGACTTACAACATGCCCAAAATCAGCAAAAGATGTATGTTGATCACTATAGATCCGAGAGAACATTTGAAGTTGGAGACTTGGTTTTCTTAAGGTCATAACCTTATAAACAATCCTTCCTCAAAGTAAGTGGTGCAAAGAAACTCAAGCCACGATTCTATGGACCAGCAAACAGCAGAATTCATAATGTCTTTCACGTATCTCTCCTCAAGAAGTTGCTGGGTCAACATATTAGACCATGCCCAGAGTTACCCCCACTTGATGATGAGGGGAAATTGATTATGGAACCCGAAGCCATCCTTGACATGAAAGAAAGGAAGTTAAGAAATAAGGTTATCCCAAAATATTTGGTTAAATGGAAGAATTTGCTTATGGAGGATGCCACCTGGAAAGGAGCGAATATCTTTGATCATCCCAATTTAAAATTGTTTGAGGACAAGCAATCTTGGCAAGGGTGGACTGTAATGCCCCCTCCTTAAACACAATTTTATTTTCTACAGCAGTTATTTTCCTTTCCTACAATTCCCTTAAGGAAAGATAATTAATATTATAAAACTGAAATTAAATAAAGGTTAGACTTAATAATGATCAAAAGGTATGTTAAGGGTTATGCGTATTGGTGGAAAAAGGTATATAAAGAAGACCAAGCAAAATGTCATGTCCCTAAAATAGAACACTAAAATTACTAAGCATTGAAATACAAATACATAAATGCAATACGGTTTTTATAATTACAAGATAATATTATAATTACACAATTATTATAATAGAACAATTAATCTTATAAAATACCATACAATAGAATAAAATAATAATAAGATTATTTTATAGATATCAAATATTCAAATACAAATAAAATAAAGCAACAAAATGAACATAATATAATATTATTGTCATATTTGAATATCAAATATTTAAATACAAGTAAAAAATCAACATTAAAATAAAATAATAATAAATAACATATAATGAAGATAAAATTAAGATCGATCAGAATTCTAAATAATATAGAAACATCATTTATTGCTGTGGACCCTATATAAATATTCTTATAAAGATAAAATAAACTATTGTTACATAATCATTATTATTTAAACATAACCATAGCTGTTTAAAGCATCACACACAAATAAAGTTAAGAACCCAGAGATTAGTTACCCAAGAAAGTAACTCAAAGGAAGCGCTTGGGAAAAGACGAGACTTTTCATTAAGCAAAGGTTCGATATTTAATGAGAACCATTGTTGGGGAAGAAAGGAGGGAGACGGACTGAGCCTGTAGGATGATAACGACTCTTGGCAGATCAATCTATAAAAAGAAGACCATTTCAAACCAATTTGGGAAAAAGATCGTGGCTGATAAAGGAAAGGAATATGGGCAGACAAACAGCAAACAAGTAAGTATTTAATGGAACAGAATGGGGAGGAAGTAAAAAGGAAAATACGGAAGGAGCATCTTCCACAATGTGGTAGTCATTCCAAAAACATTTGATCACTAATACCCAAGATCGTGGTTGAAGGAGAAGACGGCTACAAGCAGATCAATGAATAAGGTAAGAAATAAATATTCATACTATAGATAGTATATAAATAATAAATAAGTAATAAAGATAAATACAGACAGTGTATGATCACATTCTGATTTATTATAAAATGTAGAAAATAAATATAGTGAGTAAATTATATTATAAATAAACAACTACAGTTGATGATGGAAATTAATAAAGAATAAATAAGTGATATTAAATGAATGGATTGAGAACATGGTAAAGGTTGGAGTTGGAGATATATATATATATATACTTCGAGATAAATACAACTATATAATTCAAATGTTGCTAAATATATTTCGGTAATGGTTAAGTATAGAGACTTATAAACACCTCATAGTAGGGGAGGGGACCATACAAATTATTTAAATAATATGTAGTTACAGCTGTCCAATAATAAGTAATAATGACTCTATTATGGTAAATGGTATAGTAGAATATCATCTTTGAAATCTTGATAGACATTGATGTCACCTAATGTGTTAGTAAAATTATATAGAAGAACCAATTATAAGTTTGATAGGGCAGAAATAAATAATCCTTTGACAAGAAAATGGAATATTTATATCATCTTGACCCTATTAGATGCTATCACTGAAACTTACTAATCTTTAACGTTTCTAATGTCTTTCCGAGAAACACTTGAGTGATAGATTCAGGTTAAAGTACCACCGCTTGGAAGGGGTCATTTCAAGTGGTCAAGAAGAGCCTCAACAGGTCAAATCCAAGTAAGAGTAAGTATTCAGAGGTAAGTACTCTCAACCGACTAAAAAGCATTAAGGATGATATAATTGAATTTGAGTTATTAGGGACAATGGGTTAAAGTGTAATGACTTACCCATTTCTTGTTAGACTAAATATCAGTTGAATGTAATGAACCACTTCAATCTGTGATGATGGGTGAATTCGGTTAAATGTAATATGATAGCTAATGCATAGAGATTAAATGACACTTTCCAATGTATGTTATTTGTCAAGCCACAATAATATTGCTTACAACAATTATTGTATCTCATGGAGCTTTTATGACTCTACCCTGAAGGATAGAATTTGGGCTTCAACTCTTACTTGCTAGCACTCAAAACGGATTGTGTGTTTGTGGAGGGGAAGAGCTGGTAAATCGCCCACTGATGGAGGGTCCCAAGATGGGTGGAACACCTTGAGGGAGTCCACTTTGAGATGCGTTCACGCGCCCCTTAACACAGTAAATCGCCATCCCATGAGGCTAGGAAAGTGGAGACAAGGAGAAATTCTATTCCAATTAGGAGAAGAAGTCATAATTGACCATGTTAATTTATGGTTTAGATGATAATGCCTTTTGATTGACTTATTCCTAAGATGGGATATCTGAAATGATCTAATCATGAACAAGAAATTATGTGCATTTTTATGTCTCTAATATGGGGACATTACACAAAAGAGAAAGACATCAATTGGAAATGAATATAAGTGACTTTTGCAAGTAAATATTACAGCAAAAGAGGACAAAAATCCTTAATTTCTTTTAGCAAGTTAGTGGACAAAAACCCCTAACTTGGGTAGACACTAGAGACATTCATAGCTGCAAGTTTGAAGGAAGATTATAGCAGAAAAACCAAGATAAATTCCATTTTCAGAATTATTCATAAAACTATAATGCTGAATATTATAATAAAATTCATAATTTTATAAGTAATATTTATAAATAGTATACAATTATTATTTTGAGTTAGGATTATTGTTTAAGGCAAAAAAAATAGGAAATGTTCAAGAAAGGACATTACATGCACAATATACTGCATTTCTATAGGTTGTATTTAGCATTTATTATTTAACTGAATATTATAGTAATCTATTTATTAAATTATATAAATATTATAATATATTATTTGATAAATACTATAGTATACCGTATCCCTATTACATAAATATTATAGAATACTATTTAATATACATTTCAAAAAATATAAATTATATAATACAGAACAGAAACCTGCTGTTAATGTTTGCCCTAACACGCCTAGCTTCAACTATCCAACTGTTTAACTTTCGCATAAAAAAATAACCTAAATGTATTAAAATCGAAACATATACATTGATAGCTACGTATAAAAGGAATCGTCGACTATGTCTTTGACATACTCAGCAGAGGCATATCATGCACCGGCTGTCTGCAAATAGTGAAAACGTCAGCTATGGTTTCACAACAAAACTTAAAAGACTCTCCCTGTTCGCAGCCGTCACAGCATTAAAAAAATTGAAAATTGTTGAGTAGGTCCATAAAATGTATCATTTTATTGTTTTTTCCTTTCAAAAAGTCAACTTATGCCTGGAATAGGTCTAGAAACAGTCTGAAAACGCCATGTCACCAATAGAATCACCATAAAAGGAATCACCATGTCCTTTCAAAAAATGTTGAGTGGGTCCGTGAAAAGCATCATTTTAGGGTTTTTCCCTTTCGAAAAGTCAACTTACACCTGGAATCAATTTGGAAACAGTCTGAAAATGCCATGTCAGTGTGTCACCAATAGAATCAAGCAGGTCTGGGAAGTTTTTAGCAGAATCCTTTCAGCACACAAAAAACAAATCCCAGACAAATTGACAGGCATTTCCAGCTCAATTCCAATTCCAGGAGGTTTCATACCCAAAATTGGCAGGTGAGTATGCCAATTCAGCAACATAGGTTTTAATGCTTAAATCTGGAGGAGTGATTAGCCAAAACAAACTGGAATCATTCAGTCAAAGAGGAAGACCCACAAATGCAAACAAACAAAAAGATAGCAGTTGCAGCACAACTCACATATTGCTGAAGGAAGCAGTCCACATTTAAGGAATTCTAGACAAAACCAAACGTTGACAATGAGATGAATCACTTCTAATATCAGAGAACCTTACCCCTAAGATAGGAGACCTAAAAAGACAGTTCGAGAAATCCAAGCATAGAAATATTCACTGAAGAAACCAAAAAGAATGCATATGAGGAAGCAGACCTGGTGAGAAAACATGGAATAATGAAGGCATTTTGACCAGGGAAACAGAGGCTAACTCAGTATGGATCTTGTTTTTTTGAACATTTTTGAGACCTACAGAAATACTAGTAGGATTAAACTAGAAAGCAACTAATCTTGTGCTGATACATCACACAGCCTTCTATTCTCCTAATAGAAAAAGAATAGCTGTCACAATGCTTCCAGCAGCATTAGAATTTTGACCAAATTAGTGCATTTACAGTTGAAATGGTTTATACTGGAATTACAGAATTTTTTTTTTTGGATGAAAAGTGTCGTATATTAACTTGTAAAAAGATTAAAATTACAGAATATTTTTAAAGATTGTTCCTGTGTTGAATGGTTAAGAAAAAAAAATTAAACTATTCAAGAAACTTTAGTTAGATAACCATGCTGATGGAGTTCAACGCAATAAGGGCAGGAAATCCTTGGTAAAATGGAAGACTTTAGATCCTAGATCAAACTCAATTTTAATGGGGAATCAACAAGAATCCCCATATAACCTATAGGTGCAAGCATCTTTGTGGATTATTTTAATTACCCAATGTACGTCATTAATTTTCTTTTAAAACAAAAATAATTTGGCTTGGAATGGTCCTGCCGTTCTTACTACTTACACAAACTATTTGTTTCGACTTGGAGCATGATAAACAATGTGAATCTTTTTCAAGGGTGAACCTAAAGAATCATTTTTCCAATTTGGGGACCTCTAGAACTTGCAAAAACGTTCATAATGAAGCCAAATCTTTGGTCACAGATGTTCTAGTCATAAATACTGTCTTAAGTTGCTTTTCTAAATTCCTTGACCACAGTGGCCAGCAAGATTGCTGAAATGCAACCCAGATTGATAATTATTTATAATTTATATGATTTCTGGTTGAAAATACAGACATAAATCTCCCATCAGAACTACTGGTTTCTACTTTTCAGTCTCAGGATACAGATGAGGATACTCCAGATGACAGAAAGTGATCTCCTCTGTCTCTTTTTGACATTATGGAAGATCTGCTCCTGCTTTATACTTTTCAGTCTAGAGTCTTAAATTCTTGTAGCTTGGTCCTGTTTATTGTGGATAATAAGTAAGGGCATGCCCAGTAAAATTGTTTTTGATATAGGCTGTTTTGTTACACTGGTCCACAGTATGTACAATGCCGTGTTTATTTATATAGTCCAACCAAAGCTTTTTAGAAGAATATGGTCCTATCAAGAGTCCATCTCAGTGTGGTTTCATATTGGCTGAGCCAAAAAGAATTGTATGATGTAATGTCTTTCATGGTTAGGTTAGTCAAACAAAAAATGGCTTTCATAGTTGCAACAAAACCAACCGATAGAACCCCTTACTTAACAAGCAAAAAAAATGTTTTGCTAGATAGGTTAAAGAAACTAATGTAATAACACATAAGAAATAGCTACAAAAAAAATTTAGTTCTATGATTGTTATGATTTTCAAGTAATAGCAAAAGCTGACGGAGTAAGAATGTGGAAGGACGCTCTATTAAGAGTTGTCAATAGCTAATCTATAAATTATGTGGAGAAACACTTTATAATATAAAATTTTCAACTTTCATGCTAGCAGACTATGCACTTGCTTTTAATTAAATAAGGTGCAGATATTTTTGCACATAGAAACAAAGCAGCAAACAAGGGAGTTATCCAACTTTGTATAATACAATAAGCAAATAAAATTAAAAGTAGTTATTAAAACTCTAGACTGTTAACACACCTTTACAAATCCAGTTCTGCGATCTAAATTCAGGTGCAGGTTCTTTATTTCTCCATACTCGCCAAAAAGCTCCTGAAGATCAACCTCTTGTGCCTCTTCATGTACTCCAGTTACCAAAATGATCCAACCCTCAATAGCTAGCGTCATTAAAGATAAAAGACAAAGGAAAAGATCGATTTCACAACACAGATGATTAAATTACTGACACAGAAACAATATTTCAACAAACAGAAAGACATGGATAAACATCATCAATTGCCACAAGGCTTCTAATACAAATACATTTAAATATACATTATAGAATTAAAAACATATTTTCAAATGTGTAACTACATTCCCTATGATCAGTACAATTTACAAAAAAATTGCAATCTCATCACAGCTATCCCAACCATTTATGACTGTAAGATAGTCAGGAGTCAGTATAAGGACATCATGTTCCAAAAACAAAAGGATACATCTCTGAGGGCCAGGGCCACCAACAGAATCGAGAGAGTCAAAGTCTCTAGCTGCAAACCGGGTATTGCGTTCAACATCGATTTCTTCTTTGAAACCCCTTCCTTTTGTCTTCTTGGGTGGACCTTGCTCATGCCCATCACTCAGCTGCAGTTGTGAGGTGGTGCCAGTTATTGTAGATTTTAATTTAGGTGCTGGAACTGAAGGAGCCATGTCTGCATTTGTATTGGCATTCGCCTCCTCCATCGTTGCATCATCATCCATAAGATCATCATCTTCTGGCTCGAAATCCACTGCATCCACCTCTGCACCAGCCATTTTTGCTCTGATAGAACTTTTGTTGATTTCTGCCAATGGAACAAATGAAATCAGAGAGCAGAATAAGCAGGGTGTTTTGCTTTGATAATCAAAATAATTTTATCCATTGGGAGAAATGCATAAAAAATGACAATTTTTTTAATCCATTGGAAGAAATGAATAGAAATAATACTGATATCAACAAAAAACAAGCAGATCAATGAGTCTCAATAGTAAAGCCTCTTGTTATATACAGTAATAGGCAGTGGGAACCGGAAAAACTGAAGCTGCCTACAATTGTACTCGGCAGAAAAAAATGGAGTAGAAGTGAACCCAGTTCAAGCCTGCATTCAGCTAGGGTATGGACCCAGCCTAGCTATTTGGCCCTGTAAATTTGAAATACCTGGGCCCGGCCAGGACAAAACTGAGCTAACTTGAGGTGAACCCACAGGGTTTTCAAAAAAAGTGTATTTAAAAAAAATTAAAAAAACATAACAAACCCTAAGTTATCCTAAAAGTGCAGTTTTTGAAGGATTTGGAGCTTGGTTAAAAGCATTAAAACTATGAAAAATGGCATGCACCATGAAGGTTCCTGTGACCCCAAAGGCCTAAATTTGGGCTTGCTGGCAGGGATTCCATCCATCGACCCCACCCTATATTGCAACAAGAATGTAACAGGGACACTTCCCCTCAATCTCACAGGGGACTTCTACCCCCAGACCCCCACTCTGGGTTTAAAAAGCAAAAACATAAAATTGTTTTGTGCTGCACCAGATGGAAAAGCAGCATTTTTTCCCTTAATTTGATCTGAAATAACAAAAACAGTGTTCTATTTCCTTAATTTTATGATTGTTTCAGCATTTTTTAGTTTCTCAGATTTTCCCAAGCTTTTCTAGATTAAATTCTTTGTAATTGAGTTCCATTTTATACTTTTGGTTTGTGAAGTCAATCCCAATTCTAAGTAATGCTGCTATGATATAAACCATAGTAACAGAAAACATGAAAAACCCACAAGTACTTGCATTTTAAACATACACATGACCTTTGTCATGACATTCTAACACACTTGCTCCAGATTTTACAGTAAGCAGGTCAAACTCAGGTCAAACTGGAAAAAAAACATGTCTAATTGAAAAAAAACACATTTAAAAAACATGTGTAATGAAAAACACACAGGTTTTTCAACACAGTATTGATTTTTTTTCTCATTTTTTCACTTTCTGCCCCCAAACTCTTAGTGCTTATCTGAGGCAATATACAACTTTTTACAGTAAACTTTAATATTAGACATTCTAATAATTATGTACAGAGCTTAGCCTTTTGCTTATGGGCACTTTGTTACATTTCTGCTCTATTTGGTAGAATTCTACTCGATTACAAGATCAATGGTTTTAAAATATATTTGAATTTTAATTGATGTTTAATATTATGCCAGGATGCCACCATGTCAGTCTCAGAATTGATATTTCCCCGGAGTTTCCCAGGTTCAGGATCAGCATTGCTAGTTTTTGATGATCTACAGATATTAAAGTACTTTCTTACTTACTTTCCCTCAAACTTTCAAGTCCTCCCCTATGGAGATAATTCTTATAATCAATTTCTTTCAGCCTGCAGATAAGCCATCACAAGCATAGAACTGCATTATTTGGTGCCAGGAAAATCTCAATGAAGCACCTCCAAAAGACAATTCAAATGCATATATAGAGAATCTACCCATCCAAATGCATAAGAATTACATACAATACTCACAAATAACACATCTTACAGAAAAATGAAGGAAAAAAACATTGCAGTAATCAATTTGTTTGAAACAGTTCTTCCCTTTCTTCTTAAAAAAAATATCATGCATTTATCAATTTTTATAGTTAAGACTAAAAAATTGATACTTAATCAGAATTCAAGAGTAATTGACAACACTGAATCTTTAGTAATGTCTTGTAATTAAAGTTTGGACTTTGTTTCTCATTCTATGCACTCTATTTGGCATGAAATTACATTTGCAGTTTTTATTCCATGTTTTTATGAGCATTTTAGTGTGTCTTTTAACTTGACAGGTATTTCCCTTTTTAAACACATGTAATTGAATTCCAAGAACACTTTTGGTTTGCTGTGCCTTTGCCATTTAAGTATAATGTGACTATGATATAAATTATAAACCACTCAATTTAACTTTGAACTTTTATGATTTGGCAAATGAAATTGAATTAACAATTACCAGTTGTGTTCTCAATTTGGTAATTACTAATTCTCAATTCTGTGGCAATCTTTGGGGTGGGTGCTCTGGACTTGTGTTCTCTTGATGGCTATTTATTCCTCCAGACTTGCTGGGTGGTTGTGAGCTGTGCTTGGAGGGAGCTTTATGGCACATTTGTCAGCCAGTGGGTCAATAGACCCTCTTTGCAGATTGAAAATCTGATCATCAGCTCGAAAAGATCTTCCATTGCCACTCTACTGCTCTGTTGCGCTTTGTAAAACGTATCTTAGGTAAAGAAGATCTAGGGAATAATAGTTCCCTCCATAACAGGGCAATGAACCTGGCAGAGTTTAATGCAAATCTCAGTAAAACTGTTTGTTTGGCAGAGTTGAGGGATTGTTTGGACTAATTGCTTGTTCTGCAAAATGAGGTTGGAGAGGACGACATGGCTCCTAAGGCAATGCTTGCTTCCCTTCTGACTCCTCAACAGCCAGCCCTGGATAATCTGAATGGAGGTGGATGGCCATCCAGAAAGAATTGCAGGATGTGGTTGCAGATTTGGATGCCCTCTCGATATTTTGCCAGGACCTACAAATGGCAATGAAGCACCTAGTGGTTCTCAAAATAGAGAATGAGTAGAGGTTTTTAGTTTATCTCCCATGGCTGGAAAACAGCAGCTTAATATGATCAGTGAAGCAGGCTGAAACTATAAAGGGTTTACAATTTGAAGGTCTGGAATTGATGGATGGCATCGGTGGGATAAAGTGAAAACAGTGGCAGTCTTTGAAAATGGTGTGCTCAATCAGGCTTAGGACTTCTGGCAAGCTGCTCCTTGAATTCTGGGTGTGGCTCAATATAATATCCCCAAAAGGAATATTATGTGAAGTCTAATTGATTAACTCCACTCAACACAATTGTCTGGGTCTGTCTTCAAAATCAGATCTACTGCAATAAATATTATCCTCAATATAACATGCAGAAATGAATTAAAAATGTGACAATTAACACACCCATCCACAATAACTGATTAATCATATTATTCAGCATAATTTCAACATACAGGCAATTCAGTATTACCAGATCTTTCTGGGAACAACAGCAGCAAAAAAATTTATCTGAAAATGTTGCAAAACTACATTTATGGTGCTAAAGGAGCCACCTCATGATTACAAAACCTCAGTGCTAAGGTAGCCACCTATCACCCAAACACATATGCTTTGTAGGAGTTGCCAAAACAACAAGAGTGCAACTATGACAGTTGCCTGATACCAACAGCAATGGCTCTTAGGAATGCCGTCCCCAACGGTGATCTCTGCCCTGAGAACTTGCCATATAATCAGCAATTTGTTGCAGCTCAAATACAATCCCTGTGTGGGACTTTACTAGTCTGAATCACGGATTTCCATCCACTAATCCAGTTATGGAAATTAGGGAGTTCTCATCCTCCAATCTCCAGTGATAGACAGACAAGATATTCAATCTGTTTGAGGGAAACAGTTGAATAAACAAGCATACCGCCTTTCATCCCTGGTTTAAATCAAATAGGCACTTGAGTGCCCACCTTTCCCTGCAAAAGACAATTTCAAATTCTTCCCTTTTTCCCTCCAAAAGAACCCTGCTCACGACCTTTGGTCGACTGTCATGCCCCCGCCAAGTTAAGGAGATCTCAACCTTATGAAATCACAGCCTTGATGAAATAAATAAACAGTGGTCCTAGTAAGAGGCCGATTAGGATTAAAAGAAATGTCATAAGCGAGTGATTCCAAAAAGGCATACAATTAAAAATAATAAATCAAAGTTTCAAGGCAGCACTCAATTACGAAAGGGTGTACCTCTTGCAAATGCAATGGTTTGATGAAGAGGTGTGACTCTCTCAAGAAGAAGGTATAAAGGGGAGATCACTTCTTGGGGAAGAGCTCATTCATTCAAGCATAAATCATTCAAGCATCATTCAAACAATTACTTCTCAATCCATCAAGAAATATCAACCAGCAACAGCAATCAGCAATAATCTAGCAAATTCATCAAGCAATCAGTTTTGAATTTGAGGAAGTGCCTTGCAAATAGGAAGGATGAAATCCCTTCCAAGTTCACGAGAGGATAAGGACGAAAACCCTTATTGCTTTTATCAAGTTTGGACGAAAACCCAAATCTTGGTCAAGGAAGACAAAAATCCTCCAAGGTGGACTAAGAGTTGGAAGGATGAAAACCCTTTCATGCTCTTGGCAAGTTAAGGATGAAAACCCTTGATATTGCCACTGTTGAGTTAGGGATGAAAACCTCTAATTCAGCAAATTTGTAAGTATTTCCAAAGAATTCACGATATGATTGATTTTGAGAATTGTGCTATATTTATCAATCTGAATACTATCATAAATTCTTAATTCTTGATAAAGCTATTATCATTTTTGAGTAAATATTATTGTTTTAAGGAAAAAATCAGGAATATTCCAAAAAGGGACATTGCAATTGGTATCAGAGCAATTGATCTTGCCAGCCTAAGGATCAAAAAAAGTAGTATATGCAATTGAGCCAAAGAGCTCAACAAGTCTTGGAAAGAGAAAGGAGAAAACTAGAGGCAAGTAGAAACCCAATTAAAGATAATAAAATGGGTGATCATGAGGTAAATCAAGAAAATGAACTAAAGGCTTATATAGAGAGACAAGAAAAAATAACACAATTGCTTATCCAAACACTTCAAAACATGAACAATACAATCAATGCTCTTAGGCCTACCCAAACCAATAGAAGAGATATTAATTCTAACCATTCTAAGAATAATAGGACTCCATTGAGATAGTCACCTAGAATAACACCACCTACATTCTTACCTAGAAAGGAGTAGTCGCGAGAAGAAGAAGAACCCAACATTGCAGCAAATGACCTTGATGAATGCATAGAGGCATATTCAAGAATTGATCCTGACCTTAGAAGACAAATTTCATTTAGAGAATATTATCATGCACGATCAAGAAATAACTCAAGAGGAGAAAGAAGGCAGCCCAACAAAGATTTACGGAAAAGAGTAAGTAAGATGACTTCCCACTTTTGATGGTTCGGGGAAGGCCATTGCACGAGCATGGATCCAAAAATTGGACACCTATCTTTCTCTTAGCCCCATGATGGAACCTGAAGCTATTAAATTTGCCATTCTTCACTTAGACGGCACAGCACATGAATGGTGGCATCATGGGCTAATCACACAAGGGCATCATCTAATTGTAACATACGCAAACTTCACGTAGACTCACAGAGAGGTTTGATAGAAAGAACCTAGAGATGCATTTTAAGGAATTAACACAACTAAGGCAATGGGATGCCGTGGAAGAATATGTAACAGAATCCCAAAGAATCTCAATCATGGTGCCAGACAGTACTGAAAATAGACTCAAGTTTTTATTTATTGAAGGACTCTCGAAATCACTTAGGGGATTAGTCTAAGCTTTTGAACTATCATCTCTACAAGATGCTATTTGAAGGGCTTTAAATTTGGAAGACTCACACCTAAAAACAAGACCTATCCCAAGAATATACCATTAGGGTCACATAAGCAACCCTCTTACAGGGATGATTGGCAACCAAGGGCATTACCTCCTCAATCCAACATGATAGAAGAAACCAAGAACGAGCTTCAAAAGAAGAATTTATGTTTTAATTGTAGAGAACAATGGAAACCAAGTCATCAACATTCCAAGAAGGGACAAGTACGCCACATACAAGCATTAACGGATGAAGAATCAATGGAGGGGGAATTTGAACCTAAAAAGAAGAAAAAGAAACAAGATGAAGAAGAGTTTACAAGTGGTACATTGGTCATACTTTTGTGGGCACCCAAGTATCACCATTTTAGAATTCATAGTGTTCTGCAAGGTCAAAAGGTGACTGTCCTTGTTGATAGCAGTGCTACACATAACTTCATTGATGAAGGTCTAGCAATGAGGATGAAATTAAAAGCTAAAAACTTGGAAGGTTTCAAGGTAGTCATGGCAGATGGATTTACTACCCCTTGCACACAAAGAATTAAGCAACTAAGCATTACCTTCGAGAGACACCAAATAAGCAAAGATTTCTATGTGGTAAACATGGGCGATATGGATGTGGTTTTGAGCATTAAATTGTTACATTCTTTAGGTAGATATTATCAAGATTTTCAAAAGATGGAACTATGTTTCTAACACAATGGCAAGGAAGTAAGTCTACAAGGTCTATCTGATGGATCCCCAAAGATTGTGTCATCCAAAAGGATGGAGAGAGCATTTAGACATGAGCAAGTAGAATGGACGGCACAATGTATGATCCTTGATAGATCTTCACCCAAAGAGGGGAAGACTAATCATATTGATATCCAATTTATCTTAGACAAGCGTAGAAGGGTTTTCAGCAATATTCCACCAAGATTACCTCCTAAGAGGGGTTTTGAGTACACCATTGAACTAGAAGAGGGAGCAAAACCAGTCATTACCACACCTTATCGCCATCCAAACAGATATAAGGAAGAAATTGAGAGGACAATTAAGGAATTACTTGAGATGAGGCATATACAACCTAGCTCTAGTCCTTTTGCTTCTTCCATAGTTTTGGTAAAAAAGAAAGATGGTACTATGAGGATGTGTGTGGACTATAGGGCACTTAATAAAAAAACTATAAAGAACCAATACCCCATACCTAGGGTTGATGAATTAATTAATGAACTCCATGGTGCAATATACTTCTCTAAGATTGATTTACATTCCGAATATCACCAAATAATAATGAGGAGAGGAAGTTCACAAAACTGCTTTTAGGTGTCATTTTGGACATTTTGAATCTCTAGTCTTACCATTTGGACTAACAAATGCCCTGGCCACATTCCAATCCTGCATGAACCATGTATTCAATAAAAAATTAAGGAAATTTCTTTTGGTATTCTTCGACAATATACTAAATTATAGTAAAACCTAGGAAGATCACTTAAGGCATATTGATGAAGTATGGGGATATTTGAGCAACAATCACTATTTGCTAACGCATCCAAATGTGAAATTGGGATGACTGAAATTTTGTATTTGGGGCATAAGATCAATGCCCAAGGAGGTAGTGTGGATGAAGAAAAAATCAAGGCAATAGTAGATTGGCCTCGACCAAAGACTTTAACACATTTAAGGGGATTTTTAGGACTGCAGTTATTATGGAAGGTTTGTCAAAGGATTTTCAAGGCTAACTAACCCATTAATAGACTTGACTAAGAAAGGTGCTTTTTCATGGAACAAGGAGGCCCAAAGAGCTTTTGACAAGCTCATAGAAATAATGAGTTCTTGTCCGATATTAGCGATTCCAGATTTCTCTCTTTCATTTGAGTTACAATGTAATGCTTCAAGAGAAGGTATTGGAGTCATATTAATGCAAAAATAAACATCCAATAGCTTTCAAGAGTCGCAAGCTTAAGGAAATAGAAAGGAATTATTCTATTTATGACAAAGAAATGCTGGCTATTATGCATTCACTAGCCAAGATTAGACAATACCTAGTTTGTGAATGATTTATTGTTAAGACCGATCATAAGAGTCTAAGATTCTTTTGAATCAAAAGGATCTAAATCATAGACAATAGAAGTGGGTTAGCAAATTGCAAGCCAATGATTTTAATATTGAGTACATGAAGGAAAGAATAATGTTGTGGCTGATGCTCTATCACGAAGACTTCACCTATGCTCTATGATAGATATCTCTACGGATTGGAAAAATTCAATACTTGCAAAATATGCCAAGGATGCATTGGCTAGTGAGATATTGGAAGGCAAACTACAAGATGACGAGTATAAGGTGGTGGAGGAGCTAATTCTCTACAAAGAAAAAATATATCTCATCTCAAGATCGAAAATGAAAGAGCAGATTCTGAGGACATACCATGATACTCCATTAGCAGGTCATCAAGGTTGCTATTAAACATACAAACAAGTGAGGGAAATATTTTCTTGGAAAGGCTTAAAAGGGGATGTTTGAAGCATATTAGGGAATGTGTGGTTTGTTAAAAAAACAAGGTAGAGCAAACATTTCCATTTGGTTTGTTACAACCCTTATCGATACCAAATCAAAAATGGGGGAGTATTTCTATGGACTTCATCATAGGGCTTCCAAAATGCAATGTCCCTTACCTGGTCTTGTCTTGGAACTTGCTTGTTTTAGGATTAGGGTTGGCCAAATGGACACTTTAAGATGGGAAATTCTTGGCTGATCACTTGCATCCACAAAGTGAGCAATATTCCACATATACACATGTTCATTAGCATTAAATTTTAGGCATCCAAAATAAACATATTCATTAAAGCAATCATGAAAATAGGAGGGATGGCACGGAAGGATCCACCCGAAGCCATAATCCTTAGTACAAAGGTGGTAACCTACAACCTCCCCTCTTCGCGACTTGTAACTACATTCTCTATTCATGTGGATAGATCTACCTAAAGTCCTTGGCTAAGTTCAAGGGGTTGTAGCCTACAACCTCCCACTCTAGGGGACTTGTAACTACATTCTCCCTCCATGACATTCCCTCGGAAAACACATGACCTACTGGGGGAAACCATTGGAGCACTTAGTGGCCTAGGCCTACCACCCCTCCATGGCCGCAGCGGAATCTTAGGTGGGAGCCCCACCCTTCCATGGCCCAACCTTTGCTTAGGGTCCTAGGGGCGGAACCTTAAGTGGGGTTTTTAGGCACCACATGCTCGAGCCCTTCCTCCCAAGTAGGATTTCAAACACTTGGAAGACAATCTCTGTTCATATTCAATGTATCCTTGTATTTCCTTTATGATCATTCACTCATAGTGCATTCTAATTGTAATAATTCATAATGAAAGAATCCCGATCTAAATGATGATAAAGAGTTTGATCATACACAAGATATATCTCATTGTAACATGTTAATGAATCTCATTTGCAATTATAAATGTAATCATTACCAGAAGAAGCCTACAGTTTAAATATTAGCCATTTAAAGAAGATTAAACTATAGCAATCAATACAGGTATGTGCACCACATAATCTCATAACATAATGCATAAGAATATTTACAATGTAAGAAATAACATGAAAGGGAAAAACATTGGTGTTCGTGGCAAGGTGGAGTCAAGGATAGTTTTGGAGTTTCATTATTGTTCAATGGGGCTTGGTCGATGTAATGTCCCCTCCTAGTCAGGTATCAGTGGACATTACCTCTAGCCAATTTTTGGGTTCCTATTGGCTAGGAGGTTCAGTTAGGGGACTCAATTTCAATCGAGTTGGTGTTTTTGCCGGGTCTTTACTTTTTTTAGCAGGGGGTCAGTGGTTGGAGTTGCCAATGTTGTGCTCCAGTGCTTCTCAGTTGCCTCAAGTTTTGAGCCTATGGATGATGATTTGCTATTTTTAGTATATTACAAAAAATAGTAAGTCTCGTTCTATGCCAGGACCAGGTCTAGCTCACCAGTATAAGTATATTTCAATGTCTAAGTCACTTGGTGGAATTATTTTTTAATGTTGGGCTAATGTTTATAAAGGTTATTTAAAAGGGTGACTTTATGTTATAAAGATTAAAAAGGGGTCATAAGGGGGACTTATAAAAGTGACCAAGGCGCCTAGCCTTATCATTTTTAAGTTGTTTTAAAAGAAGCTAATTAACCCCTAACCTTGGGCGTCCCCTTGGAGGGAGAATAATTTGAAATTTAAAATTAAAAGTAAAGCTTCAATTCAAACATGGGTTTAGGGTTTTTGGGCACCCAACTCAAGGAAGGAAAATAAAAACTTTTGGAGGCTCATTTTGGGGGTTCATGGTGGATGTTGTTCATGGTGTTATGCTACTGGTTTGAAGCCAGAAACTTGCAAGACGCAGTTGAGGACGATACCCCTCAATTCTAAGATCAGCCCCGGCAATGAAAGACCTTGCTCTGGCTGGTGGTGGTGTGGTTTCATCTCAAGAATCACAACAAAGCTTCAAAGATGAAAATATTCCAATATTTTTTGAGTTCTTCTCTTTGGTTTTTTGGTGTTGTTTGCTAAACATTTGATGTGGATTGAGTTTCTTACATCTGGAGCAATTTTAGCTTGATTTCTGGAGTTTGTGTTTGTGGCTGGAGATTCAATGAATTGCTCATAAGTCAGATTTTGGAAGGGATTTCGTTTTGGGTATTGAGCACGATTATTCCTATGCCCCAGCTGATCATTTCAAGATAAAGAACAGAATTTTTCGTGGACAGTGGGATTTTATATGCTAAGTCGCCCTAGCTTGCATAGTACGGCCTTGAGAACCTGTACAGCCTTCCCAGAACTTCTGCAAATTGACTTTCAGGCCTGATTTTGGTGGTTGCTGAGCTAGAGTAGGGTGTCATACCACTTGGGAGTGCTGGAGTCCCAGGGGATCACAAACCCATGTCAAGGAGGATGTCCATAGTTGCTGCTGTGTAATGTTCCAGGTCTGATATAAGCTTCAAAGTTCTGATTTTGATGTTTTATACGACTGAAAAAATAATATAAGAAATCTGAAATGTTTAGCTCCTAAAAGTGTTAGTTTCCTACTTCTTTATGCTTTCTTTGTATCTTTGTTTAAGCACAATGTTAAAACTCAAGCATGCGATGTAAACCCTTCAAAACTTCATAAAACAAACACAAACAGCAAACAGTCTGAGGAAGAAATCGGAACAAACAAAAAAAATTTGGGGTTGACTATTACAGTGGTATCAGAGCTGATAAGAACTTGCAGCCTGTGGAACATTGCATTCTATGAGCCAAAGTGATAGGGAAAGAAGATACATTGAGAGGAACAGGAAAAAACAGGACAGTTATTGGGAGAATTGGCCTACTTCTAGTGAGGAGCAGCAAACAGAAAATTCTTCAAGTGGGTCATCCAATACAAGCAATATGGGAGACAGGGAAGGGGATGGAAATAGGAATGAAAGAAACAACAGAAATGAGGAGCCTCCGAATAGAATGGCTATTCTATTGGACACCTTGGCAAGGGGACAGTTGAGAGCAACTCAACAACAACAGGAGACAAATAACAGGTTGGCTGATTTAGTGCAGAGGATGGACCAACTGGGTAATGGAAACAGGTTAGGACAGCAAGGTGTTGGGAACCAACAAGCTCTAGCAAGCCCCCTCATGCCTAACTTTCCCCAGAGGATAGAAGCTCCAGCAAATCTCGAACTAACACTCTTGGAGCAGCAAAATCAATTTAGGCAAGATTGGATAGATGCAGGACTTGGTTTCCAGATGGATATTTCACTAAAAGATTATATAGACTTGAGGATGAGGCATTCACATCACAGGGGAAATAGAGACCAGCAATCTGAGCTTCGGAAGAAAGTAGGGAAACTCACCCTTCCATACTTTGATAGGTCTGGGAAGATGGCAGCTAGGGCGTGGGTGCCAAAATTAGACACTTATTTCACATTGAACCCAATGCCGAAGCTCGAGTCTATCCAGTATGCTTCTATTCATTTAGATGGAGTGGCGCATGAATGGTGGTACAATGGTATGGTGACGTTGGGGCATGCTCAAATTACCTCTTACAAAGAGTTCACAGAAAGGCTGATTGAAAGATTTGACAAGAAGGATCCCGAGTTGAACTTCAAAGAACTAGCACAACTCAAACAATGGGGGTCTTTAGACACATACATTTTTGATTTTCAAAAACTATTTGTTCTTGTGACCAATATATCCAAGAGGAGGCTGATTGTATTGTTTATAGACAAATTATCAAACCCTTGAGAGGCTGGATTAAGGCTTTTAACCCACCTAGCCTTCAAGAAGCCATTAAAAAGGCCAAGTATATGGAAACATCAGCATTTAGAAGCAAATTTCAATCCAAGAGCACGCAGCCCAAAAAAGATAAGGACAAGAAATTCACTTCAAAGGAACATGAACTGCCTAAGAAGCAATATACTAGACTTCATAGTGAGACCCTTAATGAGTTACAAAGGAAGCGACTATGTTTTATGTGCAGAGAGCTTTATACGCAGGGTCACAGGTGTGCTTCCAAAGCTAAAGCATTGCTGATAGAGTACCAATCAGATGAGGAAGAGGGTACAGAAAATTTTGATCAGCAAGAGGAAACTGAAGAAAGTGAAGAGGAAAAGACTCCTACGGATGTGGGGAAGGAGGAAGAACACAATGTGATGTTAGCACAACTCCATAGCTTCCAGAATAATGAGTCAATGAGGATTAGAGGAGTGGTACAGGGGCAGCAAATGGTAGCTTTGATTGATACAGGAGCCACCCACAATTTCATAGATGAAGGCATTGTAGCACGTAGAGGGCTCCATACACAGGATGTTGATGGTTTTAGAGTTATGGTGGCGGATAGGTTCACTATTCAGTGCAATCGGATGGTACCACAGTTGAGTGTGCAGTTGGGCAGCCATGAAATAAAAGAGGATTTCTATGTAGTGAGTATCGGGGACACAAATGCAGTGTTGGGAATTCAGTGGCTACGATCATTGGGAGAGATAACACTCAATTTTCAGACCATGGAATTAAAATTCAAATCGGATGGTAAGAATGTCATTTTGAGATGCCTATCCAATGGAGGACCACGTGTTGTGACCTTCAAACGAATGGAAAAACTCTTTAGACATAATCAGATTGAGTGGGCAGCGAAGTGCATAGTTATGCCTACAGTCACTGAAGAGGTCAAAAGGTCCTATCCACTTGACATACAAGAGCTCCTTTCCAAGAGGAGCAAGGTATTCAGCAGTATTCCTCCAAGGAGACCACCGGATAGAGGGATAGAGCATGTTATTGAGTTGAAGGAGGGAGCCAAACCTGTTATCCCCACTCCCTACCATCATCCAAAGAGGCATAAAGATGAAATTGAGAAGGGCATTCAGGAGCTGATTAAGATGGGGCACATTAGACCAAGCAAGAGTCCATTTGCTTCTTCGATGGTTTTGTGAAGAAGAAGGATGGAACCATCGCATGTGTGTGGATTACAAGGAGTTGAACAAGAAGACAATAAAAAATAGGTATCCAATTCCACGCATAGATGAATTAATAGATGAGTTGCATGGAGCAGTGTACTCTAAAATTGACCTAAGATCAGGCTATCATCAGATTAGAGTGAGGGAAGAAGATGTGGAGAAAACTGTTTTCAGGTGCCACTTTGGGCACTTTGAGTGTTTAGTCATGCCCTTTGGCCTGACTAACGCACCAGCAACTTTCCAGTCATGCATGAATAGAGTTTTCAGCAAGCAACTCCGTAAGTTTGTCTTGATATTCTTTGATGACATTCTTATCTACAATAGGTCTTGGGAGGAGCACTTGAAACACTTGGATGAGGTGCTTGGGATATTTGAGAGGAAGTCACTATTTGCAAAGGAATCTAAGTGTGAGTTTGGAATGACGGAGTTACTTTATTTGGAGCACATTATCAGTGCAAATGGAGTGCGGGTAGATCCTGAAAAAATTAAGGCAATACAAGACTGGCCACCACCTACCAACTTGTCACAGCTTAAGGGGTTCTTTGGACTATGTGGTTTTTACAGGAGGTTCATCAAAGGATTCTCACAGGTTGCTGCCCCACTTACAAACTTGACCAAAAAGGGGGCATTCTCTTGGTCCGAATCAGCACAAAAGGCTTTTGACCAATTCAAGGTACTAATGAGTTCATGTCCAGTGTTAGCCATTCCGGATTTTTCAAAACCATTTGAGTTAGAGTGCGATGCTTCAAGAGAGGGTATAGGGGCTGTCCTAATGCAAAATAAGCATCCAATAGCATATGAGAGTAGAAAATTGAGCGGGGCTGAAAAAACTTATTCCATATATGATAAAGAAATGTTGGCTATTATGCATGCTTTGACAAAGTTCAAACAGTACCTGGTTGGGGGAAAATTTGTAGTTAAAACGGATCATAACAGCCTTAGATATTTCTTAAATCAGAAGGATCTTAGTGAAAGGCAGCAGAAATGGGTTACCAAACTTCAAGCCTTTGACTTTGACATTGAATACGTGAAGGGAAAAAGAAATGTGGTGACCGATGCACTCTCTAGGAGACCACATTTTTGCACTATTTCTGAGATTGCAGCAGATTGGAAAGAAGTCATACAAGCTGATTATGCCAAAAACTCATTCACGAACAGCATATTGGTGGGTACTTTAAATGATGATAAGTACAGTGTTAAGGATGGACTGATTTTGTACAAGGGGAGAATTCTTTTAGTGGCTGAAACTAAGTTTTTGGAGCAAGTTTTGAAGGCTTTTCATGACACCCCACTAGCTGGACACCCGGGATTCTACAAAACTTATAGGCAGATCCGTGAGAGGTTCTCATGGAAAGGGATGAAAGACTACATAACCAAGTATGTTCGTGAGTGTCAGGTGTGCCAACAAAACAAAAATGAGCACACTTTTCCCGCTAGTCTGCTGCAACCATTACTTGTTCCCACTCAAAAATAGGAAAGTATTACTATGGACTTCATCACAGGACTTCCCAAGGTGCAAGGGAAGGATTGCATTTACGTGGTAGTGGACAGATTGACAAAATTTGGTCATTTCTTTACTATATCAGCAGGGTTTACAGCGTTACAAGTGGCTGACTTGTTTCTCAAGGAGGTGTTTAGGCTACATAGGGCACCTAGAAACATCATAAGTGACAGGGACAACAAATTCATGAGTTTGTTTTGGCAAGAATTATTCAAGCTATGTGGTACAGAGTTGACTCCTAGCACTAGTTACCACCCCCAAACAGATGGACAAACTGAAATAATTAACAAGTGGTTGGAGGGTTACCTGAAGAATTATGTACAGGGGCAGCAAAAGGCATGGGTTAGATGGCTGCACCTAGGGGAGTTTTGCTACAACTCCACCTATCATATGTCCATCAAGATGTCACCATTCACGGCACTGTATGGGTATGAGCCTCCGAGCTTCATTGACTTACTATTTGGTGATTGTCGGGTGCCCAGAGCTAAGGACTTTCTCCAGGAGAGTCAAGATATCATGAGGTCATTGAGAGAGAACATACAGCAAGCACAGAATCAGCAAAAGTTATATGCTGATCAGCACCGGATTGAGAGGGAATTTGAGGTGGGTGACATGGTTTACGTCAAGTTACAGCCATACAAACAGTCCACTCTAAAAAGGAGTGGAGCAGAGAAGCTGAAACCGAGATTTTATGGACCTTTCAGAGTCACCAGGAGAGTGGGTGAGGTTGCTTATGAGCTAGAGTTACCAAAGGACAGCAGAGTGCATAATGTTTTTCATGTATCACGCCTCAAGAAGGCATTGGGACATAACGTGATACCTTCAGCAGTGTTACCTCCTTTGGAGGAGGAAGGGAGATTGGGGCTGATACCTAAGGCAATCATTGATTTCAAAGAGAGGACAGTTAGGAGGAGAGTAATTAATGAGTACTTGGTGAAGTGGAGGGATCTACCTGTTGAAGATGCGACATGGGAGAGCGAGCAGGTACTTCAGCACCTAGCGTTACGATTGCTTGAGGACAAGCAATCTTTGAGGAGGGCGGACTGTAATGTCCCCTCCTAGTCAGGTATCAGTGGACATTACCTCTAGCCAATTTTCGGGTTCCTGTTGGCTAGGAGGTTCAGTTAGGAGACTCAATTTCAATCAAGTTGGTGTTTTTGCCGGGTCTTTACTTTTTTTAGCAAGGGGTCAATGGTTGGGGTTGCCAATGTTGTGTTCCAGTGCTTCTCAATTGCGTCAAGTTTTGAGCCTATGGATGATGATTTGCTATTTTTAGTATATTACTAAAAATAGTAAGTCCTGTTCTATGCCGAGACCAAGTCTAGCTCACCAATATAAGTATATTTCGATGTCTAAGTCACTTGGTGGAATAATTTTTTAATGTTGGGCTAATGTTTTTAAAAGGTTATTTAAAAGGGTGACTTTATGTTATAAAGATTAAAAAGGGGTCATAAGGGGGACTTATAAAAGTGACCAAGGCGCCTAGCCTTATCATTTTTAAGTTGTTTTAAAAGAAGCTAATTAGCCCCTAACCTTGGGCGTCCCCTTGGAGGGAGAATAATTTGAAATTTAAAATTAAAAGTAACGCTTCAATTCAAACATGGGTTTAGGGTTTTTGGGCACCCAACTCAAGGAAGGAAAATAAAAACTTTTGGAGGCTCATTTTGGGGGTTCATGGTGGATGTTGTTCATGGTGTTATGCTACTGGTTTGAAGCCAGAAACTTGCAAGACGCAGTTGAGGACGATACCCCTCAATTCTAAGATCAGCCCCGGCAATGAAAGACCTTGCTCTGGCTGGTGGTGGTGTGGTTTCATCTCAAGAATCACAACAAAGCTTCAAAGATGAAAATATTCCAATATTTTTTGAGTTCTTCTCTTTGGTTTTTTGGTGTTGTTTGCTAAACATTTGATGTGGATTGAGTTTCTTACATCTGGAGCAATTTTGGCTTGATTTTTGGAGTTTGTGTTTGTGGCTAGAGATTCAATGAATTGCTCATAAGTCAGATTTTGGAAGGGATTTCGTTTTGGGTATTGAGCACGATTATTCCTATGCCCCAGCTGATCATTTCAAGATAAAGAACAGAATTTTTCGTGGACAGTGGGATTTTATATGCTAAGTCGCCCTAGCTTGCATAGTACAGCCTTGAGAACCTGTACGGCCTTCCCAGAACTTCTGCAAATTGACTTTCAGGCCTGATTTTGGTGGTTGCTGAGCTAGAGTAGGGTGTCATACCACTTGGGAGTGCTGGAGTCCCAGGGGATCACAAACCCATGTCAAGGAGGGCATCCATAGTTGCTGCTGTGTAATGTTCCAGGTCTGATATAAGCTTCAAAGTTCTGATTTTTGATGTTTTATACGACTGAAAAAATAATATAAGAAATCTGAAATGTTTAGCTCCTGAAAGTGTTAGTTTCCTACTTCTTTATGCTTTCCTTGTATCTTTGTTTAAGCACAATGTTAAAACTCAAGCATGCAATGTAAACCCTTCAAAACTTCATAAAACAAACACAAACAGCAAACAGTCTGAGGAAGAAATCAGAAAAAAAAAAAAAAATTGGGGTCGACTATTACAGTCGAGGCTGTAATTTGATGACATATTTCAGCGAATGGGGGAATCGTGACTCATTTCAGAGGTCCGTTCTTCGTCCGGGCTGGTCGCATTGACAATGCAAGCGTGGTTATGTAGATTGGCAGGCTCGGTTTCTACACGATCGTATATGTAGAAGCGAATTGGCAGAGATACATTAAAATATATATATAGATGGTTATGACTGAATGATTTGCATTTGGAGTGCCAGATTAATTTAATGTCTAAGTGGAGAAAAGACTCTCACCTGTTTGATGGCTGAGAATACGTCCTCTTTGCTGCGTTTTCAATTGCTGTTTTTGGTCTTTACCACATTTGAATTTCCTCAGCCCCTTTTCTATATGATCGAACTGCTGTGTCTTTCTATCTAGACACGTCTATTTGCCAAGGGGTGCGATTTGAGAATTCTTGATTAGTTCACTAAATAATTGTCAGTTCAGAAACCTCTATATTAATTGTTTATTTAATCGACTTCATTTTAAGCATATTCAGGAAATATATTTATTATTGTGTATGTAAAGATTTGAAATGTATAATTATTGCTTACATATATGTTCAACACTTCATTTAATAGAGGAACATGACACGAAAGTACAAGGGAAGGATTGTATATTTGTGGTGGTAGATAGACTAACTAAGTACGCTCCTTTTCATGCCATAGCTTTTGAATATAGAGCACCACAAATAGCTGATCTCTTCTCTAGAGAAATCTTCAAACTATATGGACTACCCAAAAACATTGTAAGTGATAGGTATAGTAAATTCCTCGGCCTATTTTGGCAACAACTTTTTAAGTTGGCCAAAATAGAACTTACCCCAAGCACTAGCTACCACCCACAAACAGATGGGCAAACCAAAATTGTCAAACCAAAATTGTAAATAAGTGGCTTGAAAGCTATTTGCAAAGCTATGTCACAAGGCAACAAACAACATGGGTTAAATGGTTACATCTTGAAGAATATTGCTACAATTCTGCTCATCATATGTCAATAGGAATGACTCCCTTCAAGGCATTATATGGTTATGAGGCAATATCATTTGGAGATTTGATTCTTACAGGTAGCAAAGTCCCTGGAGCAAGAGACTTGGTGCAACAAAGTATGGATATTTTAAACACACTCAAAGAGAATTTGCAACATGTCCAAAATCAACAAAAGATGTATGTTGATCATTGTATATCTAAAAGAACATTTGAAGTTGGAGACTTAGTTTTCCTAAGATTACAACCTTATAAACAATCCTCCCTCAAGGGAAGTGGTGCCAAGAAAATCAAGCCACAATTCTATGGACCTTATAAGATTAGAAGAAGGATCGGCGAAGTTGCTTAAGGATTGGAGTTACCAACAAATAGTCGAATTCACATTGTCTTTCACATATCTCACCTCAAGAAGGTGTTAGGTCAACATATCATGCCATGTCTAGAGTTACCCCCGCTTGATGATGAGGGTAAATTAATTTTGGAACCCAAGGCCAACATTGACATGAGAGAAAAAAAAGTTAAGGACTATGGTTATTCCGGAATATTTGGTTAAATGGAGGAATCTGCCCATGAAAGACGCCACATTGGAAGGAGCAGAAATTTGTATCATCCCAATTTAAAATTGCTTGTGGACAAGCAATCTTGGGAAGGGCGGACTGTCATGCCCCCACCAAGTTAAGGAGATCACAGCCTTCTGAAATTGCAGTCTTAATGAAATAAATAAACAACGATCCTAGTAAGAGGCCGATTAGGATTAAAAGAAACTTCATAAGCAAGCGATTCCAAAAAGGAATACAATTAAAAATAATAAATCAAAGTTTCAAGGCAGTGCTCAATTATGAAGGGGTGTAACTCTTGCAAAGGCAATGGTTTGATGAAGAGGTGTGACTCTCCCAAGAAGAAGGTATAAAGGGGAGATCATTTCTTGGGGAAGAGATCATTCGTTCAAGCATAAATCATTCAAGCATCATTCAAACAATTACTTGTCAATGCATCAAGAAATATCAACCAGCAACAGCAATCAGCAATAATCTAGCAAATTCATCAAGCAATCAGTTCTGAATTTGAGGAAGTGTCTTAAATAGGAAGGATGAAATCCCTTCCAAGTTCACGAGAGGATAAGGATGAAAACCCTTACTGCTTTTATCAAGTTTGGATGAAAACCCAAATCTTGGCCAAGGAGGATGAAAACCCTCCAAGGTGGACTAAGAGTTGGAAGGACAAAAACCCTTTCATGCTCTTGGCAAGTTAAGGACGAAAACCCTTGATATTGCCACTGTTGAGTTAGGGACGAAAACCTCTAATTTAGCAGATTTGTAAGTATTTCCAAAGAATTAACCATATGATTGATTTTGAGAATTGTGCTATGATATATTGATCTGAATACTATCATAAATTCTTAATTCTTGATAAAGCTATTATCATTGTTGAGTAAATATTATTGTTTTAAGGCAAAAATCAGGAATATCCCAAAAGAGGACATTACACCAACGCCACTCGAGAAATAAATCTTTATTACATAACACAAAAGGCCCTGTAACCTTGCCACCCACCTTAACAACACTTAACTGGTTCTTTAATATAACACGCTTAAATAATATAATTCATTTCCCTAATGGTAATTCCCTAAGCCCACAGGAAATGGAAAATGTGCTTTAAGATCATCATGGAATTTTATGAGAAAAGGGACATTACACTCAATGGGCTGTATTTTGTGTTTCATTATGTCTTGTTATGATGCCAATTATTAGTTTTTTGCCTGTTGTTCACACAGCATCTTAGTTTCCTGGTCTCTGTATGGTTTTAATGGTTTTTGGCTTTGGGCTGGGGCCCCCTTAATAGAACCACAATAATTATATCAAAAAAAATTGGTATGCCACTGAACACAAACCAGCAAAATTGCTATGAGCAGGTCCTGCGTCACATCGACAACAGACAGAATGGACCACTCAACTTCATAGTGTGCAATGTCCAACAGTGGCAAAATAATTTAGAAACAATACTGTCAATGTTGTGCAACGAAAATATTCAACTGATGTATAGCATTTCTCAACCTGATAAAAAGAGAAGCATTCTGTGAAAAGAATGGGTGAGAGAATGATTGAACAATGTTCTTTTAAAAATTATCTCCTTGTATTTATAACCTCCCAGGATTACATAAATCCCAACATTGCTTAATGATAAAAAAAATGCAATGTGTGCTGGAAACGCCATATTATATCACAGTAATCTTATGCCCAATTTAATCATTGCCAGCTAATCGACCTTGAAGAATCATACTTGTAGAACACATTGATAATAAATGTGTTTTTCACTGATAGAAAACCATCTTTCCCTGCGGCTGAAACATATTGGTCATCCACTGGCCTATTCCATACATCATTCCCATTCTGTTGTGGTTGTTCATCCAATGCTGCAGAGCACTATCCTTTAAATGTACTCTCATGAATGTTGGCGACACTTCTTTATATAAGTCATCCGTGTATAGATGTTTTATAATATTGTATTGATAGTTATAACATTTTATGTCCTAGCTCGATGACATTTCTCTGTTATTTAGATTTGCATGATAGTTACAACACTAAAGCTCCAATTGTTCTTGTTTTTTTGCTTTCATTCAGCAGAGGTAACTCAGAAATTAGTCCGAAGAAATTGATATTTTTGTTCATTCTTGCTTTTCCATGGGTACCCATACTACGGTACCACTGGAAACCAGAAATTTGCAACGTACATGACGTTGAATGTTTCTGACAGGATAATCATGCTAAAGAACTCCCATGAGTGAAGAAGCAAAGCAAGGGCTTAGTGTTGTGATTGCAATGTGTGTCTTAGTTGATCTCTGATTTCGAGCACAAGCTGGGATGAAGGAAGCAGACACGTAGAATTATTTTCTTTAGCATAAAATTACGGGCTCAAAGTTAAGCGAGATGAAAGACGAATGCATCTAAATCTAGAACGACTCCTCTATAAAATTCTGGGTTCTGGGTTCTGGGTTCTATTGATTACCTGAAAAGAAAAAATTCTTCAAAATGAATTCGGGTCTCACGAGGCCAGATGGTATCCTGAGGAGGATACTAACACTTTAACATGTTTCCCAATGCCAAGAAACTAGCCTGTTAGAGGTTGTTTCCCACCAAAGGAATGCGTAGATTAGAAAAGAAAATTTCAGTTGAAGTTGCTTGAGTGTGCCTATAAAAAAATTACAAAATAGTGAAGACCTCATTGAAACTGGGGAACTCTTGATGAAACCTACTTTGCTGCCCTGATCTGAGGTTTTCTCGACAGCTACGGCTATGCAGAATCTTATTCACGGTAAACTGAAAAACACTTTTCCTAATTTTAACGCAACTTTGGAGACAGATTTTTATTGCCATGTAAATGGCTAGTTAGCCTAGGAAGTTTTTAAGTTTAGTCCTGGAAGAAAACCATCGGCAATGGTCCTTACTCGTCTGAGCCGTGTAAAAAGATCGCATTTCCAACTGCAAATATCATTTTTTTCGAAACTTAAATGCAGAAAGTGAAGCAAAAACCCTACCTCTGTCCCCAACCGCAGTGCCAAAACGATTCCTAGCAACAAAACTACCTCGCCTGCTCCTTCCTGTCAGATAAAAGAGATTAATACTAATGATTTCGCTAACTTGAAACTTATCTTGCCCTTAAATTTTGAAAAGGTTTTATTAAGAGAAAGGTTCTGAATTTAACTGTATGGTGATTTATAGTATCACAACTCTTCTTATTGCGTTGCAGACGTATGTCGACTTTAAATTGTCTTTGTGGAATCTCACTGAAAAATGAAGAGTCTGTCCTCAAAGAGATGCGGGATTGCAGATAGGAATCGTCAATTTTTCGTTTCTCCGACTTCTTATCGTTCAAGTTCAAACTAGCAATTGCACCCACGGGTTCAATGAGCACGCTCATAATATTTTTGATTACAGTAAAACTTTGTCATAGATAATTTTTTTCATATTCAAATCTCTAATGAAATTATTCAAACTGATATAAAATGTATGGAGTTTATTAAATGTAATATTTATAGGATAGAAATTTTTTCAATAATTTTTTAAATTAAATTATATTTTATCTTAAATATAATGTGAATGTATTTTAAAGAGTGTGTTTGAAATGTATTTTTTTATAGAATTTTGAAAGTTTTCAATTATGAAAGGGTAAATGGTTCATTAATGGAAAATCTCACTATCTATAAATAGGTTATAAATTTGAAAGTTAGAAGACTTTTGTATATTCTCATTAATATACTTAGTATTTGTAGAGTATTTTTGAAAATGAATTCTTAGGACCAATTAAAATGTAAACCAACCTATTTCAATTTACAATCAAAAGAAACTATTGAGATTGGACAAAAATAGATATTCAAAATCAAATACATATTGCATTCTATACTATTGAGTCGCTCATGTCTTTGATATTTGCTTGCATGATGTAAAATTGTTTAACTACTCAAATTAGTAATATTTACTTGCAATCAATTGATTGTTTAAAATGGCTTAGAATGGGGTAGTTTTATAGGATTTTTTATTGATGAATGGACCATTGAGATTACTTGGAGAAATCAAGGGTTGATGTTGAATTTGATCTCTCAAGCATGAGAAGATGGACAAGTGTCCATATGGTTAGAGGGAGGTTGGGATGTTTAAACAAATGAAGAGGAGGTTTGGAGAAGTGGAAAGGAGTGACGAACTCTCAAGGTTCCACTTGGCATATGATTGGTTTTTAAATCAATAATCCATGTTCACATAAATTCAAATTAAATAAAACATTTATTTAATTTCGGAGAAAAGGAGATATCTAGGCAAATATTAGTTTTTCTAAAGACTTTGGTTAGAGAGAAATATATGTGGTGATGAATATTAATTAAATAATGCACTACTATTTATAAACATTAGTGATGAGGAGATATTAATTAAATAATAAAATGTTATTTAATTAATGGAAGTATTGAAAATGGTGGAATTGAATGGAAAATTAGAAGAAACGGTGAATGAAATAAATAAAGTGTCAATTTTAGGTGTCTACACTTTTTGCTCTTTGAAATAATTTTAAAATAATATTTATTTCAAAAAAACATTGGTCACATAAAGAAAAATGGATAGAAAAATATACCCTAATTGATGGATGAAAATGATGATATGATGATGCCCCCTCGAGAGGGCATGTTAGGTCTCAAAAATGCAGGTTGTAAACCTTAAGAGGATGCCAAGCTCTTAGGATCATTTTTTATTAACGAACGGGGTGAATATGATTGAGAACCCCCTACTCTTTAGGCTATGCTAGACCTAGGTGGGTGTACATAAATGATGGAGCAAATTTAAGGGTTTAAGTATAATCTCTAACTTGGGCAATCTATTCACAATGGCATATAGAAGCAAAATAGATAGAAAGCTAACAACTAATCCTACTAAAATTGTTTTGAGAATTTGATGTATGAACAAGGTTTATATAAAATATTGTAAGTATGACCAGTGCCTAATTCTATTGGTTGGATGCAGTCGAATTTGTATGATGGATTGATGGAGTCAAATGTGTAAGGAGGGTGAATCTACCTCTCAGATTAACTCTAACTTGTTGGGCACTTTAGATGTTTGTAGCTTGTACAAATGTGTAAGTTTGTCAGTCACTATACTCTTCTTACTAATCCTAGTGTTATATTCCCAAATTACTATGATATTATGAAAGGATTTTTAATTATTGACTTGAGGGAAACCAGTCAAAATAATTAACTTAAAAGGGTTTTAATCCTAAGCAAGAACCAATTAAAATGAATTACTTTAAAGGAATTTAATTCACTCCAAACAGAAACCAGTCAAGAAAATCACACAGCAGTAACAAGTGTGCCCTAACAAATTGTGTTAATTTGAATAATAAGGGAAAACCACTTTGGAGATAGCACAATACCATATAAGATTTAACTTTGACACAATAGTTGAACACTGAAAGTAAATCACCATATATGGGCAATCTTCTCCATTGATTCTACTTCAAAATTGATACATTAATAGCAGAAGTGTTTTCAGATATCTTGAAACATGAGCACGGATGAGTGGAAGTGGAATGGTGGAAAGACGATATGATAATGGATTATTATGTTTTTTGAATGATGATTTCAAACTTGGCCTTAGTTTCCCATCTTATACAGGAAGCAAAACAAGCTTCTGGCCTTTTACAAAATGAGGCAACGTTTCAAAACTACACTTCTTCAGTAATCTAAACATAATTAAAGAAATATACGAAATGTAAAACATTGGGACATTTTGAATCTGTTAATCAACAGAGAAGGCATGTGATCATTGATGTAGCAAGGTCTTCATCTCCATGATAGAACGTCCAAGTGTCTCCATCCCGATGACTTACTCTTCAAAAGCTAGATACTTCTCTTCCATTGATATATTGTGAAATCCGATGGCCATTTGTATTCTTGAACCTTTGGCACATTTGCAAGATGAACTCACCACCGATTATCCAACAACACCTTTGCATTAGTAACAAATTTCAAATACACAGCATCAAAAGCAACCAATCCATCCAAAATCAAGTTAAGATTATAGAGACTAATGTCACCATCCTTCTATATGTGAGTAATACATTGAGGAACAATCTAACTAAACTCTTTTTTCCATTCTTCAAGGTCCCTTAGCTAGTTATCATCTTTTACTATCTTCGGGATATATCATTGCTTCAAAGTATGGAAAGAGTCTATTTGTATCTTGATCCTTTTGTCCTCTCCCTGTATGTACTGAAATTCATCCATAATCATCTTGACCATTTGTTCGGTTGGTTTCAATACTGCAGGGGCATTAGTACTCCTTTGTAAAACTCTACACAGTTTGAACAAGGTGTGGTGTATAGGCTACCATTTTTTGAACAGGGGATCCAACCTTAGCATATGCACTTTTATTTAGTCAATGGACTGTATAAGTGATTTGTAACAATCATATACATTCTCTAATTTTTCTATAACCAACTTCACCCTATGTTCAAGAATTTTTGCTATAGCCTTACATCTTTCATGGGTTAAACTTCCACAACACAACAACCAAAGTGCACTTGGATGAGAAGTCTTGCTTCTTAATTGATGAGGAATGATAATGTGAAGTGGGGAAATAGAAGGCTAGTAGAGATTAGGGTAAAATTTTATTATATCATGTACTCTAACAAAGCATATGGGCAAAAATATTCCTAGGGGAGACCTTGAAAGAATAAAATGACATTGGAGATGGAAAGAGGATGAAAAATCATGAAAGATGGGGAAAAATAAGGAAAATTTGAGCAAGAATGAAGAAATGAGAGCTGAAAGGGTGAAGAGGGGTGTATAAATGGGCCCAAGGTGGGTAGAAACAAGTAATGTTTACCCTAAGCTATAGGAAATTTGAGAAGAGTAAAAGAGAGCAATGTAGTAATGGAGATGCTTGTGCAAGTTATAGAACATCAAGCTAATTGAATGAGGTGATATTCCAAGCAACCAATAGGAGTAGTTGGATAGGTACATAACTTAAAGCATGGCATTAGGGTTAGTTTAGGGGTATTTATGGGGGGAAACATGTGAGATGCATCCATCGATTGTGATTCAACAATTGCATTAAGGGATCAATAGATATGCTAAAAATTGAGCAAATGTGGAGAGCTTCAATGAATCTACAAATATTTAGGTAGATGTGCCAAAAAAGAGGCAAATAAGTAGAAAAAGGGTAGATCCATCAATTTTTAGTGAATGCATTGTAAATTAGTGGATGCATTGAAATAATAGTTTAGCCTAGAAAATAATGGATATGCTCTGTGTTTGGGCAGACCCGTCGAGGAGGAAAAGGAAAAATGAAGAATGGAAGAGATGGAAGAATGTGGTTGGTTCTTACTTGAATGGGTTGAATGAAGGATCGATGAATTTGTTGGGTCCCGAAACCATTGCCCCACTTCCTAGAACCAAATCTCACTGTTAAGTTCAAGATTATCATTGTGCAAGTGAAATTAGTTCATCAACAAACTATGGAGGCTTGAATGCCAACTCAACAAGAGTGGGTTAAATATCGCCTACGCTTCGAGTTCATCTTAGACTCAAGAGGGCATTCCCAAGGGTATACCTTCATAAATATTGAAATACATAAATGAACAAAAATGAATTAATGGTAGCCAAATCTAGCCTACCAACCTGGCCCCAAAGACAATCATTGAACTAAGTACAACTAGCTATCTCAAGAACCTTATATAGTTGATATAATTTTGCAAGCATAACCCACATAAGATAAATTTGTTTAACTAATCTCTTAATGATAAATCTTTGGTTATGATACAAGGTTATGGATGCAAAAAATTACTCCTACTCCTATAATATCATTTTTTGATTTAATGGTGTGATATTAGTGCATGGTTCAATATCGGTGCATATATATTGGACAATAGAGTCACAACTCATTGAATGGAAAACAAAACCAAAAACAATAATAATGAGTCTTATACTTTCAATACCCAAGATTTTGAAATTAAAATGGTGGAGCATACTTAGTTATCCAAAATAAAGTTGCATATATTCATGTGTAAAATGAAAGATATTATTTCAAATCTTGCAATAGTTTCATAATATTGTTAAATTCATCTCATCCACTATTACACTTATACCAACAAGTGTGGAAAAATAAAATCCCAAGATATGACTACAAACCCTCCAAAAGATATACATATTACTCTTAAGACACTTTGACACATAACTCACTTACATTTTGTTAAATCCTTTTATATCCATGAATTTGCAATCTAAAGAATGGGTAAGACTTGGAATCCATGATTTTCCTACAACTTCATTAGCATCTGAAGACCACCACATAACTAACATCTCCTAAAATATTATCAAAATCATCTCTTAATACCCACAAGACGTTGTTGCACCATAACACATTCAAATATGTGGCTAGCAATGATTCTCACCCAAGATGGTGGTTGCAAATTGAAGGAGAAGGCTTGCAATTATTTTCAGGTAGTTGTGTGCATAATCCTATTACTACGAGTAGATAGAACTAGATGAAGAAAAGCACATTTGTATCCGTTTTTCTTAGCCGGGGGTTCCTAGCCCACTAGGAACCACCAACATGGTTGTCTTTCATCCCCTTTATTAGTGACTTCAACCCCATCAAGAATCGTTAGGACTTGTGTAACAACCATCCCCTTCTTACAAGAAATTACCAAGATTTATTTACCATGTAGTAGTAAACCGACATCACAAGTAAAATGAGAAATTTTTATTATCAAAATAGAGTATGCAACTACACAATTGAATACACGTAAATATATATTGATTCATCTAGTCATGCTTTTCAACTGAAAAGAGTAATCATCTTCTAAATTTTTGGAAATTCAACATAAATGATATCATAATAACATAAGAAATAAGGTTAGAGATCCCATTTGGATACCATCTATTTTCCAAGACTCAACATGTCATCTGCAAGAGGGAGAGCATCACCCAGGTACTTTACCTCCAACCACGGACTGGCGATCCTCCACACACCTTCCTAATTGGTAGTGGTCCTATCCTTCAATGAAGGGTTTAGTTAAGAACCCTCTTATTTTTGCCATCTGAGCTCTTCTGGTGTGCCCTACTTAACTAATATTGTCACGCAACTATGGATACCTTCCAACTATGTATACAACTCTAATTAGTTAAGTAATTTGGGTCATAATGAATCGGCAAGTGCATGCAAAGAATATTGCACTCACTTTGGCCAAAGTATTTGTAATATGTACAATCACTATTATGAGTGAAGTCGTTTGTTCACCCACGCTAATCGACTTGGAGTACCATATCTAACCTTCTACTATTTGACCAATAGTTACCTTATCATACCAATTTTCATTTAAAAAGAGATTAATTTGTTAAAGTCATAATTCATTTAGCTTGGTTATAGTTTTTTTACTTAGAACACCCATGTTACATTCACGTAACGACTTAGGCCTTGGTAACTGCCACTTGTTCAATTCCTTATTTACTAAATTGATAAACAACTAGACTAGGATATTTTTTGACCCTAAATACTCATGTTACGTTCATGTAACTTCTTAGGACTTGGAAACTGCCACCTGTCTAGGTCTTTAGTATTATCAATGAGAGTATATGATCTCCCACTCTATGCACACATAGTTATTACTAATGACTTATTGTCATCAACTAGTTTCACTTCATCACCAATTAAAAATATTGACAAGGTGTTCAATCATATAATTAAATAGATAATAATCTTAAGATAAAGACCCCTTCTTATTATAGACTTTGATGTTCAGTGTTTTAGCTTTGTTATAGAGTCCTTCCTCGAAAAGTGAAGATTCACTAAGTAAATAACTCATTTGGGTTGTTGGCTATTTCTTACTCAAACACCCAAGTTACTTTCATGTAACTACCTGGGTCTTGGCTACAACCATTTGCTCAAGTCTTAACCCTAACCCTTGAGAGTGACCACTCACGAGATATAAACTTTAATAAAATCTTGACACAAAATGATATATTCTTGACCTTCATGATCATAATATAGTATGAATATTGCATAAACAAAGTCTACATAGTAATGGTCATATCTCCATTAATAATATAATTTCCTTTAAGTTTTAGTCCTTTATGAACTTTAGTGAAAACTTGCTAACTAAGGATAAACACAATTATAGACCAACTGGTCACATCTTACAATAAATTTGCATAAATATAAGTGCTTACTCATTAAGTATATAGTATAACTAGTTTGGTAAAATACCTCGGACATTAATTTCCCTTGTTACACATCTATAACATCTAGGGTCTAGGCTATTGCCTCTAATTCAAGCCCAACATGAATCAAAAGGTTTTACCTTGTCACCTATTCTTAGGCTTCTTTAGCAATATTGATGACACTATGCCATCATCAAGACATACACATGGTATATAGAAGATTTGACCTAAGATGACTTGAACTAGTTGTTTGACCAATGGTTAAACATAAGTAAAGTTTTTACTCTATGTAACTTGAATTTCTAGTCATAATCCAAGTGAGTTGGTTTAGTTTTACACCTTTTTTGAACTCCCAAGTTACTCAATGTAACTTTTCGGGTCTTGGCATCTGCCACTAGTTCAAAGTATATTGGACATAGGAGAGTATCTACTCTCAAAATGAGCTCCTTGGCATTCTTTGCATAACAAAAGTAATTAACTAGACCCAATTGGTCACAAGTACTATAGACACTTCATTCACATAATGCCCCCATTTGGATGATTTAAAACTTAGTACAAACCCTTGAGGGGTATAACTAATCAAGACAAAAAGGTAAGGTATCCATTCCAAAAAACCATTACAATCTCTAAATCTTTCTAAAGAGGGAAACAAGAAAAACTATTCCTCAATGATTGAGAATTCTTAGCAAAACTAGAATCAAACTAAGCTTGGCTCTTTTACCTCTTCTAAACTTTCAACCTTATATTCTTGGTTCAAAACCCTCAAGAAACAATGGTTCAATTTTTTTTGTTGTTCATGTGCTTATTCAAAAACATTTGCATACATTAAAGATTCACATATTGTCAATAATTTAAGCTATTTTCTCTACTAGTAAAGAGTCTCACATTCTCCAAGAGGTGGATTTCATAAACCAAACCACAACAAATGGAATTATGAGTATGAAAACTCTTAATTGGTTTTTAAAGAATCAATCCATTCTAAGAACCCACAAAAATATATTAGCTCATCATAGTCGACTTAAAGAAACAAATAAGGAATGATTCATGAGATAGAAGACAATCAAGTTTGGTCACTAGTTGATCTTTATGCACCATTCTCAATCTTTCACTAGCAAATAAATAATTTAGAAAGATTAATGAAGATTTAAATGCCTACTTACTAGACTGGTAGTTGATTGATTGTAGTCCCTACACACTGCCTAATGGAGAAGCTTTTCCTCCCCCTTCCATCTTCTTATCAACAACTATGATAAAATAATAAAGCAAAACTTTTGCGCACAAAGCTTTTGCTCAAAACTAACAAGCTACAACTATCTCTTTCTCGTATTCTCTTTTAGAAAAATGAAACTTCAAACTTCCCATATCCTCCTCACAGTTGCTAAAGCCTCTTATACTCCCCACTACCCATTATCCGTCTTTCTCTCCCTTGAAAAAGGTACGCCTACTATAGTAAGTCAATGGCATGAAACTAGATTTTGATTTTTAGTTAACTACCCAAGATACTTACCCAAATATTTTAACCTGATTGCCCATTCTACGACTCACATGCATAAGCACTTGCCAAGAGTTCAGTTAGAGATCCCTCTCAAGATTCATTACCACCCAAATAAAACCATCGATCCACCTAATGCAATATTCAATTAAAGAAACAATTATCCCACTCCCTTTTTGCATGTGGAAAGCCACGACTTACTTTGTGGTGAGTTTAAATTGCAACAAGATAATTCTTGTACCACCTTCATGGCATTTCTAAACATTATAAATACCACCATAATAATCAAATATGCTCCTCTTTAAAAGAGTAGAGCCAAACAATAAACCCATGACTAGTTCAACCAATTCAAATTATTATATAATATAAAAATATTAAACATTCAAGAATAATAATAACATTACCATGCAAGGTCAGTGATAATGATTATCACGTCATTCCATTGGCATAATTTTCATTATATATTGAATTCATCGACAACTAATATGATCAACGTTCAACTTGCAATTTCAATACCAATAGTCATCAATTAATAACATATATAATACAACACTTAATATGTATATATGAATATGCATATGTATGTGCTATTTTCTTTTGCAATATAACTATCCATGTGTAGTGTAGAAAAATGTATCCCTTTACATTTTCACACTTGTTTGGGCCCTCCTAGTTAAAATGGACTTAATAATGCCTTAATTTAGTGTTGATAAATTGATCCCTTTACATTTTCACACTTGTTTAGGCCCTCTTAATTAAATGAGCTTAATTATGCCTTAATAAACCCTGTTATTCATTTACAAGCCTAATAAATTGTATTTTTTGAAGGGGAAACCCGGCAATAATTAATGCTAATACATAACACTTTACATTGAGCAATGTGTGTTCCAGGAATAGGGACCAGGGACCCATTCGCCTATGGGCGAATGGGTCCTCCCTAGACCTTTGGACCTAAATTTAAATTATGTTTTTGGCGGTATTTTAACATCTCCAAATTCATATTTCAATGTTGGCTTGTGATATTTGAATTTTGAAAAATTAAGGATACATACCTATAAATACAAAGTTATTTCACTAAGTTTCACCTTGAGTTTTCAAGAAAGCATTCCTATAGAAAAGTTTATGATCAAGAGCATTCAAGAGCAGATATATTAGAGATTCATTGTAGCATTCAAGATCTATTCATCGTCTCAAAGTCTTCTTGCATCATGTATGTTTTTGGAGCTAACATTGTGATGTAGGTTTCAAGACCAAGTTCAAGCATTCAAAGCATTATTTCAATTATCAAGATCCACATCCAATTCAACCATTTCATGCAAGTTGTAGACTTCCTAAGATCTCCATTATTAAGGTTTCTTCAAGGGTTTTTTGAGTGGTAACATAACTTTGTTCATTCTTCATTCCCTCTTTTCATGCATTATTTCAATTCAAGGTTTGATTACCAAAATGGGATTTGACCAAGTCAAACCCCCATTCACCCAAAAACAAACATTTTTCTCTCTTGTGTTTTTTATTGTAGATTTAGGTTGAAGAAGGATTGAAAACCTTTTGAAGTGCAAGATTGGAAAAGTTGTCAAAGTTGTCAAAGTTGTCAAATTTGTTGTCAAATCACGAAATCTAACCTACATATTTGATTTCTAACTTTCTAACACTGAAACCTAGATAAATCAAAAGCTACAAATCAATATCAAAGGCTCCCAAAAGTTATAGAAAAACCCCAACAAAAGACCCATTCGCCCATGGGCAAATGAGTCCCAGTTTGCCTTCAAAAACTAAATTTTGGTGATTGGTAAACACATTTTTGCCCTTCTCAGATTTGCAATTGATTTTTTGGTTATGCTAATATTGAGTCTAATATTGTTGTTTCAAATGTTAGATTGCATTTTAGAGTTGATTTTCTATTTTCAGTTTTTCTCCCAAAAGTGTTGTTTGACCTTGACCCTCGTCCTTCAAGCATAAGGAAATCTATAGATTCTCACATTGAGTTGATTCACCTAAGGGTTGTTATTCAATTCTTTGTGGGGATCTCATTTCTTGATGAAAATAGGAAGATAGGATCCATCATAACCCCCTTTATTACCCATCCATTTTAAACCCCCCTATTTTTCTATATTTCAGCATGTATATATTTATCTTTACGTATGTGAACATATATGTACATACGTCGATGCGTAGCTTTGCCTATGTGCGTAAATATGCGTCGATATACGCATATATACATATATGTATACTTATGTTTTTCGGTACACACACATATATATTCATATATATTTCCTTATATATTTAGACAAGAAAGTTATTAAACCCCCAAATTACCACTACCAAGCATAATGGAAAGAACGCAACTCAACTACCTTAGGTTGACTTACCTCCAAGCATGCTATTGACATCCCTAGACACTTTTAGGTTTATGAGATCAAATACTTGACTGTCACTAAGCTCAAATGGTGTTGCCAAGGAATTCATAACCTTACCCTTCTCCCAGGTGATATTCCCCCTCTCTCTCTAGAGGGTGTTTGGATTGTTCCTGCATTTTCACTCAGGAAATAAACGAGTAGTTAGCTGGAACCATTTCATCATGATCATATCATTGCATTTTCATTAAAAATTACTTTAAAATAAATAGAATCATCTCATGGTATTTCATCATTTTCATATCATCAAATAGCCATCAACATTCCATTCAAATACAATAACATAACATTGCACAATTCCCACATAATATGTAACTTTCAATATTTCATAGTCTCATGATTCATCACAATAAGTACCATAAAGTGAAAGGTAGTTTTAGAAATCTAGGGTGGGATGTAACAACTTGCCAAGGCTAATGATAATAATAGAAACTTTGTTGAAGGTTCTCATGGTTTTGAGAACCATGGGAACTATCGACACACTTTTTATAAATGACTAAGGCACAAAGATGAAGTTCATCAAGATACAGGAGGAATCGAGAACATCACTCAATATAATGACACTTACAAAAAAAATTTATATTGGTTATTAATGAGAGATCTTACTTCATAGGCACCCATAAAGGAAGGGACTCAAGTAGAAGGATAACAAAAAATTGAGTCCCAAAAAAATGATTGTAATATGCAAGTGCAACCAAGGCCAATGGAGGCACGAGAGTGGCAATCAATTGTGTTATGATTAATGGGGAGATTTTAGTATCTAAACTGGGATCTGCTACAGGCATGTGGACTATATTACATGGCTCAAACATTGATCATCTGAGCACACAAGACGATGCTAATAGCACTAATGGAAAGATGGTGATCAAATACTAGCGAATTTCAGCTCTTGATAAGGGAGATAATTGTAACTTTAAAGGATGTGTGGTAAATATTGTGGTTGTTGATCAAGAGTTGATTGGTATACACATTGACTAAGGATATGAATGTGTTGCTAACACGACTATTTGGGAGAGCATATGTGCCACGTATGAGGTGACAATTGGATATAGATGGATTGAGGATAGGTGTCAGATATGACATTGATGATGGTAGCTCTTATCAATGGCATATTGATGCCTGAGAAGGGTGAGAGGCATTTTTCTATTGGATTGGCTAATTACATTACAAATATGATAAGGAACAAATACAAGTTCACATGGGGAGCATGTATGTTAATCCACTTGTACAAAGATCTATATACAAGGGTATATAGATGAAGGGATCATATAGTTCATGTGACCCTTCTACATGTATGGGCATGGGAGCACATAGCAGTGTGTAGGCTAGTAGGTGATAGGGTTACACAGGATGCAAATGAGCCATATGTGTACAATTGGGATCAAGTGGTTCATTACTGGAGGTGGAAAGCATGGAGTTTTGATGGTGAGCCCCAAGTGAGTTGCAATCGGGAGACATCACATGGAGGAGATATATATAAGTAGATGGTTGGAAAAATAACTTACAAGTGATGCCATAAATGTCTATACCTTTCTATTTCATCAATAGCTATGAATATTTGATAGAGAGACATAGACTAGATCATGTTAGATGATAGTTTGGATTTTCACATAATGTTACGGAGGGGCCACATGTATTTGCATAGGTGGCATGAGAGGTCAAGGATTGGGGGCCACATGTAGGCAAGCAAGATGTAGCTCAATGGTGGCAAGATCTAGTCATACTGATATGGATCCATGTATTAAGGTGGATAATGTAGGGACTAGTCAAAGTACAATTGTACCAAAAGGGGAGTGATGATGTAGATGGATGAAGGAGGAAGAAGAATAGATCAGGATCACGTGCACATGGATTGAAGAATCAAAATCAAGCAGAATGAAAGGAAAAGGTGCTACTATATTTTGACGAAAAAATATTCAACATTGATATCCTCTTAATAGGATGTAGAGTTTCAACCCAAACCTTGTTTAAAACATCTTATACAAAAACTTGCATACTAGTCTCAAGTAGGACCAAGAGAAGATGTAGGATCATGATGAGAGATCAACTGAATGTGTAGACAAATTGTAATATGTTGAGTACTTAATCTAATATATAGGAGGATATCTTATGCACTAGTGTACAAGGAACCATGGTGATGATGTGTCTCATGTAGATGACTGAATCAAATAGAAACAAACATGTAGTTGTTTCATCACAACATAGAGATTGGAATAGTCATTGTGGGAGTATGTGATGAAGACAACCAATGAGAAAAAGGATGGCCTAGCACCATACAAGGAATTTGACAACCTCAGTTGATTTGATGCATAAGACATCCATGAAAACACAACACTTAGAAAATAAGAAAGATTATGCCCTTGTTTCAAACCAATTAAAGTATACTGTGATATGAATAATCATGGTGACCTTGGGGTAGAATAGGAAAACACTAAAAAACAACAAAAGATGATAAAAAAAATTAATAACAATAATCAAATAACCATGCATAATCATTCCTTTTTCCAATGGTAGGGTTGATGGTGCCTGATTGGGTGAATGATATACCTTGTGAAGGTTGATGGGGGTAGAAATTAAAAAATCCAAAAAGACACTATATATGCATGTGATCAAATTTGCTAAGGATGTCCTTGAGGTAACATGTGATTAGTGAAGTAAATGGTCAAATGTATAAGGTTGTCTTATGAAGTGGCTATCTTGTTATCTTGTGTACATGTCTTCTTCCTCAACATGATGATGTGTAGTGTAATCAACCACTTAGTCCCCCATTGGATGACTTAAACTGCATATAGTGTGAAGTTTAATGTTAGAGATAATATGATTCTAATCCAAAATATCGATGAGGATCAATAAGACATGTCAATAAATATATACATGAAGCTTAAAATGAGATAATATCCATGTCACCAAAAGATCAGCCAGGGATAGGATGGAGTGGAAAATGATAAGATAGGAAGGGATATAAGTGATAATAGGACGATAGGATGTGGTAAGATATGCGAGTGGAAATGGATGACATAAAGGTAGTGAGAGAACTTAAGAAACAATGGACTTACCATCTACACATGGTGCCTATTTGCTAAGTTTTTGACATGGTACTTATTCAAAATGCCACTAGAAATGGTTTTCACCATAGGATGAATTATTTCTCTTTATTATTTTTGGATTTTAATTTTAATTTTTATTTATTTATTTATATTTTTCTTACTTTTTGATTATTTTTGTTTTGAAAGTGGGATATTGTCTAGAGTCAAGCATAAAACCTTTTGAGATGGATGATGTTGAGTGGTTCATCCAAGGGTTCCCCTACTGGAGTAATCAATTGATAAGCACCCGATTAATACTTAGTTGTGCTAATATAAGGGCCCAACCAATTAGGCTAAAACTTGCCTTTTTTTCTCAATCTAACACATCTTTGATTCATTTTGAGCACAAGGTCACCAACTTAAAATTCTCTAGGCATAATTTTCTTATTGTATCTTCTTTAGAGGCAATTTTGATATGCTTGTAGATAATTGAAGGCATTAAGGTGTAATTCATCTAGGGACTCTAGTTGATGCAAGCATACAACCCTATACTCTTCATCATTGATGAGATTATTCAAGGAGATACACAATGATGGGAGTTCAACTTCAATTGGAAATATGGATTGAGTACCAAAAACAAGGGAATATGGAATGACACTAGTGGGCATGTGAATTCTAGTGCAATAATCCCAAAGAGTAGGATTGAGGTGGAGGTGCCAGTGACGACCGATATCATTGACAACTTTCTTAAGGATTTTAACAAGGTTTTATTAGTTTCATCATCATGGTAATTACATTGAGAGTAATAAAGAGTGGACCAACGATGTTGGATATGAAAACGCTTGCAAAGGGCATAAAATTCTTGGTTTTTGAAAGGCTTTCCATTATCAATAATGATGGTAGATGGAATTGTAAGAAAATTTATATTGCAAAATAATAGAGAGAAACAATAAGCATAAATTTAACATGGTATTTACATGGAAAACTTGGTAAAAATTACACCAAGGAAAAACCACAGGCAAAGATCTTTCATACTTTATTTCTCAAGAAATTCACAATTACAACAACCTTTTGAAGTTACAGAAAACATGACTTCAACAGAGTATAAGAAATTTGAGTTGTAGAGTCCTTGTCCAACAAAATTTTAAATCTCTATATTTGGCACTTGGGAGAATATTTTTATCTACTAGTACCTTGAGACCACATTCACTCATATGGCCTAGCCATTGATGTCAAGTTGATACTGGGACTATTTCTACATTAGACACCACTATAGCCTCTCCATTACTAGTTTCCCTAACCAACCTGTAGAGATTGCCAACTTTTTCTCCCTTTAGCACAATCAACACACCCTTTGTTACCTTGAGACAACTATTTTCACCACTAAATTGGTAACCTTGTTCATAAAAAAATCTAAGTGACAACAATTTTTTCTTTAATCCTGGTACATGTTTGACATGTTGATTAGTCCTTATCATTCCATCAAACATCTTGATTCTCATGTCACCTTCACCAATAGCTTCATAGGGATTGTCATTTCCCTTGTAGACTGTACCTCCATCACATGATTGATAAGAACAAAACCAATCTCTGTGTGGAATCATGTGAAAGGAGGCACCGAAATCAATAATCCAAACATGAAGTAAAGAGCTTCTCAGGTTAGCAGTTAATACCTGTTTCTATTCCAAGTGTGTTTGAACTTCTGTTATGTTCGCCTTAGATGCCTGCAAAGTAGAATTTTCTTTGCTTTCTTTTGGCAGCCTAAAATCCTTTTTGACATGTCCATTTTTGCCATAGTTCTAGCATTTTATTCTTTTTTGCCCCTTAGATTTGGACTTGGTTTGTCCATGCTTAGTATTTCCTCTTTCCTAAGTTCTACCTCTTACAATTAGGGCTTTAGTAAAACAAGATCCTTGAGATGTCTTCTGCCTTTAAATCTTTAGATATTACAACAGCCACCACATCTTCAAAGACCAATTTCCCACCCAGTGTTGAGTTACTAAGAGCCATAACTAGTTGATCTCAAGTTTCAAGCAATGAGTGTAGAGTCTAAGCTAATGTATTGTAAACTTGGTAGAATTTACTCTATTCAGAGGGTTATCTAGTTGAACAATCCACTTCACATTACTGAAGGCTACATTAAATCATCAACCAAGGTGTGTAAAATTATGATGGTACTGCACTATACATACCTTCACAGACTCATGTTCACCTAGATTATCTTATGTAAACTTATTCAGACTATTCTACTTTGCTAGAATCTTATAGAATTGCAAAAATAATAAAAGTAGTTATAAAACCTAATGGTTGCAGGTTCCTGCAGCATAAGTTGTAGGTGACTGCTAATAACAAGTAAGTACATAATCAATCCAAAACTATTCAAAATAACAGGATAACCAATTCTAATCTTTGGAGTGTTGTGATTCACTAACTACACATCTATTCATGAACAACAACTATTGTAATCAATTGTAAGAGCTATTCAACTTTACTTTGCAATGCATTTAATAAGGAATAGAAACAAAATTAACAAGAATGCATAAATGAACAAGTAAATAAATGAAGTGAGGGGTCATACCTTGAGTGGCTAGCTCAGGGGACTGCCTGACTTAACTTAGAACCAAATCTAACTCAGATTCTTATGCATCCATGTAACATATAGCTCCATTCATTGCATATCACTAGATATTCAAACAAAATCCTTCTTGTATATTGTATTCAATAATTGCATTTCAACAACATGTTTTAGATCACTTGGAATTGGAAAACGACTAACTGCTTAACAATTTATATAACCAACTAACTTTACTACGAACTCATCCCCTAACTTTATACAAAAATGGGGAGAGTCTTATTCAAAATGCTAACTAACTATAATCATTAATCCCACTCCTAGATACTAGGATATGAAATTAAGACCAACTTATTCATTCTAACTAAAAAGGAAGAAGAGACCTATTCAAATAAGAACTCCACTAAAATAGTTTGCATGTGAGACAAATAAGCAAATGTTCAAAATTCGAGAATCAGTATCCTTCTTCAACATTTATTCCTTCCATCAGCTCCACAACTTCTGGCACTTTAGGCGGCTTGAACTCCACTGATCCACTATTTCGTTGCTTTGGTTCTTGCTACAAAGGATCCATTCTTGTTACCACGTGTTGAGTTGTAGAGAGGTTAATCCACACAACATACATAAGCAACTAACCATCATAATTAAATCACAAAATTCCATTCTTATGCATACACACTCATGTTTAAATCATGCAATACTGCGAATATTATCACCATATTTCATATTCACAAACTAGGTTCAAAGTTGCAAAGTATGTTGTGAAAGGATAGCATATTATGGAAGTTTTTGTTTGGAAGGTACTTATAAAATATATGAAAATTGTTTGAAATCATGTAAAAAGTAATAGAAAAAGTACTAATGACTAAGCCCATCATTCCCCCCAACTTATCTTTTTGCTTGTCCTCAAGCAAAATACTTAACTAAATCACCTAGGGGAGAAGATTGCAATACATGGCAATCTACCCAAGATCCATAACTATATTGACTCCTTGTCCTTGCTCAAGATAAAAACCATACTAACATGCAAGTCTATCCATCTTAATTGATTCTGCATTCCTACATTGGTCATTCTTTTCTCTTGTCCAATGTGGTACTGGATGAAGTAGAATAGGAGGATGATAAGTGGAAGCCATTCCACTCCTCTTATTCCTGAAACCTTGATGTACTTGCTCAACATCTCAAACATATTCATAAAATTGTGGAAATATTGAGGTTCTTTCTTCTATAATTCTGGAGTCAAGCTTTCCCACTTATTTTCCACATGTTTTAAGTAGTTTTGGAGGATGGTCACTGCTGGCTGTTGAATCCTTCTATAATCTCGAAGTCTCAAGTTTATAATTATTTTTTCTAGACCCCAGTGAGAAAGGAGTGTCAACCATCGAGTGATGACTCTATTGGGATTTGTTACTTCCTTCCTGAGTTGCAGTGCCACTGTTTTCTCTTGTTCTTCATATCTTTCCATTAGTTCTACTCGGAGTTGCTCATTCCTGAAATAGGATGTCGGGCCCCTTACTTGAAAATCCCCAACATAGATTAAGAGATTCCATTTGGTTTCCTCTATCATCACATAGTTTTGCATATAATACTCACACAACTAATCTTGCTCCTCTAAATTGATTGTTTTAAGAAACTGAGAAAACTATGCCTCTTGTTTAAAGCAAAGGACAAATCATTAATAAACTTATTAAAGTGAAAACTGAGAAAATTTTCTTTTAAAAATAATGCATACACTCTAGGTGGAGGTCTACACTAAATGATTTGAATAGATTTGTCTATTACTTCTATCAATTTCCCCTCCAATTTACTTAGTTTCAAATTCTTGCTTTCCAATGATGCATTCAAAGTTTGTTTCTCCTTCTCCTAGTTTTTTTTTTCTTGTTTGAATTGGTTGGTGATTTTCAACAATTCAAAACCTAAAGATAAAGTAGTATGATATGTCGGTGTTCTTGCAACAAGAGGTTGTGGATTTAATGCTACATTCTCCTCGATTCCTATTTTTCCCTCAACCATCTGTGCTAGTAAGTCTAATTTAGCTCCATGACCATAAGTCTGTATTTTCTCTTCCAACTCTTGGATTCTTATCTCCTTATCTTTGTCTCTCTGCTCATATCCTTTCACTTGTGCTTCTAATTGTTCTATTATGTCAAGAGCTTCTTGGAGCTCTTTCCTTATATTCCTGTCTTCTAGCAATTCTTCCTCTTTTTCAAAATTCAAATCATCACCATCATCCTCTGTAACATCAAATATTTCCCCAATGGGGCTACTAGGGACTGCTCTCCTTGTTTTCTTTGCAATAAAGATATCCTCTGAATCAAAATCAGAGGAAGAAGAAACATACCTCCTTTTCCTAATAGGCGCATTGACATCTTTAGGAATATCAACAAGAACATTTACAAGGACATCTCTTTCTCCATTTGTGTTCGTGTATATCATCATTACATCATGGTGATGTTATCCTTCACCCTTTTCTTCTTGTTTGTGTTCTTTCATGTTTCTCTTCTCAACATTTTGCCTTCTCAACCTACCTGAGCATTTAGGAGTACCAGTTTCCTGTGTAACTTTGCTCTTTTTCTTCCTTTCACTCCCCTTTTTCTTCTCTTCACCCCCTTCCTTTACAACATTCTTATGCTTCTCAACACCTTTCTTCTTCTTTTTCCCTTTAGAAGATGTTGATGCAGTACCTCCCCTAGCTTTAGGGTTTTTAGAGGATGAGGGCTCTTCTGTTACCACTGGCCTATGTTATGATATGTCATGTTTTTAAGACCCACTTTGGCTACGGGTAGGTGAAGCCAATGGTGTAACAAGAGAATTTTCTCTCTCAGGTTCATTTTGCTCAAGTTCAATTTCTGGTTCAAACTCAGGTTGAGGTTCATCCTCTACTTCATGTGCCTCAATCAACTCTGTGATATCCTTAAAATTTTGTAAGTTACCCGAATTAACCTGTGGGTGTTGAATTCTTAGACTTGTTTTAACCAATAAGGTTATTAAGCAATGATGGGACAATGTGGTGTCCATTTATTTCCTCGTATTCAGATGCCATTCTCTTCAACATATTATACAAGAAATTGGGTACATTTACCAACTTGTCATTTTGTAAATGATTTAAGAGCTTAAAATGCATAGTGTATAAAAGGTTTTGATGACCATCACAAGTAAGATATTTAATGATATAACCAACACATTTTCCCCAAATGAATGGAAGGGAAAGCCACTTTGTACCTTGTGATATGGAGTCCATATTTTCTCCTTGCTCACAAAATTCCTCCCTTGCTACTACTGCATCCGCACGAGCTAGGTATTAAGACCTTGTACAAGGTAATCCTGTGACGAGCAATTTCCATTTCAGAGACATCCATTACCAACTCTCTCACTTTTGCCTCATCATATTTCAATGTAGTTGCAAAATCTCTTGCAATTTCATTTTCATACTCCGTTAGCTTCAAGAAATACTCTAACCATCCCACTCTATTGAAGTGGGGTAAAACCATTATATCTTCTAATATTTCCTTATGAGAAAATGGTTCCCTCTATATAACATCACCTCCCATTCTCTTGATGCTATTCAACCTTGAAAAGTTCAAATTCTACTCAAAGTTTGACTCCACCACCTTTAAAACCCTCCAATTTCACTGCTCCTTCCAATGCCTTCTCTTATACCGAATACCGTAACTTCACAATCCCCTTTCTTCTAGCTCAATTAAGTTCAAATTCTCTATATCTTAGCTTATTTTTAGGACAAAAATCACATTATCGGAAACAACTGAGAGGTCTTCTATTTTTTAGGAGAACGACATAAAATGCTATCTAACAAACTTAGGTGGCGAAAAAAAATAAAAAATCATGACTATTATACTCCTCCCCCCAACTTTAATGAAGTGACCTCACTTCATGCATGACTTGTTAGGGGTGATAGGATAATAATTGAAAGTAATGGTGAAATATTCTCACATGCATAACTTAAACTAAGAATAATAATGAATACAAAAAGAAATCCAGTTTAATAATGAGAAGTTACCTATTCTACGTGTGTGATGGTAAGTATCGCTCGACACGGTTTGGAAATTGAGAAACATGTATCTTGGCATGCAATTGATTTGATTGGCAGTTGTGATTTGAGATGTACATGCTATAGGCGCTTTATTGAGAAATAAGTGTACATGATGGTAATGTATGATGCATGTGATATTTGGTGGAATTTACAGGAAAAAATAATTCAATTTCGCCAAGTTATTGTAGATTACTTTCAATAGGTGTTGTTGTCGGTACTCCAAGCTTAGGGCCCTTCTGTGTTTGACAAATTTACTTTTTAGGTCCCATAAAAAATAGATCTCGATAAATGTTGAATGAATTGAAGAACAAGTCCCTCTAGAGTAGAATTTGTACATCATGGATAATGTGTTGTGTGTGCATGGATAATGTGTTATGTGTGCATGTGGTTTTAAAGCATGAGAAATTATTCCTGGGTTATTTCAGGGGTTAAGTTGTGTAACTCAACCTCTGGATCACTAGACTTGTTGGGTAAATCACTTTCTATTAGAACATCATCTTGTATTTCATATGTTGTATCAGTTTCACTAGAAGCACCATATTGTTGGATCAGTGAAAATAGAAAGTCATCCTTCTGCAATGGATTTTTATACAACTTCAGTGTGTGGCCATTAATAATAAGTGTAGACATCGAAAATATACTGATTGACATCGTGCACCTGATCCTGACTTAGTAACATCGTTTCTTCCTAAATCATCCTTCGGTCTAACTGTTTAATCAAATTCCCTTATCTGATTAAATTCATCAATATTCGTCTCTTAATTAAATAAATTATTTTGTCTAATTAAGTCACTTTCCTTTGTTAATTAAATCAATCCATCTTATCTAATTATCCCTATTTAATTAAATAATTAATTTATTTGATTAAATTTCTAAAGTCTATCCATTAAATTAAATAAATTAAAACCTTATTTGATTTAATCTAATACCATCCCTTTTAATTAAATAAATCAAAATATTTATTTAATTAGCCTCTATCATATTCTCTCTTATCCGATTTAAATAAATCCATAAATCTAAGTCAAATAAGTCAAATCATCAAATATCTTGTTAAATTAATTAATCCTTGATTAATTTAATCTAATCTCATGTCACATCCTCTAGATAATGCAAGTTGCACATGAAAATAGATTTAATTCATTTATTAAATCTCTATTTTCCTCACATGGCATCTTTTGGAATATTCTCTCAATTTGAATTCAAAAATTCCAAGTCAATATGTACATCCAACAAGGCAATTAAATTCATCTTACATGTCCTTTGCCTTGAGCCAAGTGGCATTTATTGCATTTTCCCTTCCCTCTTACATGTCATTTCAACAAATTTGAATTTCAAATATTGGCATTTATTGGCACAAACCCCAAATCTTGCACAACCATCATCCATTCATAGCTTGACAAGTGGCACCATATCATTGGATGAAAGTTAGTACCACATTGCTCAAAGTTGGGCATTCATCAATCTTGGAATCCTATAAATGAAGAGCTCCTCTCCTCATTTTATCATCCACAATTTGAGTAAAGTTACCATGCTCAAATATCTATCAAGTTTCACACCATTGAATTCTTAGCTAGGTTCTTTTGTAGATTTGGCTTGGAGTCCTCATCATTCATCATCAAAAGTGGATCAAATATCTTCATCAAGTCTACATATCGAAGCTTGCAATCATAGGAATTGGCAAAGGGCCAAATTTCCACATCAAATTGGCACCAATTCCCCCATGGGATCAAGTGTTTGCTATTTAAATTAGGATTTCATCTTTGTTTTATCTCTTGTATTGTGTTCTTCAATATTTTCATTCCTAGTTTGAATTGTAAATGGATTCCATGGGGAATCCTTGTTTATACTTGCAATATCTAACTTAAGGTGTTTAATCTCTTTGTTTTACATGTACATAGATTGGGGTTCACAATAAGTGAGAACCAGACTACATTAATGGTATGCAATTATACTGCTCCATTAGGGTAAACCTTGCTAATATCACATTGCTTAAGACTACATTAAATCATCAACCAAGGTGCATAAACTTATGATGGTATTGCACTATATGTGCCTTCACAAACTCATGTTCACCTAGATTATCCCATGCAAACTTATTCAGACTATTCTACTTTGCTAGAATCTTATAGAATTGCAAAAAAATAAAAGTAGTTACAAAACCTAATGGCTACAAGTACATGCAACAAAGTTGTAGTTGACTGCTAATAACAAGTAAGTACAAAAATAATCCAAAACTATTCAAAATAATAGGATAACCAATTCTAATCTCTGGAGTGCTATGATTCACTAATTACACATCTGTTCATGAACAACATCTACTATAATCATCTGTAAGAGCTATTCTACTTTACTTTGCAATGCATTTAATAAGAGTAGAAATAGAATTAACAAGAATGCATAAATGAACAAGTAAATAAATGAAGTGAGGGGCAGTACCTCGAGTGACCAGCTCAGGGGACTATCTCACTTAACTTAGAACCATTTATCTAATTCGTATTCCTATGGAACCATGTAACACACAAATCCATTCATTGCATATCACCAGATATTCAAACAAAATCCTTCTTGCAGATTGTATTCAATAATTGCATTTCAACAACATGTTTTTAGATCACTTGGAACTGTAAAATGATTAACTGCTTAACAATTTATAACCAACTAACTTTACGACGAACTCATCCCCTAACTTTATACTAAAACAGGGAGAGTCTTATTCAAACTGCTAACTAACTATAATCATTAATCCCACTCCTAGATACTAGGATGTGAAATTAAGACCAACTTATTCATTCTAATTGAAAAGGAAGAAGAGACCTATTCAAATAAGAACTCCACTAAAACAATTTGCATGTGAGACACATAAGCAAATGTTCATAATTCTAGAACAAGTGTCCTTCTTCAGCATTTATTCCTTCCATGATGGCTCATGTTCAACTTCACAACTTCCTGCACTTTAGGCGGCTTGACCTCCACTGATCTCCTATTTTGTTGCTTTGGTTCTTACTACAAAGGCTCCATTCTTGTTACCACATACTAAGCTACAGAGAGGCTAATCCACACAACATACACATGCAACTAACCATCATAATTAAATCATAGAATCCCATTCATATTCATACATACTCATGTTTAAATCATGAAATACTATGAATATTATCACCATATTTCATATTCACAAACTAGGTTCAAAGTTGCAAAGTATGTTGTGAAAGGATAACATATTATGAAAGTTTTTCTCTGGAAGGTACTTAGAAAATATATGCAAAGTGTTTGAAAGCATATGAAAAGTAATAGAAAAAGTACCAATGACTAAGCCCATCAATGAGCAGAGTAAAATTGTTGCCTTATCCTCTTCTTTGATTTTCACCCCACTAAAGCCAACTTTCTTGTTGGTGTGTTGAAATCATTTAGATGATTTGTGATAGATGATTTGTCACACATTCTCAAATTGTATAACTACCTACATAACAAAATTATTATTTGCATAACAAAATTATTATTTGTCAATGCCTTCGTCTCTCACAACTTTTTGAGCGTAGTCCACAAGACGTGCAATTTTCTCCTCTACAACATTGAATAGTACTGAATCTACTAAAGATAATTAAATTGTTGCTCTAGCCATGCTATCCTTTTCATTCCAATTTTCCTCAGTCATGGAAACAAGTTTTGACACTACCCATTTGAGAGCTAGGGCACATCCATCCTTCACCAACAAAGCTTGAATCTTTAGCTTCCATAAAGCAAAATTAGAACCATCAAACTTTTATACCTCAATTCTGGTAACTGTGCTTCGTGTTATTGTTTACTTCTCAAAAAACACAACTTCTACAAAAAAAACCTTGCTCTGATACCAACTCTAAGAAAATTTACAATGTAGAATAATAGAGAAAACATAAGCACAAATTTAACGTAGTATTTATATGGAAAGCCTGGTAGAAATTATACCAATAAAAAACCATAGGAAAAGATATTTCATATTTTATTTCTCAGGAAATTCAAAATTACAGCAACCTTCTGAAGTTACAAAAAATATGACTTCAACAATGTTTAAGAAATACGAGTTGCAGAGTCCTTGTTGAACAAAAACTTTCCAAAAATAAAAAAATGTGACTCATACAACTACATGTTGAACATTTGTTAAAACTGCCAATTATCGGGAGTCCCAAAAAATTGGCTTCATCAAAAATGCCTTCAGCGGGAATGCCATTCGATGTTCAAGGGGGCTACGACAACCCCCTTGGGACCCCTTGTTATTTCAACCTTTGGTTGTATAGTAGGCCTTTGGCCATACCTAAAGCACTAGCTAGATATCAATATTTATCATTGTTGGAATAACAATAAAATTGACTTCATATTCCAACAGGAATATCATAGAGATAGATGATACAATAAATAATGGATTTGGAATTTGGGTTCTAATAGTGAAGGTGAGGGGGATGGCTTCTACCTACTTTGTAAAATACTTTGTGGCATTAATAGAATTTATGGCCATTAAAGGACGAGGGATGGTCTTTCCAACTAAGCCAATACCTCATTAGGAAAAGAGGTAAGGAATAATGATGGGTTGCAATGCTTGAGATGTTGCATGAATGATATCTCCATTTTGTTGACTTGCAAGGCACTGTTTGACATAATAACATGAATCGTGCTCCATTGTAGGCCAATAATATCCTATTCAAATAATATTTTTAGCTAGTAGCATTCCACTAGTATGTGCCCCACAAATACCATTATGTACCTCTTATAATGTGAGGTTATCTTTTGTTGCATTTAAACATCATAGTAAAAACCATCACAGCCTCAACAATAAAGTGTATCTCCTAAGAGGGATAAAGGAATGCATGTTGGATAAAGGATTTATGTTGGTTATGTGTGATATTGAATGGAAGGGTTTGATAATGGAGATAGGTGTATATATTGTGATACCGAGTGGATTTGGGACTGACAATCTTACTTGTAGTCCATCTCAAAATTTGATACGTCATACATTGGAATTATGATTTGTTCCACTAGAAACTCACATCTTTGACTATCTTGTGGCATATCTAACAAAGATCCAATAGTAGCCATGGAATCGATAAATTTGTTACTAAGACAAGGAACTTGCTGAAACTATATGTTGGTGAAGTACCTTTTAAAATTATCTACCATGCACTTGTAAGGAAGAAGCTTATCATATTTTGTTTAATACTCATTGTTGACTTGCTTGATGATAATTTGGGAATCTCCGTAGACTTTTTTGTCGAGTTATATTCCTTTTTTAGTCATATGATTAAGGCTTCATACTTTGCCATATTATTGGTACAAGGAAAAGCTAATTGAAAATCCTTTGGTATGAAGTCACCTTGTGGAGTAACAATCAAGATGCCTTCCCATAAACCATGCTATGTATAAGATCCATCAAAATAGAGTCTCCATAGTATTTCCTCACTTACCACAAAGATTTAATCATATGGAATTTTTTTATTAAAGGATGTGTATCTATAATAAAACCTTTTTCTAATTGATTTGTAACAACTTGACCTTTGATGGATTTTTTGTCTATGTATTCAATATCAAATTCAATAAGCAACATGACCCACTTAGCCATTAGTATTGTAAGAGAATTCCTTGTTAAGAAATAATAGATCAATACCCAGTTCATTTAATCCATTTCCTACATAGCATGAAAATCATGTATATAAGGTTACAAAATAACCATAATGCAAAGATCAAATAGACAAGTCATAAGATAACACAAGATATACCTTGGGAAAACCCTCAAGAGGGAAAAACCTAGCCTCCAAAAGAATCTATATTCCATTTATTATTCAGTAATAAAACAATAAATGCACTATAGAGTTACAATGAATACTTTTAAAATATCAAGCCTCTCCAATGCATCCTCCACGTGTCAAATCATGAATCCACAAATCTCATTTTGTGCTTCACATATGCACTCCTTGTAAAGACTCAATACTATGGCATACCACTCACCCAGCCAATCTTAACCTCAAAACACGTTTTTAATTTTATAGACACAAGCTCACACAAATACAACCAAGTGGTAAGATAAAACCGCGTGTCACAAAACCATTGAACCCATTTAATATTGGGTACTAAATTTACACATTATTAAATATCTTTCCCTAGGTATTGAATAATTATCCTATGTCTCCCATACATAAAATAATTAACTCAATATTATAATACAACACTACAAGTGGCAAAACAAGGAAATTATAGATAAGGGATTTGGAATTAGCAAAGAGGATTTTAGGTGGATAGAGTCTATGGTGGTGGTAGAAGATGGGATACCTCATATAGAGTCTATATTTGCTATAGGTGCATAGAGACTTTGAGTGTCAATATTATTATACAATAAATGGGTAAGGGGATCAACCAAGAGTGAATTTGGTTGAGGTCGGGTCTAAAGAATGAAATCTAAAAGTTGTAATAGATGTAGGTGAGTCTCATGATGATAAGAACAATTGTTGTTCTTAGAAAGAGCATGTGCTATCTAAGTAAAATGGTAACTCATGATTGTGTATAATATTTTTTAATGTAGGTGTAATTTAGGAGGAAAAACCTATGTAAATTTATTATTGATATGGTAGAAGTAATGAAAATATGCTTTCTAATAAAATGGTATAGAAATTTGCCTTCAATGTGAAAAACATCTTTTTTATTACTATATTTATTTGTTTAAAAAATGAAATGATTTTTTTTATAAGAGGTGCTTAATCAAGTTGTAAATAGGGAAGACTTATAGGGATACAATTTAGTGTGATGTTATCCCAATGGATACATGACACATGTTTCTGGAAAGGCCATAGCATAAAAGTAACCCATAATGGAGAGAAACACAAATATATTTTTTGGAAGGATGGTTTATAAGTAGTTAAACCGCCTCTTAAGGAAGAAGGGAATATGGAGAGTATGGTGTCTACAAAATAATTCATCAAGGATATGAAGATGACAAGGTTCTATGATGCCTTAGTGGTAAACTAAAGACACAAGTTGTACAAATATCAATAGTGTTGGAATAATATGCAAATGTTACATCTAATGAGCTACCTATTGGATTGCCAATAAACAAAGACATTCAACATTATATTGAATTTATTCCAAGAATGACCCTACCTAATGAGGTAGCTTACATGACGAGCCTAATAGAAGATGCATAAATGAATACACATGTGATTGAGTTGGTGAAAAGGGGGTAGTAGGGAGAACATGAGTCCTTTTGTAACACCTGCATCAATAACTCAAAAGAAAGATGGAATATGTAGGATGTGTGTAGATAACACGTGAAAAAAAAAGAAAAAGCACTATCAAGTATAAATTCCCTAGATCCCAAGCCTAGATGACACAACGAATGTGCTTGCAAGAGCTTCATATTTCACTAAGTTTGATCTAAAAAGCGATTAGTATCAAAATTAGATTTAAGTAGGTGATGAATGGAAAATAACCTTCAAGACCACAAACAAGTTTTATGAGTGGTTGGTGATGTAATTCAAATTGTACAATGCACCAAGCACATTGGATGCTCAATATAGTGTTGTGAGATTATATTGGTAAGTTTGTGGTTGATATTTTGATATCCAATAAGATTCAAGGAAAGTACTTAATACATTAGAGAATGATGTTAGAACTATTGAGGAAGGAAAATATCTATGCAAATTTGAAGAAATGTAGGTTTATAAAAAATATTTTGGTATTCTTGGGTTTTATTATTTTAGAAGATGGTGTAAGAATGGACAAGGAAAAGATAAAGGCAATTGTTGAGTGGCCTAGCCCAAGAAGCATATCAAAGGTGAGAAGTTTCCACAATTAGCAACATTTTATAGAAATTTCATTAATAATATTAGTAGTATTGTTGCACCATTGATAGATCACACAAAGGGGAAAAATGTGTAGTTAATGATGATTACAAGATTTTTCCTATTGCTAAAGAAGAAGGTGAAAAAATCTTGTATCTTAGTATAACCAAATTTTAACAAGTTGTTTGAGGTGGATTGTAATATTTCTCTAGTATTTAGTGTTTCTAATATATATGCATGCCATGGAGAAGATGATGAGTATGAATAGGAATAAGAAGTGGGTTAGACACAATAGGCACCAAGAAAAAGAAATAATAAAATAAACATGAGGTGGGCAAGCTACAACAAGCATTTGGTATAGTGGGAAGGATACAATAGGAGGATAACACTTGGATATGAAAATGGGAATTCCATAAACTTGATAGGAGCAAATGATAGGAATTTAATTACAATAACTCATAGAACCTAAGCATTTCTAACTAGAGAATGATGAGGGAGCATAAATTTTAGAGACCATAACTTTTTACCTAGGAAGTCAATTGAGCCCAATTTTTTAGAATGAAGATCTCAAATGGTTTGAGGTTGCCTTAATTCCCTTTCTTCAATTAATAACCATTTTGACATTTTTTGGGGCCTAATTTAACCATTTAAGGCCTTAAATTTATGTTTTAGTTTTTTTAGAATTATAGAATTAAAGGGTTTGTATTCAAGTGTAAAATTGGATTGTAATTCATTCTCTATACTTATTTGGACATGTAGAGTATAGTAGATATAATTACGTCGGCTACTTGTGCTTGAATGTAAGGTTGTTAAAAATAACACTGCTAAATTTAGCAATTTCACTTAGTCCAACTAGTTTTTAGTTTTACTAGGTTTAGCACATATGAATTATATTGTATAATGGGAGAGTGGAATATTTATTTATTTTTAAAAAAAGGAGGTAAAAAATTTATTGATTCAGAAAAGCATTACAAGGCAAAAGCAGAAAACCCGTCAAGGACACCAACGAAACTAAGAATTAAGTCACACCCAAGAAGCACCTCATATCCTTCATTACCCAATCTTCAAGAACAAGCCCGACCAAATAACTAGGAAGATTATCCCAATCATCGACATTCCAAGTCCCCATCTACTTAGACGCCCACCCAACCAAGCCATTAGCCACCTTATTCCACTCCCGAGGAATATGACAAAAAAAAATAGACTCCAAAGCAAAGCGTTGAGAAACAATTTGCTTCACCACCGCCGCCAACTACCAATTTACATCCTCCAAATATCTCTTATTCAACATATCAACAATAACCTAAGAGTCAGATTCACAAACAATCCACCTCCAGCCAAGGGCACAAGCACGTTCAACAACCAAAAGAATAGAAATAGCCTCCATAAGGTTATTAGTATGCTGACCTTTATAAATAGAAAAGAAAAAAACCACAACTCCCAAACTATCTCTACTAATACCACCAACTCCAACATGCCCTAGATTGCCACGAGAAGATCCATCAATATTAATTTTCAACTCCCCCAAAATAGGACACCAGTGACCAACACGACCAATTCTCTCTCACCCACACCCACAATGACTAGGTCTCAAATCTTTATTTCCTTGAACAAAAAGGCCCAGAGCACTAACCACACCAAGATCATTAGGATCAACAAGAATAGACAAATCACACTTAGCATTCAATGTCTCTTGTAAGACCCCTAGAATTCTCATCCAAAGTTGACCAACAAGTAGCTTCTTATCCAAAAAAATTATGTAGTTGCACTCCAACCAAATATGCCATATTATTAAAATGGGTCCAATGATCCAAGATATAAGAAGAAGAAAAAGTCTTAATAGGAGAAGACCCCTGGCTTCTCCAAAAATCCTCCAAAGGAGAACTATGACTACACAGCTAGCGCCAGAGATTCCATCAGAAGTGTCAAATATCCTTCACAAAGGAACACTGAAAGAAGAGGTGAGGAATACACTCTTCATGCCCAACACACATAACACACATAGAAGGGCCTCGAAACCCACACTTCCAAAGATTCTCCCAAGTAAGACACTTTCCTTGCACCAATAACCAGGTGAAGAAATTACACTTAGGCCAGGAAAAGTTGTTTCCACCAAGAGACCTCTGAACTCCCAAACAATTGCCTATCTAGAACTTGATAGCTTGAGGGAACATAAAATTTACCTTTTAGGTCAGGCCTCTAAGCCAACACATCTCTCCTAGAAAGAGAATTACAAGCACGATCCAACAACAGCAAAGCAAGCTCCTAACGATCCTCAGTCGCACCACCAAGAGGCCACTCTTGCAAATCCTTCCACCTAAACACATCGAATTGCCCCATAACCTGATGAGTTTTGAAATCAACCACTTGACACAAACCAACATCCATAAAATGCTAACACTAATTCTTTAGATGAGGATGATAAGACAAGATGGGAGGATGTCCATCCCAAGAATCATACTAGAAAAGAGCATCCTGACCACCATTGCAAATCTAGAATAACCCCTGATTAACCAGATTGGCACCTCTTTTAAGGGTACCCCAAATCATAGAATCCTTCCCCTCCAATCTAAAGTGAGCAACCTCCACACTCTCAACCACACCCAAATATTTGAAGTAAGAATTTAGCCCACAACTAATGTTGTTGTGAACACCATCACCAATACAATTTAGCTACTAAAGCTTGCCCCATTCAAATCAGTCAAAGGTAATCCCAACCCACCTTCCTGCTTCAACATACATATGGCATCCCACTTAACCAAGCTCCACTTCCTATGAAGAAGGTTTCCAAACTAGAGGAACTAATGAGACAACCTCTCAAAGTCTTTAATAAAGCTGGAAGGAGTAGAAAGAACAAAGCATTTATACAAAGGAAGAGCCTGCACCACAGACTTTAAGAGAGTCACTCTACCCATAGAAGAAAGCCACCTACAAGTCCAATGACTAGCCAGATTATGAAACCTATCAATAATCCCTTGCCAAAATAGTTTAGGAAGTGAACGAATAGCAAGCGAAATTCCAAGATAAACAAAGGGGAGGGAGCCAATCTGGAAATGAAGGATGCCAACAATTCTCCTTTGGATACTCTTAGAAGTGTTGAAGAAGTAGATAAAAGACTTCCCCTCATTGATACATTGACCTGAAGCAGCCAAATAGCTATCCAAAGTACTGTGCCATCTGATATCCTCCTCAACTTTGGCCCTTCCCATCAGAGCAATATCATCAACGAACTGAAGATGGGATTAAGGGGGAAAATTATTTCCCCAACTCTAGCCCTGAATCAAACCACTCTCTACCTGAGATCTAATAAACCTCCCTAATCCCTTAGCAAGTAAGATGAACAAGTAATAGGACAAGGATCCCCTTTTCTAAGCCCCCTTGAAGTAGTAAACAACTTCATTGGCTCTCCATTAACCAACACCAAAAAGGAAGAAGAAGTGACATAGCTCTTGACCTATTTAATCCAATCTGTAGCAAAACCAAAAGCTCCTAAAATCTTGAATAAGAAGGCCCATTTAACATGATCATATGCTTTAGCCATGTCCAACTTGATCAACATAGCTTTTTCCTTAGAATATGCCATAAAATGAATTGTTTTAGCAACAATAATGACACCATCCATAATCTGCCTACTAGCAACAAAACCCCCTTGCTCCTCATAAATTATCCTACTTAGCGATGGTTTCAGCCTCTCAACAATCAACTTTGTAATAATCTTATACACAATGTTACATAAATCAATTGGCCTAATCTTAATCACTTCCCAAAACTCTTGAAAGAACTCAACTGAAAACCCATCAGGCCCAGGAGCTTTTCCTTTTTTCATCTGAAACACAACAATCTCAAGCTCTAACAAGGAAATAGGATTAAGCAGAGATTCATTCATTTCATTTGTGACCAAAGGTGGTATATAATCCAAAATCATAGCTTCATCCACATTCGCAGGAAGAGAATCCTTAGATAATAAAGCAAAAAACAAACAAACTGACTTAGCAGAAATAGAAGTAGAGGAAGACAAAATCTCCCCAGTTAGCGATAAGAGGGCAAAAATAACATTACCTTTTCTTCTATCCTTAACGAAATTATGAAAGAAAGAGGTATTCCAGTCACCAGCTTAGAGCCACTCAATTTAGGACTTTTGTTTCCAAAAAAATTCCTCCCTTAATTCCCATTCCTCAACATCCTTCACTGCAATAGCTTCCAGCAAACCAAGCTCCTCTACGAGGCCCTGATCCTGAATCTGCCTAGTAATCAAGTCCAAGTGAGCCTGGGCATTCTTCTTAGCATGAAACACATTACCAAAGTGTTTTCTATTCCAACGCTTCAGCCTATACTTCAAATATTGAAGCCTCTTGGAGAAAGAGTACATATAAGTACCATATGTTAGCTTCCCAAGACACCACTAGCCAGGAAGCAAATCACGAAGAGAGTCATCCCTGAGCCACATAAGTTGGAACTTAAAAGACTGCTTTATACTAGGCCTAGGCAACTCAACAATAAGCTTGATTGGCCAATGATTAGAATCCCACCCATCCAAAATCTCAAAGCTAGTTTGCCACCTTTCTCCCATCCAGAAACTAGACACCAGGAATCTATCTAGCCTTTCTGAAATAGTTGCATCCCCACTTCTCCTATTATTCCAAGTAAAGACCCCATTAATAGGCTTGATATCAATCAAATTAAAGAAGGCAACATTATCCTGCAAGAGTGTCGAAGAAGGCTCCAAGCAAGCACTACCAGCCCTCTTTTCCTCTAATGAAGAGACAACATTAAAATCCCCAACCAAAACCTAAGGAAGATAAGGATCCAAAGACCTCACATATCTTACCTGGCTCCATAACATAACTTTACCCTAAAAGTTAGACAAAGCATACATGTTAGAAAAGAGAACTCTCTCCCCTAACTCAAGATGAGAAGCAACACAAGAAATCAAACCCCTGCATGAGAACCATCATAAAAGGACTAACTCTCCATGGATCCCATAAATAAGCCACCCCACCAGAGCTACCAAGTGCCCCAACGCATTGACACTGCCCATGACCCCAAATATTCAAAGCCACACTCATCATACTATCAACAAATAACTTAGTTTCCTAAAGGAAAACCACATCAGGAGAATGCATATGAATCAAATCCCAAATAGCCTTTTGTCTAGGGATGCTATTCATACCCCTCACATTCCAAGAAAGCACTATCATCGTTGAGGTTGGGAGAAGTGAGCATAAATAGTTTTCACTGAACCCGACTCCACCAACGTCTCATCGATTAACTTGACCTTTTCCTGGTCCTTCTCTCTACCAACCTTGAAAGGTTTCTCAAGAGCCCCCTTTTTAAGGGTTTTTTGTTGGAAACCCAATGTTGGGGAAGAAGACTTGGCTTTACCTAAGTCAAAAGCACCTCGCACCTCAGAGAGAACACCACCCATACTAGGGGAACCAATAGTAGCCTCCAACACCAAACCTGGCAAACCCTGGTCAGGAGCCAAAGGAGACAAATCTAAATCCAACTAAGTACCTTACACACTAGGCTGAACAGAGCTAGGAATCAACAAGAACTGCTCCTTAGGCACTTCCTCAACAAAAGATCCAATTGATGTCTACAAGTCCACCTGAAACCCTTCCTCCTGAACTAAATCCTCCAATGCCTCAAATCTATTAAAAGTTTCCTCCTCTTGCCTATCCTTGAGGGATCTCTTTTGGGCTTGACCATGATTACGAAACTTAACCAGAATAAATCCATCTTTATCAGCCGCCCCCTCTTGTATGTGAGTCCTACCCTTGTCCATCTTTGAATTAGCCTGTGAAGGAGCATTACTTGTACCAACAACACTAGAAGCATGGGGGAATCTTCGCTGAAGATGACCATACTCATGACACAGTCAACACTTGAAAGGTAACGTCTCATAATCTAACGGCTGAGTCCAGGAGCAAGACCCAACAGTCATATCAATTGAATCTGGTAATGGGTTATTCAAATCAATTTCAACACATACACATGCATAAGAAAAAACCTTCTTATTAAAAGTTTGTTGAGAAGGACCAATAGGTTTTCCCAGTAACAAAGCAATTGACTGCAATACGTCACTTCTCCAACATTCAAGCGATAGACAAGGAACCCGAATCCAAACTGGGATTCTAGATGGTAACTCCTTTACTGAGTTAAAGCCAGCATGCCATGGTTTAATGAAGAGACCCGCCTAGTTATAAAAGTATGGACCACCCTCAAAAGCCCTATTTTGGTAAAAAATGCACGAGAAATCCACCATAAAAAGTTATTTGCAGTCATCAAAATCTCAAAATCTCCTTCTAGGTTCCAAGTCTTTCGGATCCAGGTGTCAAGAAAAAGCAAAGAAACCCTCATCCCCATGAATTTACAAATCAAGACATGATTGTTGTAGTAATCCACATTTTCAACAATTGACTCTGGTTGGATCACTATAACCAGTCACTCTTGGGCCCTCTCCAAGCACCCATTCACCTTCTGCAATTTAAATGATCCATTTTGTGCCAAACTTGATCCAGATGAAGATTGATTAGGAACACCCCCTTCTTCACCAACCAAAGAAGAATCACAAACTACCCTATCTAAAGGCACATACAATGCCATTGAAGCCTAGAACTGAGAAATTGCAACTTGTCCTCCTCCTTCACCAAGCCAAATCCAACCATCACCCCAAAATGGGCACACACACACAAAAACTAGCAAGCCAAAGTAAAAAAAACTCCTTACCAAACACCATGTCATTGTTGCCTCCTCCACAAGAAAAACCACTTTGCAAACAAAGGAGAAAGCACATAGCTCCCTCCAAGAGCCCACACACCACCTACATCAAACAGGATATAAAGACCACGCGAATAGAAAAGCTAGGAAACAAGAAGCAAAACAAAGAAGAAACAAGCCCTCCTGGACCCCCCATGTGCATACAGAACCCACCGTGCATAGAAGAGAGGCTGTAATAGCAAGCCAAGGCTCAAGCGCCCTAGCTTGCCCTCCATCGACTCCAATCACCATCGAAATCCGTGGAATACTTATTTTAATAGACAAACTCTTAGGTATTTTTTTCAATTGATGAAGAATAATGATAAAAAAGTTTGGTTCTTTTATTGTGATAAATATTATTGGATTATTATTGAATTTACGGCTTCATCACTACATATATTCTAAAATTCAACCACACTTGTATTAAACACTTGCTAGGAATAAATTGCTAACAAATAGTGTAAAATACCCATGACAAAGATATATACTTTTGATGAAATGTTACATGTTGCTAGAACCATAATGAATGTTTCTATAAAAAAGGGGCAAGTACCTTGAAATGTTACATATTATTTACCAATAGTTAAATTACATATTATTAGGTATTTTTCTCTTGAAATGTTTTCATAAGAAATACATGAAATGCATAATATTTATAAATAGACAAAAAAATTAAACTTATAATATAATTTAATTTGGACAAGAATGGCTAAGTGACATGGAGAATAATAAAACAATTAGTTGTCTTGATGAAAACATTCAATATTTTGAAATCTACGATGCCAATCAATGTGACCCATTTATTTTTGGTAATAGATATTTCAACATCCACTAATATGGTTAGCTAATAATAAAATATGTTTAAGTACACAATGATTATTTAATTTTAGAGATACAAGGTGGCAAGTTATGTACATGTATGTACTTTAGTAATTGTAAATAAAGTTATCTTTGTGATTATAAATAGTAATCTAAATTATCTTTGAAAACTAAAAAAATTGACAACCAAATCTTGTAGTTATAGAAAAACATATAATAATGACCTATTATCCAAATAAAAACCTAAGACTCAAAAAAAATTGTAGGAAAGAAAGTGGTTTATACAATACTTCCAAGCTACTTTACATTACATTAGTGAAAAAATATTTTGAAAAATAAATATTTATTACATTTATTAAGAAGATAAGTGACTCCAAGTATAATGTATAAATAATTTGAAGTGTTTCATGATTTTCATTGCCTCCCATCAAGTTATTGATTATTTTCTATTGTTAGTACCTCCCTAGGTATATACTCTAGAGTTTGATATGTAGAAAAGTATAAAAAAGAAAACATCACCCAAGGCAAGTGTATAAAAAAAGGACACAAATAAAGATATAGATGAATGAAATTGAGGATACCCTTTGATATGAATGCTTGATTTTTCAACAACTATAATTTAGGAATGAAACATAGGAAAAGAGGGGGATAGGAAAAGAGGGACCTATGCCAAAAGAAAAAGGGGGTGTCCACCTAATCACAAATCCACCTTTTCCATGTTCATTAGGAAGAGGGATAGTGTCACAAATTATTATAATTGACTTGCAACCCTTAAGGTGAGTAAACCCTAGGTTTGACATTATGCTGCCCTAACTTCCTTATGACAAAAATGATTGAACAACAATTTTGGGAGAAGAATGAAAGTGCATAACAATCAAATTTATGAGATTTAACACTCAAAACATGAAGTATTATGATAACAATGACATAATCAACTGCTAACCAACATATATGAGAAGGTTAAGATGGTATATACCTAGCTCCAAAAATGGGTTTCAGGCTTTGTTGAAGGACATATTCGCCCAGGGGCGAATGGGTCTCTATATAGGGGTCAAGAAATTCTTTCTATAGTCCTTAGATCTCAAATCTAAGCTTCTAATTCCCCCAAGTTTGACTCTTGGAAAGCTAGAAATAAAACCTATAGATGAGTTTCCATGTCTTGACAACTTTGCGAAATTGCACTTTTGATCCAATTTCAATCCTTATTCACCTATAAACCTGCAAACACAAAGAGAGGAGAAAAATGTTTGTTTTTGGTGGATAAGAGTTTGCCTTGGTCAAACCCTAGTTTGGTAAATAAACCTTGATAATAAAATAATGATAAAAATGAAGGAATTGATGAATGAACAAAGATTGTTACACCTCACCAAATCCTTTAATGGCTGCCCTTAGAGGACCGATGTCTAACACATCACTCCAAGGATTAGATCTTGCATGAAATGGCTTGATTGGATGCTTTATTTGACACTTGATTTGATGCTTGAATGCTTTCTTGAAACTTGAAACCTACATCAAAATATTAGCTCAAAATAATGCATGAACACACATAAATCTTGACATCATGTGATAGGATCTTGAATGTTGCAATAATTGACTGAAAAAGCTGCTCTCCAATGCTCTTGACAATAATTTGTCTCTTGTAATGCTCGCATAAAGTGTGTTAGATTTGAATTGATAAAAAGGCCTTGTATTAATAGGTGTTTCCTTAATTACCCAACAACCTGCTGGTATTGGTCGGGACAACTTTGAAGATGTTCGATTTATCTTCTTTGTTTATAAGGGTCTTCATACTAATAATCTTATGGAGGCTCATGCCATTTTATCAGCTCTTGAACCTGGAATTCAATTGGGATGGCAAAGGATCATATGTGAGTTTGACTCCCAAGTTGTGGTGAACTTGTTGAATAGGTGACATTTAGAGGATGTGAGCTGGCATTTGGCTTTGATTGTTGACCAGATTCTTACCCTTTGTGCTTCTTTGGAGTTTGTTACTTTCACTCATATTCCTAGAGAATGGAATGTTGTTGTTGATTGCTTGGCTAAATGGGCTTATGATCATATTCATGATTGGAACTTGGTGGACCGGGGTCAATTACCCTCATATTTGTCTCAACAGTTGGATCATTTGGTGGAGCTAGATAGGGCTATGTGATGCCCTTGCTTTGTACTTCTTATTGATTTAATGAATATTTACCCCTCTTTTATTTTATAACAGTTAAACACCACAAGCTGAACTTTATAATTTGAATTTAGATCATTACAACATTGCCAAAAAATTATTAAAAAATGGGATCCAAGACTTAAGGGGGACCCATTCACCCTTTGGTGAATTGGTCTTAGGCCATAAGCCTAGGACACACATTTTCAAGATTGTAATTAAGTGTAGGCATGGATTAAATGTGGGTTTCCCTTTTGGAAAAGGAAATTAATTAGGCTTGTGAATGCATAATTGGGCCAATTAAAGGCTTAATTAAGTAAGAATTAATTAATGGGATGCAAACATAATGTAAAAATGTAAAGGTATACATTTTTCGACACTACATTTAGCCCCCACTTTAGCGAGATTATGAACTTGCGCTCAAAATCACACTGAAGTAGACAAACAAGTCAAGAGATGTCTAATTGTATAGTTGTTGAAAAGATAAGATGACAAATGTCAAGGAGGGTGATCAATCCCCCAAGATCTAAGATCTTAGGGAAAACTAGTAAAGGCATAAAGAGACACATGCCTACAATAGCAACACAAGATACACAATCATGCAATGTCAAAATTAATGCAAAAAGAAATAAAAGGAAGGGTGGACTAGCTGCAATTGAGCTATTGTCCATAAAATGTGTTCACAATTGAAAACCCGTTGTCCATTATGTGAACAAAATATACTCACGAGGGCTAGTGAAATCCGGTGTCCACTGGGTGATCCCCAAGAAAGTGAGAAAGGCATGCTAGGTCGGTATGTACCCACAAAAACGTGGTTGATGGGAAAGTCATGCCAAGTCTATAGGCTCCCATATGTCGACCATACCAAAAGTTATACCTCCTGATAACTTTGATAAGACACCACAAAAATGGTTAAAGGTTCCATAAGGCTAGCAAGGTGCATTATGCTAGACACTCATGAAAAATAAAAAGGTGCCACTGGTAAGCAAGTTGTGTTATGCTTGGTGGCGATGACAAAGTTATAAAATGCAATAGGATAGGATAGTAAAAGGGGTTTTGCTTAATTCATGAAAGGTCTCACCTTAGGGAACATCGTGCTTAATGTCACCATCAAGAGAGGACTAGTCAAGAGATAAAAGATTCACACCTTAGGGAATTCAAGCCATAGCATTGCCACTAAGAGGAATGCCATATTCCAATAAAGGTCATGCTCTTGAAGGACATCAATCCCAATGTCACCAAGAAGAAGACACGTCACATGAAGTAAGAAGACCACACTTTGAAAGGAATATGCAAACAATGAGTGGGGACGCGTATGCTCCCATTTAAAGAAATGGCTAAATACCATGCCATGAGCAATTACTTTAAAGTAGCAAAATGATAAATGCCAATACATTAGAGCTTTATTTGGAAAGCCCTATGTAAAACATATGTTTCCAAGTAGAGTTATGCCATGGATGGAGGTTGCCCCCCATATGCAATCCTAAGATAACACATAAGGGATCCATGGATTTGGGGTCAGTGTTATGTCTTTGCTACAATAATATAATAGAGCTCAGAACCATCATCATTCCCCAAATAACTCATGGAACAACAAACACAAATGAAGAATGACACATAGATAGTGAAAACAAAAGAGAAGCCTTTTGGGTCAACATGGAAGAGATCTAAATGTCTCAACACCTTGCATCGTCCCCAAAAGGAAAACACAAGACAAGGGAAAAATAAAGGTTTACAACATATAAAAGAATGAAGATACAAATAGAAGAATGTCATGATAGATTCGCTTCCTTTATATCCTTGCATCAACGAAGTGACAAGGGTCATGCAAAATAGGATTACAAACATAGAAAGACACAACACGGGGGATCACATTACGCACATGCGATCACAAAGAACATAAAATGAAGATAAAGAAAAGGCTAGTATGGCACATGCAAGTCAACCTATAGTAGGTCATCCACACCCCCGTCGTGTTCATCATATGCAGAAGGTGGACAACTAGCCAAAGGGACAACAACAAGAGTCATACTAGGACAAGGATATCTAACTCCTTGTTCCCCAAGTGTAGGGCAAGGATGGGCTGAGATAGGTGATGAGAATGTGCTCCTTGTAATATAGAAAATGATTCACATTTAGATGTAAAACATGTAATAGTGAGCATGCGATGATCCTACAACTATCACATGAAAAGGAGCAAAGTGATTAATTGCTAATTGATTATATGACCATATTGATGTGAAAACAGTTAAAATTCTCCAATAATTCTCCTTAAACCATGACACTCATCAATACTATGGCCAAGATTTTTATGATATTGACAATGAGATATGTTTGTACTTTTTCCTTTTGGATTTTCCTTTATAGGTGGCAATGCTATAAGTCCTTGATTAAGAAGTGTGTGTAAAGCTTTTTCATTTTTGAACATAGGACAAGGGAATTGCAACTTCCTGAGTTTGTAAGGCCTTTGTCTTTTGCTTGATTGGGAAAATTATTGAGGTGGAGGTGGAGGATCTAAGGTGACCCTATCATCCTTGTAAGGTATTAATTGGTCTCTTGAACTGATCTTATGAAAGAGAACACCTTTCCCCTTAGGAGATGTGCAAGGGGGAGTATCTTAGTATCCTCATATGGTATTTGTTTTAACAATTTGTGGATTCCATGCTCATTTTTTATGTCACATCCTTGTTGCTTTAAGATCCTAAAGCCTTGAACATAACTCTCTTCTAAGTTAATGGGTGTATCAATAACTCAATGAGCGTAAGAAATAAGAGTATCACTATTGTCCTTGTTAACAAGTTCTTTCATGATTGATGGTTGAGGCTTGCTTTGTGCTTCAATTTTAGGATGGAAAAAGGTTGAACATATCAAGTGATGGTATTATAGGAGGTGTTTGGATGGATGGATAGAAGGATGCATTGTTCTCAAGGTTGTGTAAGGAGTCTTGTATGAATTGTTGCATGCTATCTTCATCTTGGCCTAAGATGTTCACCTCTCAGGGACATTCATTAAGAGGTGAAGGTTCATGAATAGGCTCAATTACATTAGGGTCATCACCAAACACACAACTTGAAACATATACCAAAGATATCAAGGACACACATATCTTACCAAAACACATTTCCATGATGAAGTTGTTAAAATGCAAATGTGAATGCAAGATTTAAAATTTGATAAATGACAAGTTAAGGTGCAAAGAACCTGAAAATGATGTCTTTTTAATGCCAATTTTGATTTCAAACAATGAACTTAATTAAACAAATTGAACTTAATGCAAGAAAGCACATTATGATAACACTAACAAAAACAACCATTAACCAGTTGATCCAAGAAGGTTAAGATGGTATGTACCTAGCTCCAAAACTGGGTTTTAGGCTTTGCTAAAGGACATATTTTCCTAGGGGCGAATGGGTCTTTGTATAGGGGTCATAAAATTCTTTTTGTAATCCTCAGATCCTGGACCCAAGCTTATGATTCCCCCACGTTTGACTATTAGAAAGTTGGAAATAAAACTTGTAGGTGAGTTTTTGTGTCTTGACAACTTTGATGACAACTTTGCAAATTTGCACTTTTGATCCAATTTCAATCCTTCTTCACCTATAAACCTACAAACACAAAGAGAGAAGAAAAATGTATGTTTTTGGTGTATAAGGGTTTGCCTTGGTCAAACCCTAGTTTGGTAATTAAACCTTGATAATGAAATAATGATAAAAATGAATGAATTGATGAATGAACAAAGCTTGTTACACCTCACCAAATCCTTTAATGACTGCCCTTAGAGGCTAAAGTCTAACACATCACTCCAAGGATTGGTGGATCTTGCATGAAATTGCTTGATTGGGTGCTTGATTTGATGCTTGAATGCTTGCTTGAAACTTGAAATCTACATCACAATGTTAGCTCAAAATCATGCATGAACACAAATAAATCTTGACATCATGATAAGATCTTGAATGTTGCAATAATTGACTGATAAAGCTTCTCTCCAATGCTCTCAACAATAATCCTGGCTCTTGTAATGCTTGCATAAAGTGTGTTAGATTTGAATTGATAAAAATACCTCATATTTATAGGTTTTTCCTTAATTACCCGACAATTAAACACCACAGACCGACCTTTGCAATTTGAATTTAGATCATTAAAATGCCACCAAAAACATAAAAAATGGGATCTAAGACTTAAGGAGGACCCATTCACCCTTGGATGAATGGGTCCTAGGCTCTAAACCTAGGACACACATTTCCCAAGATGTGTAATTAAGTGTATGAATTGATTAAATGTGGGTTTCCCTTTCATAAAATGTAAAAATGGGATCTGAGACTTAAGGAGGACCCATTCACCCTTGGATGAATGGGTCCTAGGCCCTAAACCTAGGACACACATTTTCCAAGATGTGTAATTAAGTGTATGAATTAATTAGGCTTGTGGATGCATAATTAGGCCAATTAAAGGCTTAATTAAGTCCAATTAATTAAGGGGATGCAAACATAATGTGAAAATGTAAAGGTGTACATTTTTTGACACTACAAGGAATAAAATGAAGATAATTAAAAAGAAATAAGAAATTTATCAAAGTTTCATAAATGAAACTATAGTAAGTTCACTTATCAAAGTATGCGGCTCTTATAAAACATCTCTTCATAATGGTAAATATCCATGTTTTACTGCACCACAACCGATAAGATGAAATAAACTATTATGAGCTATGACACCTCTATCAAAACTTGAAGAAGGACATATCATTTCATATTGATTTTGTGCCTAGATTAGACAATAGGGACACAAATAATCCCAAATGGGATTGAATGGATCAATAATTATATTACCAACAAATATTATAAGCATCATATAAAAATCACTTATAGGATCACTTAACTAGACACTAATAATTGTCATTGTATCAAAAAGAAAGATACAATATAAAAATACATACCAAATTGGAACCGTTCATCCCACTCTAATGATGAAAACATTAAAGCTTTCATGCCAAAGAGATATATAAGATTCAAAAATATTATAGACCATAATTGGACATAAGTTTTTGAGTTAATAAATAGTAATGGTACTAAAGTAGTAGAAATTTTTAGTGATAATGATACTGACAATAATTAAATAGATGGTACTAATGATCATGGAAAATCTAATGATACACAAATACGTGGATTTACAATGTCTCAATATATCTATGGTCTACATGAAAATATAATTGCAATAACACATTTTGAAGCAAATCAACCAATTAGAATATTCAAGGACAATTATATAGAAGAAATGAACTTTTTGACTTTATTATTCAAACTTCCATGAGATAATGACACAATCAAAAGGTTCAAGTATCAAAAAATTACACAATGTGAGCTATTTCATTCAAGTGGTGACTTTGGAAATCTTGCTACTAACTTATCTTTAAAGTAGTACATGTGATTGTAAAAAAAACAATTTCAAGTATATGGATAAGAATTAGGAAAGGCCAATTGAAATGATGAAAACACTAATAGCAAAAGATGTCAAATACAAGCCAATCTTAGACAAACTACTAAAATTGAATATTGGATAAATTAATTTCATGCATATTCATATCTCTTTGGACTATTTGCATCAAATGAATAAAAACATATTTGTAATGACATGAAAATTGGGACCTCCATTTATTTTTTACTTTCACATGTGTAGAGCAACAATGAACACCGTTAATATCAACATTAACACCACTTTACAAAAAAATGAGTGAAACAAAGTGAAAAAAGAAGATCAAAATAATATGATATCGAATGCCTTATCAAAAAAGACCTTGCCACTTGTAATCGCTACTTTAGACATCACATTAATTTTCCAAGAAAACTATTATCTAAAGATCATACAATTCTTGGATATGTTAATGATTACTTCATAAAAAAAAATCCAAAATATAGGAAATCAATATGATCGTGCCCTGATATGGGTTAGAGATACTACTGTATATGCAAAATGCATTAATACATGAATTGAGGAGTTTGTAGACAATTACATTACTTATGACACAAACATTCTTAGTGAGAAACTTATAAAATTACATCGTCATTACAATACAAGAAGTTGCAAAAATAAAAGTAAATTGTAGATACAATTCCTCTATGGCACCTATGAGAAAGACAACCGTATTTGAGCTAATTGCAATGACTAATCAAACTATACTAAACAACACTTCCAAATTGTTCAAGATTATTGAGGAAAGATAATACCGTAATTCTACCACTTTTGATGTGTTCCTAAAAGAGCTAAAAATGAAAGAAAGTGATTATATCGAAGCAATCCAATCAACATTGAAACAACCAATACTTTTTTTAAAAAGAGACCCTCTACATACTTGGAACACCACATTTGATAAAAAGATCACACAATTATAAGAGGCAAATGCTAATGCCAAATTTGTACTAAATGTATATGTCATTGCAAGATATTGTACATCACATGTATGACAAAAATGATAAATATACGACCAAATATTTTAAAGAGAATACATAAACAACAAAAAATATAAAGATCGATGATTTTAAATGATATGCAAGCTTGAAATTTAATATTTCTTGATATGCAACAAATGTCAAGTCATCTTGCAATATATATGGTACTTTCACTTCAATTTAATTCTTGAAAAAATGATCTTTAACAATACATCTCCACCAAAAGAAAATACATTCATTCTTGTCTACTTCACTACTAAATCAACAACCCAATGAATTAGACAATGTAATGTGCCAATCGATTATTGAATATTATATAAATTGTTCAACATAACAAATATATTTGCCTTGCTCAATTTTTGTAGAATTTTTTAAAAGTGACAAGAAAATATCAAAATAAAATAAGCCCAAAATTATTGGATTTGTCATATATAATAAGCATGTTGGCAATGAAAACTACTGTAGAGAAAAACTATTACTATATGTTCCTTTTCGTAGATAATGAAGATATATTAACACAAGGGTTTGAAAAATATTTGCACAAGCATATGTGTTCCATATTGACACTATAAAAGACAATGAATCTAGATAAACATAAAATTTTATCAACAAATGAGGAGATATTAACAATGCATTGTAAAAAATTATAACAAATTAAATAACCATGTCTATATAATAAGAAAATAACAACATATGTGAAACATATGACCTACTAAATCAATTGCAATGTTTCCAATCATTATCAACCAAAAAAATAAACAAATATTAGTTTCTAAGTCCTACAAAATCTAAATCTTTATGAAAACATTTAATATTACAAGATAAGAAGAATATTGAATAAAGAATACCCAGCAATAATAAAATATTACAATGAAAAAACACCAAAATATAAACAAGCCATTATGCCTTTTCTTAATTGGTGGATCAGAAATATGATTTTTTTTTTAAGAAAGACAATTTTCAAATGCTACTACACATTTATATCAAAGATGCCTATTTTGACCCACTTAAACAAAAAATAATAATAATAACATACATAGGAAAAATAACATACAATGCAAGCAAAACAACTCATTATGCATTGTTTATGCCAATTAACAAATCCAGTAGCATTTCACTTAGCCATGAGACAATATATTCATTATATAAACAATATGAACAATTACAAATATTGCTCATTGATGAAGCTTCTTTGATAGGGAATTGATTCTTATACTTAATTGATAAAATTATATAAAAAATAAAAATCAAGCCAAATATTCTTTGGAAATATTGATACGATAATTCGTGGTGACTTATATTAGGCACACCCTGTACATGATAGTCTAATATTAAAAAAGCCTATTCATCAACAATGAAACAATTTCATATAGTTTTTGGAAAGATATATATGGTGCTATAAATTACAAACTATTGGGTGTCAAACAAATAAAATGCTAATCTCTATACTAAATAGAATATGCACTAATTTATAGATTGAAAATGACATATTATACTGAAATAATAGTTATGTTCAACCCTCTCCAATTGACCCAATATTCCCACACGTTCTCATACAATAAATCAATGGATTTGCATAATAGCAAAATTTTATCAATTATTCCAAGTGAACCAATTCTTGTTGATGCAATTGATAAAAAACTATTGCAATTTAACAACATATGCAAACACAAGTTTACAAAAATAAATTATATTGAAACTAAACATATTCGATGAGTTATATACTAGAAACTATAAAATAAATAATGTATTACTAAATGGTGTAGACGGTATATTTAAATCTTATACAAATCTAGAAAAAATAGATGTAACATGGATTCTATTTAAATACTCAAAATTTGGTCAAAATCTATGCAAAAATTTAGCACACCTACACACATATAAATTTCTAGAAGATTGGTTCAAATTCTATGAATAATAAAACCAATATAAAAAGTAGAAATCCATCTAAAATACAAATCCATAAATAATTTCTATTGTAACTTGCATATGCATGAATAATTCATGGAGCACGAGATCTTATGCTAGATGGAGTTACATTTGACCCATCTAGAGTCAAATTACATGTATTAGTATACACAACACTTTCACATGTATGAATAATAGAATCATTATACATACTAAATCCACTTATGAAATAAAACTTCAAAATTGAGGATAAAGTTAGAAATGAAATGCATCAATTAAAAATAGAAGCAAAATAGAAACTATATTACCATCAACCTCTAATCAATACAAAAACAAACATTTATATTTTATCCCTAAACTCATGTATCCTAAAATCCCATGGTAATTATATTGTACAAATAACTATATTTTCATAGAATTAGACATAATATGCTACAAGAACATACACATTTGATTAATCTCTTTAAAAAAATAGAAAATTTTAATTTCACTTCATTGTACCATATCCATGGAGTCAATATATGATTTGAAAAATAATCTAACATGATAGAATCAAAACAATATAAAATGGATAATATCAAAGCTATACTAATGACACTATTTGCAAAAAAACCTCAAGTTTATAATAATTAACTTATATGCACCACCAAATACAAAATATTCTAAAATAATCAATATCATTCAACACATATTACTTCACATACATTTGAATTCTAATAGGGTAATTCTTGGAGATTTCAACATTCATATGAATGAGTTTATTACAATATCATTTAACACATATTACTTCACATACATTTGAATGCTAATATGATAATTCTTGGAGATTTCAACATTCATATGAACAAGTATACTATAAATTTAAAGATAATATAAATATTCTTTAACAACCATATTATATGTTTCCTACTTGAGAAGAATAACACTTCACTTGAGTCACTATGCTTGGTTAAAATTAACAATAATTTTTAAAATAGATACACATTGGACTGATCATGAGATATATTTTCTACCAATAGACATTTCAAAAATAAAAGAAATATTAACATGCAAATAAATACTCATATCATTTATTCATGCAAAGACTATTTCTAAATTTGAATATGGTGAACATTACAAATTGCACAATATATAAGCACCAAAAAAAAGGTAAGTTATCATCAATGAATATGTTGTCTTAATCACAAGCAATGTATTACTAATTCTACAATTGTATATTATAAGGACAATTGAAGTAAAACAATAACATTTCAATTAGTTCTTCTAGGAAAAATAAAAAATCAATTCAAGAAATCAACACAAAATTTTGACATCAAAAACAAAAGTTAGATTCTAAATCACCCTTCTTAATATAATACTTTATAAATAGTGACCTTTTGTTTTTTTTTAATGTTAAAAATCTATAGAATTCTATTTATTCATTTCAATTAATTGCTTGATGCAAACAAAGAGCTACAATAGACAATGTCATTACCATAAATGATTTAAATAGATATAAACAAAGATAGGCGTTTAAAGGAGATGCTCTTGTGATATATGTAACAACAATTGACAAGAACCAAAATATAAGATACCAAAATATAAGATAATGCATGCAGACTTAACTAATATGAAATGCAAAATGACTATCACATTAAATATATCTAATAGATTTCTATATGAACATCAACATAAAGTGCATGTAAAAAGGTGCGTAGAAATTATAAATTTTCAACTAGCTAACAAGACAACATATAAGAAGAGAGGATGAGCGAGAATGGGAGAGGAGGTGTAGATTTCAAATCTTCATGGGATGAAGAAGATAGAGAAGGGGATTAAGAAGATGCAGATGGGGAGCTGCTTGGTACAATTGCGACAGCTTTGCTTCTTCTTGGCTATGTGAACAGTTATAGGAATGGTTGCGAGTTTGTGCACAGCGAGCCGCTTGATGGGGAGCTGCTTGGTACAATTATGACAACTCTGCTTTCGACTATGCTTCTTCTCGACTGTAGGAATGGCTACAGGAACAACTATGATTTTGCATATGGTGAGCTGCTTGTTGTGGCTGTGGCTACATTGTTGTTGGAGGTTTTTGTTGCTAGCACGTTTGTAAGGATGCAATGCTTTTGGTTGGGCCTATGGTGGTCAATAGCTACCTCTACTAGCCTATGCATTTTCTTTTGGGTTGGAGGTTTGGATGCCTCATGTGGTGCTTTGGGTATGGGCTCGAGTTGGTTTTCTTGGGCATCCCCCATGGTTTTGATTAGAGCTTTGGTTTCAGCTTTATGGTCTCCTTTTTTATATGATAAAAAATCTTTGCTCCTTCTTTCTCAGGCTTTTGTTTTTGGTTCTGAACCCTTGTTGGATTGTGAAGATTTTGCTGGTGTAGGGGTTAGTTTATTCCCTTTTGCATACTTTTTTCTACAATCTAGTTTGGTTCTTGGTGGTTGGTTTAGTGCAGCTATTTGAGACCTATTCAGTTGGAGGGGTCAATTTGGTTGGGTTGTGTTTAAAGTTCCATTTCAAGTCCTTATCTCTCTTGGATCCTAAGGGAGAAGTTACTTCTCTTGTTTCTGGTGGGATGTTGTTGGCTAGGTTATGTGTAAAGCTTATTCTACTATCCCAGATGATTTCTTTGTTTATGGCAGCCTCTACCGCCCTTTCTTTAGAAGTGTTGTCTCCTTACCTTCTTTCCTAGTTGTTATCTCCTATAGAGGTGGAGTCCTCTCCTTTTGAGGTGGAGCTGGAGTTGGGTGGTTCGGTTTTGGGTTTGCTGCTAAAGATGGTTGTGGTGGTTGCTTTGGTTTCTTTTGTTTTGCTAATAGCTGGGTTGATTTTAGAGTTCATCTTGAAGACCTAGATTTTTATGTTGCATATGAATGCTAAGTTCATCTTTTTTGTAGGATTTTATGCCTTTTCCATGGACATTAAGTCTCCTTTAGAGGTGGAGACCTCTCCTTTTAAGGTGAAGGTTTGTTTTATGGCTAAGGTTTCTCTCTTCCCACTCCTTTTGAGGTGGAGACCACTCCTATTGAGGTGGAGTATGGATTTGCAGGAGATTTGTTTCTACTATGAGAATGATGTTCTTGGTTTCTTCTCCTATAGAGGTGGAGAGGCAGGATTGATGATGTGGATAGTTTACATCATCAAGAATGTTTTTTTATTGGTTTAGAAATTGATATTCTAAGCGGATTGTTCGCTATCGGCTAACTATTTTTGGTCGAGTTGGATTAGGTATGTTCTTCCTGAGTGGTTGGTTAGCTGTAACTTGGTCAATTCAGGTCGTGTTTACGGTTAGTGTTCTCATTGGCTTAGTTATGGTTATTCTGAGCGATGGGTTGGTTGTGTCTTGGCTTATTTAGGATGTGTTCATGATTTGTTAGGGTTTAAGGTCCTTGTCAAAACCTGGTTGTAAAAAGGTTTTGGTCCCTTCAAAACCTGTGCTTTGTAGCTTGAGTTGTCTTGAATATCGTTAGATAGTTACTGTTGATGGGCTGCTTCTAATATGCAGTTTATTTTTCAAGCAACTTCTTTGTCTTGATAGGGTTTTAGGTCCCTTCAAAACCTCTTTGTATTAGGTTTCAGGTCCCATCAAAACCTATTTTTCCCCTAATAAAAAACAACATATAATTGAGGAGAGTGAGAATGCATCATTATTTTCACCACTAAAAGCTCCATAAAGAATATTTCATGAATCTATATGGAATATAAGATGATTCTTGATACTAGTATTGTAAAACTTGCAAGAAATATTGATGCATATCTTCCTTATTCATACCATTTAAATTACACGTTAAAGACTTCCAACGATAAAATCTTAATTTGTATTGTAAAAATATATACTAGAGAATATATTCTTTGCATTTACACAAGCAAAATATGAAGAACATATTGAACATAAGTTCACAATCATATACATCTTCTACTTTCCCAATTTCTAAATATCACAAGGTAATTTATGCAATAATCTACTTAAACCATTTAATATGCACAAACAATAAAATTGCAAATGAATATTTCATGATTAAGTTTGATGACCATTAACTATAATGTCCACACTTTGCATCTACAATAACCATAAAAAAACATAACATCTTACCAAAAATATCTCAATTCAAACCATAAAATAGGTATTTGCCACTACACGACACTTGTTTAATATTTAATCGAGTAATGTAATTGTACTATTATAATTAAAAATGTAAGGACCATTAAAGAGCCCATGTCATTTCATCTCATTATTAAAGTTGTAATAACAACTCAAATTATTTAACTAATACCAATTAAAATAAAATTTATATGTTCACATTGAGAAGAATAAAATTTGATAATAGTAAAGAAAATTTATTATTTTTGATTGGTTACAAAGTACAATAATTAATAACTATTTATAACTTATCCATCATACTAATTAATTCTAGGGAGCTATTAATACAATCAACATTAAGAACTTTGAAGTGACAACTAGTAGTTCTATAGAATTCAAATACATTTGTCTCTTAATATAATGTCTCATTGCACTCAATTATTGGACCCCACTCAACTATTGGGCACTTTCTCGTAGTAAGAAGGAAGTCTGCTTGAGATCACATTTAAAATATGAAATTGAAAGCTTCATAATCATTTTTGCATCTAAGATTTGACACAAGATAAGTTTATCAAAAAAATAGAATCATGTTAAGTTCAAATTACTTACTCCATAAATTCATAATAGCTTAACAATCAATGAAATTGAAAGTTTGAGAGTCATTTTCGCACCTAAGATTCAACACAAGACAAATTTATCAAAAGAATAAAATCATGTCAAGTTCAAATTACTTACTCCATGAACTAATAATAGCTTAATAATCAAAAGAGGACTTTCAATTTAGATGTGTGCTCTTCATAATATTCCAACCGTATAGTTTTAGAGTCAAACTCTTCATAATTAGGTATTATTATTTTAAAGAAAAATAATAATAATTTGTAACTTAGAAATTGCATTGTGAAGACCCAGGTCAATATCAATGAGAAAAGTAGATGGTATACAAATTTTGCCCTGTATACGTACCAAATTCGCGGACCAACTATTGGTCCTCCTGTGAGTTTAAATATTAGGGCGTGGCTCAACTAGGGCAAACGTAGATGGGTTTTAATCCACCATGGCTGTGGTAAGTAAGAACACTAACAGGGTCTACGCTTCTTCTCAACCTCCAAAGCCAATGACGACGGACACAAAAGCGACCAGTCGAAAAGTGTTGTTCGTGGGATTTAATCAGGACTACGGGTGCGTGGCTTGCGGCACAGATGGAGGGTTCCGAATCTACAACTGCGAGCCCTTCAAGGAGACCTTCCGGCGTGAGTTCAGCAGCGGGGGCGGCATAGGAATTGTGGAGATGCTCTTCCGCTGCAACATCTTGGCCATCGTGGGCGGGGGGTCCAATCCGCGCTACCCGGCGAACAAGGTGATGATATGGGACGACCACCAGGGGCGCTGCATCGGCGAGCTCTCCTTCAGGGCGCAGGTCAGGGCCGTGCGTCTCCGCCGCGACAAGATTGTGGTGTCTCTCGAGCACAAGATTTATGTATACAACTTGGCTGATTTGAAGCTCGTTCATCAAATCGAGACCATGCCCAACGCAAGGGGCCTCCTCGCCCTCTCCACGTCCGCCCCCAATGCTGTGCTTGCCTGCCCGGGCCTTCACCGCGGGCAGGTGCGCCTGGAACACTTGGGTACGGCGCTTCGGAAGACTCTCTTCATTGCCGCCCATGATTCCCACCTTGCTTGTCTCGCTCTCTCCCCCGATGGCCTCCGATTGGCCACTTCCAGCAACAAGGGTACTCTCGTTAGGATTTTTAACACGCTGGATGGCACCCGTTTGCAAGAGGTGCGTTTCCCAATTAGTTTATTCCTGCATTTTGGCAAAGTTCCTTTGAAAACATTACCTAGTTTGGCAATTTTTGAAGCTTGCAAGAGGTGCGAATGGTACTTATTTAATTCCAGTACTTCTGCATAGCTTTACTTACACATTACTTAGTTTGACAGTTTTAAATTTTGTTGAGGTTTGTAAGAGGTGCACTTCCTACTTATTCCATTTAAGCATTTTAGCATAGCTCTACTTAAAACATCATCTTGTTTGGCAATTATTAGGATTATTGAAGCTTCCAAGAGTTTTGTTTCCTACTTATTTCATTTTTAGCAAATTTTTATGATTCTACTTGAACATTACGTGGTTTAACAATTTTAAATTGTTTTGAAGTTTATAAAAGTTGTGTTTCTTATTTATTTTATTCCAGCAATTTTACGGAGCTCTACTTAAAGATCACTAAGTTTAGCAATTTTTAGATCTTTTGAATCTTGCACGAGATACGTTTCTGACTTATTATATTTCAACACTTTTTCATAGCTCTTCTTGAACATTATGCAGTTTAACAAATTATTATAACTTTTAGAATTTTTTAAGTTTGCAAGAAATACATTTCATACATCCATTCGGACACTTTTGCATAGCTCTACTTAAGCATCATCCAGTTTGATAACGTTTTAGAATTTTTGAAGCTTGGCAGAGATGCATTTTCTACTTATTCCATTCCAGCAGTTTGTATAGCTCTGCTTAAACATCATCCTGCTTGACAATTTTTGTATAATTATAATTAAAAATCACACCAATCGACAATTTGAATTTTTAGAATTTTTGAAGTTGTAAAATAAATGTGATTTGAACTTGGACCTCTTGCTGCAAGAGAACAGCTCTATCACTCCCTATCTGACAATTTCTTTAATTTCTGACTCTTGCAAGAGATGTATTTGCACCTTATTTGATTCCAGCACTTTTGCATAGCTCTACTTAAACATCACCCAGTTTGGCAATTATTAAAAAAAACTTAGATTTTTTTGAAGTTGCAAGAGGTGTGTTTCTTGCATATTGCATTCCAACACTTTTGCATAGCTCTACTTAAACATCACCTGGTTTGGTAATGTTTAGAATTTTTGAAGCTTGCAAGAGGTACAATTCCTACTTGTTTCATTATGGAAATTATTGAAATTTTTAGAATTTTTTGAAGTTGCCAAAAGTTCATTTCCTCCATGTTGTATTCAAGCTCTACTTAATCATCAGCCAGTTTGATAATGTTGAAATATGCCAAGCTCAGATGCAAACAGTAATTTGTTCCTTGCACTCAAATTAAACAATGTAAAATACCAAGTTCAGATACAGACAGTAACCTATTCTTGCATTCAGATTTGGACAACACACAGAAGCAATAGCAGCCTGCGGAAATGAGGCAATACTGATATAGCTCTTTTAGAATAAATCAATCATACAATTCAGACTTATATGCACCACAAAGGATGAGTGGAATCCAAACAAAAGGGATGATACTGCTAAATTTATGTTCACCACAGCAGACCCAAAACTATTAAGCAGGATAAATATCAGATTCAGATTTGCAGCCAGTACTGATAGAACATATACTCAGAAGCAATTTGATTATAATGTTGATAGGACCCAGGCAATAGTAAAGTACATCCTTTGAATGCCGATTTTCAATATCGGGACTCTGATCTCAGACTCGTAAAATAATGCGTAGGCGTGTATACGACCGGAAACACAGGCAACAATAATTATCGATCCCAGATCTGGTGCTGGCTGTGGACATAGAGGATTCGCCAAGTATGGTATCCACCCGTGATATGGCTGAGTATGAGACTGCACACCCACGGAAGAAGGCAGATGCTGTGTAAGATGCCGCTAGAGGATCGGGGCACCCATAAGTGGATGATTGGCGGCGATTGTATGTTATTCAGTGCCCTTTGCAGTGGCGCCTATGCATTCCAGAATGTCCCTTCGCTTCTCCTAATCACTTGGCTAATGGTTCTATGATCGCAGGTGTGGCCGAGTGCGAGATGTTGTATCGATGGTGCTTCTCTCGCCTATGGTTCCCGGTAACCTTCACGATGGCAGCTATCTTGAATGTGTCATGATCAACTATTCCTATCACTTCCACCAAGGTGGTCTGCCTACGGCTGAGGGATTCAAGTAGTTTCTGTGTATGGTGTGAGCCAAAGGCTCCACCACTTATTCGATGTAAATCGCCCCCCCTTGAGAGTGCCTGTTGGAATCGCTCCACCTGGAATTCATAGGTAACTGAATTAGGGATGGCAATGGGAGTTTTATGAGGACAGGACAAAGAACACCAAGTGAGGGTTTCGTCCCACCTGGGCTTGGAGCTGCGGAGGTTTGTGTCTCCCAAGCGACCAAAGAAATGTTTGTCCAATCTGTGATACCCCTCTCAAACCAAAACACTTAGATTTATATGCTATCCAAGGTGCCTTCCCAAATGGGTCAGCCAGGAAATAAAACAAAAATATTTATTATTATTTAAAATATTGATATTATATTATTTAAATATATAATTATTTTAATAGTAGAGTTAAAGAACACTATTTTCTCCCACCAATGACAAATTTTAAATTTTTAGAAATTTTGAAGCTTGCAAGAGGGGAATTTCCTACTTATTCCATTCTTGCATTTTTGTATGGCTTTACTTGAACATCACTCTTTGACAATTTTTGTATAGCTCTACTTCAACTTCACCGTGATTGGAAATTTTTAGAATTTTTAAACTAGTAAAATAAATGTGATTTGAACTTGTAAAATAAATGTGATTGGGTTTCTTGCTTCGAGAGAACAACTCTACCACTTCTCTTATCACATCTCATGGACACCCAAAAGTGAAAAATAGTCATCCTATTTTAAAAGGGAAAATATGTATTTGACCATTAAACTAGGTAATGTTTAAGCATGGCCCTTTTGTGTGTTCCCTTTTAGAAATGGTAAACAGTCATCCCTATCTTAAAAGGGAAAATATTGCATTAAACCGTTGAACCTAGCAATGTTTAAGCATACCCCTTTTACATGTACATATAATTTAATCCCTTCAAAATCGGTATAGATAGGGTCAGTGCCCCATTTACCCCCATTTCCTCTCATTTAACTTTATTTTAATAGTTGGATTTGCTTTCATGATGTTAATGGAATATAATTATCACCAGACTGGTATCTTTCCTACATCCGTCGACCCTGCCTGGGTCTGTATTTCCCTAGAATTGATTCTCTAGTATCTTTATTTACATTGCAATGAAGAACGTACAACTGTTTCTTTAAAGAATGGGGATATGGATCTCATTTGTGTGATTGCATACCTAATCTGCATAGTGTATGCCATCTTCTCAGTATAAGTTTTCCAGTGTTTTCTTATGTCTCTAGGTTAGATGTTTTCATTTCTTATTGTGCATTATTAGTTTATAAAATAAAATTATAAAATCAACAAGGCATCTGGAGAAATAATATATAAAATGATCTGCAATCTGTCCTCAGCTATGGGCTTGAAACTTGAAAGTTGAAAACAAGGCAATATTTAGCACACAGGGCATAAAGCTTAAAGTTATAAGGCTAACACGTAAACCATGAAGGAAAGAGAACAGCAAGGGAGTGACACTATTAGGGGATTTACCAAATGCCCATGAATTACTAAGATGGAATTTACTGATGGGAACTTCATTATTAGTGAGTGAAATCTGGAATTATGCTATGGACAACTTAAGAGTTTAAAGCTACAAATTATTTTGCTACCCATCCTGAACAGTCCTATTGACTATTCCAGTAGGGATTATGCAAAGATGTTGGTTAGATTTCTGCATACATTAGAAGATTAATTTCTTCTTGGGCATTATTAATCAGAAAAATAAAAATCAACAAAGCATCTGGGGAAATAGAACATAAAGATGTGCAGTCTGTTATTAGTGATGGGTTTGAAACTTGAAACCGAGATTTAGTACACAGGGTACTTATAAGGCTAACATGTAAACTATTAAGGAAAGAGAACAGCACAGGGAGTGACAATGTTAGGGGATTTACCAAACGCCCATGAATGACTAAGATTGAATTTACTGATGGAAACTTCATCATTAGTGAGTGAAATCTGCATTTATCCTATGGACAACTTTAAAAGTTTAAAACTACAAGTTATGTTCCTACCCATTCCTGAACAGTTTCTATTCTAGTTGGGATTATGCAAAGATGCTGGTTGGATTTCTTCATACGTTAGAAGATTATCCAATTGGTTGGAAATTCAATATGAAAGTGCTCTTTTTTGAGAAGTTTAAAATGAATCTATGGTTTAGTTCACTAGAAGAAAAATATTATGAATATTTTTTCAGGACTTACTAATTTACAAAAGTAAATGAAGGATACACAATGTTGAACAAACTTGGGAGGTCTTAAAGGGCAAAAAAAATGATTAGAAATATTAAACGATGGCCCAGAATGCAAGGGATCCTGGAAAGTTTGGAATTCATTTTATTCTTGAAATGGAGTTAAAAGAGTTTTTTAACCCTCAAGGATGTACTTAAGTTAAATTCATTTTTATTAATTAATAATTAGTCATCATGCCTACTAAAGTCTAAAACAACAAGTCCCCGTGGAATAAAAAGAACTACAATATTGTGATTGATATCTGCAGAAATTCAATTAGCATTACTAGTCATTGTATAAAGCAGAAAAATTAAAATATATTGTAATGGATATAAATTGTGTGCATCATAAAAGAGTTAGAAAAAAATATTTCGCCCTGGTTTGGTGGAAAGTGATTAGACTTTTGAAATGAAATGGAGATTAAAACTCCATTAAGAATATTTAGTAAAAGATCATGGCAACAGAAGCATACATAAAATTCAGTGATGCTAAGATGTCTAGCAGTGTCTAGTCACAAGATAACAGGTTAGACACTCAAAATTGTATCCTATCCATTAGGACACAGAATACAAATTCACATAGTAACACTACCTCTTTTAGAAGGCTTACCTGAGCATACAAGACTGCACAAACAAGCTCCATACATTGGTAATTAGAGTTGATTACACAATATAAAGACTTAGACACATATATTACAAAGCACATCAAGATAATTAAGTAAAAGCCACACTGGCATTAGTTTATCAGTTAAAAAGTACGAGAACATAACCAAAGGCCAACTACTCAAGTTCAACACTGATCACAACAGTAAGGTGGCCAGAATATAGTACTCTACAGCACCAGAACCAACAGAATGCTTGTAACAACCAATGCGAGAATTGCATAGGTACTAAGGCAGCTAACCAAAACAATAACCTGTGCTATGGTTGAGGATGCACAACCAGGACAAAATTGTGATAACCTTCCAGATGCAATCAAAATTAACCTCATAGACAGAATCAGTAGGAATGTTAGTAGAGCTGATTACACTAACATATACGTACATAGTCTGATTATCACTATACCACTAGACGCACTAATGGATGCTGTACCTCCAGAGTTCAGACCTTCATGTGATAAGTCCCTTGGATGGTTGAAACAGATCGAGGTAACGCAATTTGACTCAATAGTGTATACTAAAGTGGGACATTAAGCCCCAGAGGATGAGGTTACTTGCAACCCTCCATCATATATCCTCTTGATTTTTGTGATGCGCTTATTCAATGCACCTTCATCTGTGTGTGAGTGTGTCTATGAATTATACCTATATTGAAGGCTTAATATCAAGGATCCACCTTGAAAGACTAATGTTAGCTTAGTGACTACGAAACAAGGATTTAGGTACCTTTGCAATGACTCTCCTTCAAGTCAATGGATGATGGCGCCCATGAAATTACTAGTGCGACTTCAATAAGGTTGCAGTGAAAAACGTGAACTCACAGACCTTGAATTGATGATCTTTTAAAATAACTTTGAGATGAGAAATACTTAACTAAAATTTACTTTAAGTAAAGATATAAGCAAGTTCTAGTCCAGTCACACCCGGAGCAGAAACTTAAAGTATTAACAGGGCTTGTACAAGTGGTTAGTTATTCCATTTAGACTTATCAATGCATCAACAAGCTATATGAGATTTATCTATAAAATTTTGAGACCTTCCAATCACAGGTGTACATTAATGGCATCCTCATCTGCAATAGGACGAGGGAAGAAGAAATCAAGTACTTGCCATGTTCTGCAGATGCAGAAAGCTCAAGTTACAAGATTTGTCAGCCTTAATTCTATCAAATACTTGATCATGGGTTTCTAACTGCTGTGCTGGTCCCTTAATAAGTTACTTACATGTCTAGACAGGATGCACTGGTTTCTTTGAACACTGCAGCAGCATAACTCCTTTGCTATTTTGCAGCAGGAATTTGCTCACCTTACCCCTTACTATAATAATTCTTAACAGGTGGACTTTTTTTTTGTTGGGTAATGTTGGAGAAAGATTACAAGTATAACTCTAGTCAGCAGTCAAAGACAAAAAGAACAAAATGGATCTCCCAAGGAGTACGATGTTCATCAGACACAAGATATCAAACAGAACCTTCAAGAGGCTAAACCACAGAGCTATACAAATCACTGACTAATCATAATCACAATATAAAATCAACCAAAAATTCAGTTTTTTGTTTCCTTGTCCTTTGCTTTGGAGGCCAACTTTCTTCTCATTATTCTTGATCCTATATTCAATACATTCATCAATTCACCAATCAGGGTAGACAGCCTTCAGTAGGAACAGAGGAGCTGGAGTTCTGATTGTCATTATCCATGTCTTGAATAGGATATCGATCACTATTGTATTTAACCTTTTTAAAATCAGTTTCAGCAGCCCAAGAAGAAGTGGATTTCATGTTAGTCTTCAGAGGTAATGGACTACGAACAGAAGCAAACTTCTTCATTTTATCAGGATCAGCTCATACTGCAAACCCACCTGCAAAGAGACCAGATAAAGGGTAACTTTCCTAGGGAAGCCAGCGAGATCTCTTCTTTCTCCTTGGAAAATATCTTTGTTTCTAGCAGTCTGTAAAAGCCATAAAATCTAAGTATAAAAAAGCAGCTAGAGATTAGACAACTGTTTAGAATTCCTATCATCAACAGAGCTAAAAGGAATGTTGAACCAGCTAATAGACTTTTCAAAAACCAAATTGATCTAAACTAACAGTAAAACAATCCAAACATATTTAGCAAATTGACAATTAAAAAAAGACGACCAACGGACTGCACAAAAGTAGAATCACATACCAAACTAAACCTGGGATGTGAAGAGGAATACATAGACCTGACAACAATCTTATTATGAAGAAGCAGGCACCTAAAGGACTTTTTTGGTTCAGGCAGGGGGGATCAGAGATTAGATAGCTGTTTAGAATTTCCTAGGATCAATGGAGCTAAAAAGAATGTTGAATCGGCTAATAGACTTTTTTAAAACCATATCGATCCATACTGACAAAAAAACAATCCAAACAAGTTTAGCAAAGTGACAATTGAAAAATGACTAACAGACTCCACAGAAGTAGAACCACATACCCAACAACAATCTTATTATGCAGAAGCAGCCATCTAAAGGACTTTTTTGGTTCAGGCAGAGGGGACTACAGGACACTAAATAACTTGGACCATACTCTGGATTGGTCTGCTAAATCTCAAATGGTATTGAGCTTATAAAAAAGAACATCAGAGAAAGATAATGGACAGTAAATATATATGGAGGATGGCTGAAGCAAATTGGAACCACCAATTCTCTCAACCTTATCATACCAATTCTAAGAATGAGACTGCTGATCAAGAGAAGTAGCATCACCCAGTAACTTAACAGCCATAGAGAATGTTCTTTTAATGCTATCAAGAAAGGAAAATCTACCCCCGAGGGTGTCCCCATGAAAGAGGCTCAAAATTCTTTAATCGAACTGCATACCAACCTTTGGTAGAACAACCTCTAATAAGAGCCAGAGGTTTTGTTGAAGTTAGAAGCATACAGAATGAGTGCTACTCCATATTGCAGACGACAAAAATGCTAAATGATATTTATATCAATTGGAATTTCTTCTAGATAGTTCATTTACATTGGCTTCTTAATCCATTTTTGCACCAGCTACCTGTGTAACCTCTATACCTGAAACTACTAACAAAACATTATTATTCTCTAACAAACATTTATATATTACCCTACTAACTATATACTATAGGTGAAATATAATAATCCCAAGTCCCAACAATACCCCCCATATTACATCAATCCAGACAAATGAAATAATATTGCATGGATTGAACATATGAGGCTATATGGAAATCTGATGAATTGAGACATACACACATCTCACCAAACCTCCCAACTCAACCAGAATGCATCAAATTGAACACATCTGTGGGTGTACTGACTGTCTGACAGTGCTTGTGAAGTGAGCAGTACCCAACTATTTGCAGGTACAACACTCTTGTGAATTGCAAGTTTATATTTTGATGACAAGAGTGATGACTATTTGCAGGTACCAAACTATTTGCAAGTTGATCATGAAGCTGTGTGGTCTTCATCAAGTAATTGGTGTCAGTATTTATTGAGATTGTTTCTCTATATCATTGCCCTGTTTATATTTCACCCTAGAAGAGACTAACTTGAGCATCAAACATTTCCTTGGCCCTTCTCTTTTTTGACAAATGAGCAATTAAATGATCCTTTACCGCATCCATGAACATATGCTTGGCTTTTACCTCTTTCTTCTTGTGAGCTGCCAATTTTTGAGCATTTGTGGATGGAGTTACCACATCCTTTACGATTGCCCAAACATCATTTTCTTCTAGTAACAAAGTCACCTTGACTTTTCATGGCTAGAAATTTAATGCATCATCTAATCTATCCTCGATTGTAAGGTTAGTTGATCCCATTCTTTTTTTTCCTTCACAAAAACAAACTCTTAGATTTAGAAATTAATTTGTTATAATGATGTAAACCCTAGTTTGTGGCCCTAGAAAACCAAAGCCATGGGCTTAATCTTCATAAAAAATAGCTTAAAAAATATTCGAATCCTGGTCACAGGTTTTATCAGCCCTAGCTGCATTGCTAAACCACCTGCAAACCCTTTCTGTTTTCAGAAAATAACTAGCTGATGCCCTTACAAAAAAAAGTTGCAACTTTATAGTTGATGGCCATGATTTTTTGATTTTTACTAGAAAATCTTGCATGATTTCTTGAAAAACACCTAAGCAAATTTCTTCAAAAACTCGTGTGATTTTTTTTTATTAAAACATCAATGGATCAGCTTAGAACAGATCGTGATTTTTCATGAAAATACTTGTGAATCCTTAACAAATGAACTTTGTGATATTTTACCTTTTTTCCCATCACATTTTTTACACTAAAAAAATCCTGACTCATAAATTGTGATGTGATTTTACTAGATAAAATTCGTGATTTAAAAGAAATCTTTTGTGAATTCTTTAAATAACCTTGAAATTCCTTCTCTATGCCGTGTGTTTTTATCCTTGCCTTTTTGGCTCTGATACAATGAAAAGAATTCAAAACCTTGGTGACTAATTTCCTAATGTTAGAAAACATTGAGTCAATCACACAGTATTTGAAACTTTAAAATGTGGAATCATACAGAAATAATTACACCTTCAAATCACTTTTTCATTCATTTGAAAAACTTACAAGGTAGCCTCCTCAATCGATGTAACTCATAGTTGCACAGAATTCACTGTATTCAATATGTTACAATGTTTCAATCTTGCTCATATCTTTATACTAATTTAGCTAAAAATCTAATCTTCCAAAATCAGCTTTACTTACAAAAAGTATCCTTGTCACTTACAAGGACGAGATGGAAGATTAGTCTAAATCACCAATGCATATCTATATTTTACTAGAATTAATAAGTAAAAGATTTTCACTTTAATCCTTAAAAATGAAATGTAAAATAGAATAACTCGAACCACTTGAACTCTTTCCATGTGTTCACACTGAATCTGTGAGGAAGTTCCTATCCGAGCTATAAACTCAACATAACCTAGAGCCAAGAGCACAGCCAATGAGCTGGCTTCAAAGAGGAAGATATTAACTTGAGCAAAAAAAAGGTGCACTAATAGAAGAATGATCCTTTTGTAAATGTAGAGCATCCTATGAAGGAATGTTGTGGAGCTTGACTAAGCCTCATCAAGTGGAATTTTCTACGTTGAAGCTGCAAAATCTGCATAAAGTAGAATTGCAAAATCATTTTTGCCTATAGCATACAATATTGAAAATGCATCTTTATCTATTTGATTTGTAAATGTTTGAAGTTATGCACGACAATCATTTTTGTTGCTATATAATAGGATTGTTATCATGAAACCTAGCTTGTCATCTTCTTCTGTGTTTTTGCAAGCATCTGTTTAAACTATATTTGCATATAGGCTGGAGTGGGTGCTAGCATACCATTGTCCCAATAAATAGCGGGATAAAAAGTTTGGAGTGAAGTATTGGAAAGGGATATAATTTATTCTGAGACTAATTATATTAGGTGTCAAGAATCACAATGGAAAGAAGCTTCGGTAGTGGCTAGATTACAGAGACTTGCGCAAAAATATGTGCACTAATATAGGAATGGTCCTTTTTTAAATGTAGCACACCCTAGATGAAGGAATGTTGTGGATCTTGACTGAGCTTCATTAAGGGGGAATTTTGATGTTGAAACTGCAAAGTCTGCATGAGCCTGAAGTCCAAAATCAATTTGGCCTATAGCATACAATAGTCATCCTGATCTATTTGATTTATTGATGTCAGATATTATGGAGGACAATCATTTTGGTTGCATATAATAAGCATCCTTATCATGAAACCTAGCTTGTCAGCTTGTTCCACGCTTTTCTAAGCAATCTGTTTATCTGCATATAGGGTATAATGGGTGCTAGCATACAATTGCCACAAAAATTTAGTGGGATGATTAGTTTGGAGTGAGATATTGGAATTCATTTTTGAGACTAATTGTGTAAGGTGTCAAGAATCACAACGGAAAAAAGCTTTGGTAGTGGCTAGACTATGGAAACTAGAGCCAAGATCACAGCCATTGCTTTGGCTTTGGAGAGGAAGATATGAACTTGAAAAAATATGTGCACTACTATAGGAATGATCCTTTTGTGAATGTAGCACATCCTAGATAATTGATAAAGAAATGTTGTGGAGCTTTACTGAGCTTCTTCAAGTGTATTTTTTTACGTTGAAGGTTCAGAGTTTGCATAAACTTTGAGTCCAAATCGTTTTGGCTTATAGCAGACAATATACATCCTTATCCATTTGATTTATTGATGTCTGAACTCTGAAGTTATGGAGGACAATCATTTTGTTGCCATATAATAGGCAACCTAGCTTGTTACCTTGTTCCCTGTTTTTCCAAGCAAGCAATTTATTTGCATATAGGCGAGAATGGGTGCTAGCATACAATTGTCACAATAATTTAGTGGGATGACTAGTTTGGAGTGAGATTAGAAAGGGATAGAATTTATATTTGGGAGAGAGACATGATAGTACATGATTAGCTGGCAGGGGAGGAAGGTCAGGATTGCTTGAAGCCAGATTGATTTTAATTTGAGGATGAATGGGTTAGGGTAGGGGAAATAGATTAAAAGTAGCATTACATTGGAGTGTTTTGATTTCCTTTTGGTGTAATGTTACCCTTATTTCAAAAGATTCATATATTGTAGGCGGAATATTTGCAATCATGAATTCTAACTGTACCAACCTCTGGAGATTGCTGAGGTGTCCCAGTTTTCTAGATGGGACTTACCTTGGGGATCACATTTTAAGTGAAATGATTTTATGAAAATCAAATCAAACTCTAGGGTTCAGAGTCGGTACACACACATATTGTGGTTGTGGCTTGACAATCAGGCAGAGTTTACATTTTTATTAACTAACTATATGCAAGTTTTGAAATGTCAAAGACTACTTTCTTTTGTATGTGCGTAACACATGAAGACAAAAAATAGTTTTATTAAAATAGAATTATAGAATTGTGTGCAATGCCACTGCACTTAACCAGAGATATTTGTTTGCTTAAGTACACAATTTTTATTCATTGCCTGATAACTTTCGGGAGTTACATCAGCATCCATGAACTCCCAGCAGAGATCCTTCACCAACGGTGAGTGCAAGTTAATTGTCATCACAATGAGACAAGTAGTTTACCTGTGTTCAGTGCTCTTCGTAGTATCGATGCAGATGCAACATGTTCTAGATTCATGCCTTAAGTGTCTTGTACCTCAAGGTTCAGAATCAATTTTGGATTGTTCTAAGTAGTAGATGTCTTCCCTCATGCCTATGGCCATTAAGATAAAATGGAACCACCCTTAGTAGACAAATGAAATTTTGTGGCTGAATATAGACATCTTCCCCCTCCCCAACCCTCTCTCCTCCCCCCCCCCTCCCAACTCTGAAGAGTAGAATATCTCGAGAAGCAAATAATCCCAATTGGCCACTGTACATTTGATAACATCAAGAAATGCAATAATCACAGATTTCGAGTAACTGGCAAAGTAGTTAAAGTAGTTACAAATTCTGTTGATAAAATTAAGTCTGATGGAAAATCCATCAATTCCCAGCTTCCAATGCAAATGGATAAGTTTCTTGTTATCAAAGATAATGAAAGCTGTCCATATCACATTATTATGTATTCTCCATGTATTTTATGGATTAAATTCACTTTGTAGAGTGCCCTTTAGCTTAGATGCCATGGCCAAGGTGTATCTCTTCTTTTAAATTTATCTAGCACTGCACCTGGATTCGTCCACATCCATCCAATTACTTTAAGCATGTAACATGCCCCTTGGGGATTTGAACACGTAGTTTCCACTCTGAAAGCCCCAATGATTTACCACTTGAGTTCATCCCATTTGATGATGTAAATCACAATTTTCATAGACAAGGCTAATTAGTCTAATGCATTTTTAGGGGTCAAGATGGTTGTAGTTTAGTGCACAGAATATCTTCACAAGTCAAGCCCACAAGGCTGCATTTGTTGGTGGTCAAAACTTATGATTCAATTTCCCAGCTAAGCATAACCCTTGGGTTATAGCGAAGTAAACCATCTTTAGGAGGAATCTGCGGAACCAGCATGCGTATTTACTACAACTTAAATAATCATTTAAAGTTTCATTTAGCTATTATGTTGACACACATATTGTACATACTACCTGTTCCTACAGATCATCACCCTATGAAGCCAAAGCTATGACTAATGATTTGCATGCCATCTATGCATAATTTAGTCAAGTCAAACATATATACAACATGAGCATATTTTGTATCCATAACTAATTGGAATATGGGAGCTATTAAATGTCGTGTTTTTTTGGTTACTAGCACTATACTGGAACATCACAAAAAGTCGTGTATTGTTCAGCAGCAATCTAATATGTAAATATAGGAGGGCAGCGTGGTACATAAAAGTATGTGTTAACTGTAAGGAAATAATATTGAGATTGTGACAAGATGAGAATTCATAATGGATAGAAAATAATGGCAACTAGCATTGAAGTTAATCCAGAAGTACTGTAATGGAATTTTATTATTTTCTCCATGTAGAGTTATTGTGGAGCATTTAAAGCAGAAACAGTTTGAAAGAAAGCTGGTCGTTTCAAATGGGAATTACTGCAGCAGCATGAAAAATATAGCAGGTGACCTTAAATTAATTGAAGGAAAAAGTCTATACATGCGACTTCAACCTTCATATATTGGCTACTCCTTTCGATGAATGGGCTGATTGCTTCTGCTGCATTAAGTCACTCTTTTAAAACTGCAAAGTTCTCTCCAAGGAGTGCCTTTCTCAACTTCTTTTAGTTTTCCTTGGCTTATTCAGCCTTGAATTGGGTCTACACATATTAAAGCTTTCTTATCGTATTGGGGGCATAAATATCTATTTTTTTATATATGGCCTCTTCTATCATGGTTATGCTTTAAGCGTACATATCTTCAATTCAAATCAACTTCTGGGCCATCAAATGGATGATTGGTCTGATGTTTTTATGCATAATCAATTACGAATGTGATCATTCTCTTAAAAAAGTATATGCAGCATTTCTGTTTTCAGTTTTTAGTTCATGCCAGTAGCATTTGACTGGAAATTAATTACTGCAGTTGAGACGGGGAGCAGACAGAGCACAAATATATAGTCTGGCATTTTCTTCCAATGCTCATTGGCTTGCACTTTCAAGTGACAAAGGGACAGTACATGTTTTTGGGCTCCGATCATTTATGTCTCAAGACAACACTGTAGATGTTGCTAGTTTAGCATCTAACCAATCCCCAAAGGATGATGTTGGTGAAGGCAATAACAGTGGTGTGTCGGACTCAGACTCTGCTGCTATTCTTGCTTCTAATCCTAGTTCAAGTCTCTCTTTTATGAAAGGTAAAAATGAGGTTAACCTTATCTATTATAATTATGATTTGTTGAAAAGATTTCTTAAACTTTGTTGTTTGGTTGCATCTTGTACTTAGACAATTGCTATCAGATTCTCTCAAAAGCTCTGAAATGTGCTAATTCTAGTCTCATTGGTTGCACCATATGTAGGTGTTCTTCCCAGTTACTTCAGTTCGGAATGGTCATTTGCTCAATTCCACTTGCCAGAGGAAATGCAGGCAATTGTTGCATTTGGGGCTGAGAGGAATACCATCCTAATTGTAGGCACAGACGGAAGGTATGCTGATATATGATTGTCTGCAATAGAAAACCCTTTTTTTGGCTCGCTTATATTCTTCTTGTACCGCATATAGTGCAATAGAGTACAATTGACTGACTTTAATGTGTTATTAATGCAGCTTTTATAAATGTGGTTTTGATCCTTTGCATGGGGGGGAGATGATCCAGCAAGAATTTACAAAGTTTGTTAGACCTTATGAAGATGAGCCTAACTTATAGTGCTTCTACAGGCTATATCTTGTAGTTGTGGCAGAAGATATCTGAACTTTGAATGGAACTGTGCTAGAATGTTAAGCAAAAGGTCTATGAACACAACTGTGAATAGATCTCTGAAGGGGCTCATGTAAATATGTAGCTTGGATGTGGAATAGAGTAATTCAGAAACTGCGTGCATGGGGCTTTTGTCTATTTATGGCTTGGGACATCCAATCCTACCTTTACTGATGTTTTCTGTTTAATTCCAGTAGTATATTCAGTAGTGGGGATGATGAAATCTTGTCTTTGAAGAGAGCAGATGGAGAAACCTTTATTTCGGCTCACTTTGTGCCTGCGTACCATCAATCTGGTTACAAGTGTGGACTATCATTCATTACCTTATAATAAGCCATAAACCTTGACAATTGTTGATTCCTTTTCATCATTTTTTGTAATTATATTGTATGAATAAATGTGTATAAATTTACATATTTTGGATGCCCACCTTGGGACTTCCTGTTGGTGTGTCTTGTGACATTCTACCGTTACTGGTTTGTGTGACATCTTGCAATTTCTTTGCCCTGGCTTTCTTTATGGATTCAAATCATATCACTATTCCGGGTACAAGTTTGGACTATTGTTCATAATTCGTATCATTATTTCGGTTATAAATATGCATAAATGTTCATATCTTGCACTTTCTTTGCCCTGGCTTTCTTTATGGATTCAAATCATATCACTATTCCGGGTACAAGTTTGGACTATTGTTCATAATTCGTATCATTATTTCGGTTATAAATATGCATAAATGTTCATATTTTGGACAATTGACAGCTCCAAAAAGTAACTGAAATTCGAGTGTGGGGTCTTCGTAGATGTAACTTTCCTGAGTGTTGCCACGTTATCTTGTTCTCTTTGAGCTACTGAATTGTCAATCAAGGTAAGAAATGGTCTTCGTTATACATAATCAGGTGACACTGTAATAGAATGTGATTTCCCTGCATTAGACTTTGGTAAGATTTCACGTAAATCAATTTATTTGGCAGCTACTGTATATAAAATTAGTATATACATATTTTGCAGGGAAATTAGCTATTCAATCCTTATAGATGCGACTCTTCATAGTGTTGCATTATCTGACTCCTTGACCATGGACTTCACTGCGAATTTGTTGCTTTATGACACTTGTAATTGAGATCAAGGTAGATGATATTTATCAGCAGCTTCGTTGATCTGAACTTATTATCAAAAGCATATGATATGCACATTTTGACAGCCGAACAAGCGGATTAATTGGTTTCACGTTGGCTATGGTGCCGAGGTAGTGTAAGGATTGTCAGGACAGAGTGGTGTAATCTTTATTTGTAAAGATTAATATTTACATTCCCCGCTTTAATTTTAAGGGGTTACAGTTAAACCAAGCATTCTTTACAACTTTTTTAACTTATCTTTTTCAAGCACTCTAGTAGGAACATCTGCTGGCTGATCCGCAGTTGGACAATACTCGAGTTGTACATTGTCATACGATGGTGAATAAAATGAAACTTTCTATTAATGTGTTTAGGTTGATTGTGAAAGACAAGATTTTGGCTATGTTGATTATAGATTTATTGTCATCGAAGAGAGGTATAAATGAAACTTGGTGTTTTTGCAATTTTCCAAGAATTCTTCTAAGTCATAATATTTCGTTACTTGCCTCAGAAGTTGTCATATATTCTACTTTTGTACATGACAAAGTTGGCTCGGATTGTGTCTTAGATTTTCAATAAATCATTGCATACTTTGAATGCATTAGGAAACTTGAAGTAGATTTTCCGTCTTTCAAGTCATTTGCATGATCAAAATTTGAATATTCAACTTGTTGCATTGGAGTCGTGGAGTCCATAGTTTTGAGTTCCCCTTAGATATTGAAAAATTATTGTTCTTGCTTACCTAGGATTTTCTCTAGTTTGTTGCATGAATTGAGAGAAGATTTTAAAGGGAATGGCATTCAAGTTCCTAGCAAAATCTAAATGAAAATGAAAAGGCCTCCACGCTTGTGAAATCGATAAGGCCTTCACGCTTGTGAAATCGATATTACAGAACTTATATAGATTAAACCATTTATCTAGAAACTTATCTTGGATATTCTCTTTCATAATTCATACACCCCCTCTTATTCCCATCATCTCCACCATTATTGCCATCCCTTGTTTTGTAAGTATAGAGTTTTTGTTATAGATTACATAGTTTTGACCTTCATGTATGCACTATGAATGTTAGAACACTTTGTCAACCATTATCCTCTTATATGTGCTTACTTCATTTGACTTTTTTTGGTTTTTCTTTTTTCCTTTTCTATGTTTTCTTATTTATTCTCTTTTATCCTTTTTCCTATTGTTGTCCTTTATATATTTGTTCTCCTTTGTTTCTTTGTCTATGGCATATATTGATTCATTTTGTTATTGTTACCTCTCACTTATGCAACAAGACTTTGTCCAAAACTATCCTATTAGAACATTTATTTTACTATTTACCCATTATCATACATCATAAATTGCATTCCTTGACCTAGTCACATACTCACTTGCACCATCTCTTCCTGTGATGAGCTTGTACCCTTTTTTTGTGAGGACTTTTGGATATTTGATCCCTTCACACACTCACCTTATATTTGTCACTTACCCCTAGATTTTAAAACCTTGTTGGGTACAATAATCATACTCAAAACTTTGAATCCCCACTCCCTATATTCCCAATATTTAAAACTCAAATTTCAACTCTTAGAACCTTGTGATTGGATCACCTTCCTCCCTCCTTTCCTTACCTAAATATGAGTACTATTTAGATTGTAATTAAGAAGAAGAAATATTCATAATAGCCTAATCTAATCCTCGGTGATAAACCCTTACATCTTACTAGTTGTGTGAAGTTAGACTATGAGGGTGACATCAAAAAGAAAAAATAAGAAAAAGAAAGCAAAAATCAAAAGCATTCAAGTATAATAGACGAAATTAAATTCCAAATCAATGCAACTCAAAGGCTAATTTAAATCAAAATAAAATACTTGACTCGAGAGGGCCCACTTCTTATCTATCCCTTTTTTTTTCAATCTACCTCATGAGTCATTATAGTATTTGTGGACGGCTAAGATGTTTTCTACTCCTTTTCTTCTAGTATCCATGTCCTTAGTATGCGATTCCATCTTAGCACTTCCAACTTTTTCACTTCCCAATCCTTGTTTAAATCTCTTTTCATACTATCCATCAAAATCCAAGGTCTACATTGATAAACTCTCCAAATAACTCATAGCAAGAAACCTACACGTGTTCTCCCCTACACATGCCCTACATTGTTACACATATTTCCCATTAGACACTACAACCTACATACCAAAGACGAAAGTAAGCAAGCCTCCTATTTGCATTGATGGATAAGTGCAGGACTACACTATTGGAACCACTGACCTAGTTGTCATCATAACCATGTACTTGAGGACTTGTCATTTCCATTTTTGTTCTTTTTCCCATTTTTAGTTATCCTAAGCCTTTTGTTTTGCATTTTCAATCCCTACCCCAACCCTCCCCCTCGTTTTTTTCCTTTTCTATTTTCAATCTTTTACTTGTTTTACATCTTGTCGCCTTGTTGCATTACCTAGTGTCTTTGTCTCCTTTTGCCTCCTTCACCTTGATTGATGCTTTTCCTTTTCTTTATTGGTGTTATGCTTGTATCTTATCCATCCTCATAGCCTTATGTCTACAAGTATGTATGTAGATATAAGGATGGGCTCCATCCTCATAGCCCAATGTGGTCTCAACTATGTTCTTTCTATTTTCATTTAATTGAATTACCCTGTATTTTTGGTGTTTCCAATTAATTTTTTATGTTCCTTGTTCTCTTGGGGGCATTATATTCTTACATCCTCTTGATCTTTGGTGCTTATTGTTTTGTCCTTCCATTTTTTCATGATTATTGTGGTGCCTTTCTTCTCTTGGGGGTATCACCTAGGTGTTCCCTTCCTTCCTATCTCATCATTTTTCCATTCAATCACTTAGGATCATTCAACACTTCTCTCTAATGACTATCTTTTATCATATCTTAGGGGTATGACCTAGATGTTCCCCTTCATCACTATCTTCCTCTTCCCACATCAATTTCTTTGTCAACTCTCCTCTTTCTCCTTTCCCCCTTTAATTATTATCCTTTTCACTTAGCATCTCTCTCACTAGTAACTTAAGGGGGGCCATATATCTCTTATCCCTCACTCTCACTCCATATCTTTGATTCACGACCCTTGATCCTTGACCTAGAAGAAAACTAGCCTTACCGTCACTTCAATCCTAGCCTAGCCTTTGTTGGGGGATCTTAGGTAGGTTTGGAGCAATAAAATAAACAAATTTGAACAATTATAATGTAGATCAAAGAATTAATGAATAGAGGAACAAATTTACAAACAAAGACAACAATAATTTTAACATGGTTCACCCTTTGGGTTATGTCTAGAAAACAATTGTTTTATTAAAATCTCCAACAAAATACAAATACATTAACCTACAACAATATGTTGTATGTTCCAAACACATAGCAATCAAACTCACACCTGTGCGTTGCTCACAAAACATCCACATGTTGCATTTGCCTCAAACAAAACCGCAACTATTCCAATTCCCTCGTGTGTTACCTTGCTGCGTGATTGTTTCAAAATGTGAGTATCCTTTATTCTGTCGTGCATGACTTGTTGCATGACATTTTCATCTTCACATGCTTGCGACTATACACTTCTTTGCAACAAGAAATCGATCAAATTTAGGCAGTTAGATTTAACTATTTTTCATGGGAATTATCAACAAAATCTTCATTAAAATAATAGGGAATTTTTGCTTCGAGGTGTTGCTCTTGAGCCTTCGGCTAGGGAGTTGCCTCCAGTAGCCCCTAGACCCCGAGGGGGGTTCCCTCAAACCTCGCAAGAGGGGCTCCACCCCCTTACACTCCCCCATTAATTAATTTGGGGGGAAAGTGCGTCAAGCAAAGTGGCCAAAAACTTAACTTGGAGCATGATCAAGCTACATGTAGCAACAATCTCCCACTTGGAGACTAATCAGGCACCACACCAAACCATCTCCCACTTGGAGACTGATTGCGTAGCACCGTTGCCCTTGTAGCTCCCATCGGAATTGACACTCGTGGACATAGCTATTGTTATTTCCACCTTTTTTAATCTTGAAGACCAACAAAAGCTAAAGAGGAAATCGACTTCTCCCTTGTTTTCACCTTCGCATATCTGCTGGATTCTTGTATGAATATTCTCCATCTTTAATTGCCCATCCTCCAACATTGACCATATGAAGTGATATCTCAACTGTATGCATTTTGTTTTTGAATGCAGGGCAAAATTCTTGGCAAGATAAATGACACTCTGGCTATCCATAAATAAATAATCATTGGCCTAATACTTGCCCAATTACTTTAACAAAAATTGTAGCCAAATCATCTCCTTGCTTGCTTCAATTGAAGCAACATATTCTGCCTCTATAGTTGATAAAGCAACAACCTTTTGCAGCCTTGAAATCCAACTAACCATTTTTCCACCAACAGTAAACACATAACCTGTAGTGCTTTGCCTTGTATCAATAACACCTGCCTAATCAAAGTCAACATACCCTTGTAGAATGGTGTTTGATCCCCCAAAACATACATGTTTAATGGTTGCCCCTCTCAAACACCTGAGAATCCATTTCACAACATTTCAATTCTCCATTTTGAGATTACTCATATATCTGCTCACAACTCCAACGACATGTGCAATATCCGACCTCATGCATACCATGGCATACATTAGACTACCAATAGCTAAAAAGTATGGAATCTTAGAAAAAATCTCTTCCTCTTCTTATGTCTTTGGACACATCTCCTTAGTCAATTTAAAATGACTAGGGAAAGGTGTGCTAATAGCTTTGGCATTTTCCATGTTAAACCGTTTCAACACCTTTTCAATATAATCACTTTGAGATAGAGTTAATTTTTTGTTTTTCCTATCTCTTGAAATCCTTATACCAAGGATTTGTTTGACTACACCCGATTCCTTCATAGAAAAATATTTTGCTAACTTCTATTTCAGTTCATTAATATGTTTCATGTTAGACCCCGCAACAAGCATATCATCAACATATAAACATAGGATAATATAACTGTCATTATCCAACCTCTTAAAATAGACACGATGGTCAAAATGACATTGACTATAACCTTGTTCAACCATAAAACTATCAAATTTTAAATACCATTGTTGAGGTGTTTGCTTGAAGTCATACAAACTCTTTTTTAATCTGCACACTAAATTCTCCTTACCTTTGACCTCAATGTGTTTAAATTGCATCATTTATCTAGGCCTTGAATTTCAAAAAAATATAGTAGATAGTAGTACAATCATATGTGCAAGAAAGTGTCATAGCTTGAAGATAGTTATGAATATTTACTTATTGGAGAGAATTGTGTTTAGCATTCTAGTGGGAGGAGTTGATAAAATTGGACCATTCTTATTACAAGAGAAAAAAAGATCAAATATAGTCAATATTTTACATCTTAACTTTTCTTTTTTATAAGTAAATCTTGGGGTGGTCTACGACATCTTAGGGAAGTCAAAAAAAGGGGGCAAGAGGGGGGAATGTAGCATTTTTTAGTTGGCAATGAAATCACCAATTATAGTAGGGGTGATTTTGCAATTGTCTTGATAATTTCCATAACTACAAGCATGTGTAGGATCTAATTGCATAGACACCATAGTAATTATGTAGCTACTCAAATGGTTTTATTTTCACCTTGATGATTACATAATTGT